>CM046455.1:82441446-82761446 GCA_025506515.1 Flaveria trinervia | reverse complement strand
TGTGTGGAAGCTGAACACCTTGTAAAAGGGGAATATTATGAATGTTCATCTACAAGTCTTAGGTTGTTCCTCTCATGAGCCTATAATAGAGAATATAAGTGCCTTAAAAATAATGTAACACCAATAGTGATTGCAAAAAGAGTCGGTAATATGCAAATTAACTCTGTTAAAGGCATAGTGATGTTTAAGATACCTGTAAAACAACATGATCTGTTGTTTATCATTTTATCAAACTCACACACAACTTTTTCTTTACAATAGATTTTTTTTAGTTTCATAGTACGTCATCGTCTTTTCATATTAGCTAATATGAAAATTGAAAATACCAAGAGGGTAAATAAAGAAGATGACTGTGAGAAAGTATGCATTATATATCAGCATTTACATTAGTCATTGCATTAATGTTGTGTGAAAATGAAATCCTCCGATGTGAATATAATACTAGACAATGATGTAATATGGTGTAATATAGGAGTGGGATTTTTTTATCGTTCAAAAACAAGAATATAATACCAGGCTTTATAAGTTCAAATAAATTAATCAATGTTACAAAATAAATTTGACTAGTATCGAATAACCAATGATCAACATAGTATATACATACATGGGAGTTGCAATTACGGTTGATATATGTGTTCTGTATATAACTCTAGTGAAACAAAACAGTTCAAATATAATGTATTTACTTAGAATCTTATCAAGTTCTAACGCCCGACGGCTAAATGAAGCACAAATGTCTGATCAAGTTTTTTTATGGCTTCTTATAAATTTTGTAATAGATGATGATAAATGAACTTCATTTTAACCCTCCTAATTACATGTAATTATTCTATTTGCTAATAATAAAGAAGGAGATGTATCAAATGCTTATTTATGTAGTGACTGCATTTCATATTTAAAAAAATAGAATACATACATATGACTACGTTAGAAAATCACATACGCCACGCGTTAGAATGAAAATTAAATTAAATAGTTAGTATTTAGAAATGTAAAATGATTTTTGAGATAAGATATGAATTAAATTATGCATTTTTAACAATAAAACAATAACTAGATTTATACCCGTCCGTTGGTCGGATTGTGTCAATTTAAAAAGACAAAAGGACCCATCCAGTTAATGATCATAGGACAAACACCAAATGTATACAAGGTCTACAAAGTTATGGTCAAGAAAAGAGAACACCAAGTTTGTGACATACAAACCAAAAGGTCCATAACAAATCTAACATAAAAAAACCCAAAACAACATGTTTTCACGTTTGCAACATGTAAGAGTAGCAAAAAAGGAACATTCAAAAATTATGTTTGAAAAAATTAAATAAATATATAACATAAACAACAATATATTTGATGCTATCAAAACATACCATCAATATGTTTGAAGAAATTAAATAAATATATAACATAAACAACAATATACTTGATACCTAGAGTATGTTTAGTACTCAAAACGTCTAGGTTTCTTCATGTTCCTCTACGGTCTCGAATGTTGCGATTTTTCATACTATTCAGTAGGGTGATCAACCACAGGGGTGAAGAAGATGTGCTCATATCAAGGACATAATTATCCGACACAACCTTCTTAGATACTCCATCAACGTCATTATCAAGTACAACCCAAAGGCATAAGAAAAGAAAATAAACGAAAAGCAAAGTTCAATAACTTATTAGCAGAATAAACACATATAGCAAAAGATACCGATGATGTTGACATTGTAGATGTAAGTGAAGAAGTGTGTGGTACCCATAACGCCTCAGCGGCCATATATATATATATATATATATATATATATATATATAATATATATATATATATATATATATATATATAATATATATATATATATATATATATATATACATGTATGTGCATGTGTGTGTTTGATATGTCATGGAGTTATGTCCGAAGAGGTGTATGTAGCACACATTGCATGCATCTAAGTATATATGTACCTCAGTAAAACTCTTCATAAGCAAATATGATGCTGTAATGCCAAGAGCGTAAGCATCATCATCGAATAAAACACACGTCATTTCCTCTTTGTCGTTAATTACATGAATAACCAATTTGTACCTATATAACGAAATTATTAATGAAGAAAACATAAACCAATGAACAAAAAGTTTTGTCACTTACGCTTGATGTGGATTAACAGTAATCTTTTGACAGACCGAACAAAAGTAGTGATCCTCGACCAACATCGTCTTCTTACGACAAATGTTGCACTTTATATACTTCTAGTCAATGGAAAAATAAGCACCAATTATTAATGAATCGATGTTGTACATTCTTCCCTACCAAAAATTGGCAAAAAAATGTTTACAAATGATAAAAGACATTTAAATTGTCATATAACGACAAACCAAGTTCTAAGCCATTTTTGTTGAATGATTCTTACATATATTCTTGTGCATTGAGAGGTATTTATTGTTATATACACGGATTGTTCCGGTTAGATCCATGTAAGGATCTCGGTTAGGGTTACAGTTATGGCAGATGAAAAAAGGTTGGTTAGAGGTTGGCATTATCGGATTTTTCTTGATGCTAAAGGAGATGGAGGTAATTAATTATAGATCTATGATAAGCTTTTTGTTTCATTTCGATTGAACATTTTTCCAATATTTCTTAAGTTAATAAGACCATTATTAGTTTATTTACCGGTTATTTTCTTTTTGCATTTGTATTCTTTTGCTTGATCTATTGTGGGTATTGATGTTTTTTATCTTACCTAATGCAGGTTTGTTCTCGGTGACTTTAAGCAGATTGCTAGGCTGTGTTCCGGTACTTCATTATTCTGGTGTTTTTCTGGTTGAATTCATGTTTGTGTTGCGTCATGCTTGCTTTGTATTTGTTGGTTGTTTTGCATGCTGGATTTATAACTATTTCCCATGTTCTTTTGGTTTAGGTTTGTAATGATTACTCTCAGTTTTGTATATGTGAAAGTTGTATAACATCACAACCCTGTTGTGCTGCCTTTCACCACCTCAGTAGATGATTCATTTCACCATTTTGGGTTAAATTTAGCATATAAGTTGTAACAGCATAACCCTTAACTTTAAGGTATTAACATTTAAACTTCATACATACTAACACATAACCAAAAAAGCATGTCATTTCTAATGTGAGAATACTTATCTCTTATGAAAATATGATGTTAAAGATTTTGAAACAGGTAAACTGCAAACTTCGATCTACCTATAAACTGATATGTGACACACAAATGTTAGGAATAATGTTTTTATATTTTCATACAAATCTAATAAACACCACATACTTCCACAACCTATGCACGTCACATTAATAATTTGAAATTGTAAGTAAAGTACCTTCGTTTCCTTCAAAGGTTCACTTAGAAGATGAAGCTCAAACAACAATTAGTGAAATAAATGCCTAATATTAACTTTATAAGATCATACATGATACACCTACAAAACCAATGCTAGAAATCAGGAAACAATGTACTTAACTGTCCAACTACCCTTGCAACTGTTTAAAACCCATTTCAACTTCCTTGAAACATTGCTATGACTCGGTCAATTTAGAAATATATTAACTTTAAGCCATAGATTTTATAATTTTAGTATTTGTATAAGTAAATCTACTAATCCAATAACTTGGACACATCATATATTTCTTTTTAAGATAAGGTTGTCCAAAAATTTTCATTCTAGTTGACATTGCTAATATTACTTGTACAGTCACTTAATCATTAGTGTGTTTGAAATTAAGAAAACATTAAATCTACTAATCCAATAACTTGGGCACACCATATATTTCTTTTTAAGATAAGGTTGTCCAAAATTTTCCATTCTAGTTGACAGTGCTGATATTACTTGTACAATCACTTAAATCATTAGTGTGTTTGAAATTTAAAAAAATATTTTTCATAATGTCTTTGCACATGTTTTTCCCTAGCTACATAGTTGTTTATATTATACACTTACTATTATTACTAATATTATTACTATTATTAAAACTACTATGACTATTATTATTATTAGTATCATGGATACAACTTTTCCTGTAACTGTTAAGTTTCACTGACATTACTAGTAATTTTATTGTATTTTTTGGTATTACTTATATCAATACGTTATATTATATGAAAAAGTGTATTGTAATTTCTGCTAAGATTTGACAATCATTAAGATCTATGAATATTTTTCATTTGATAATCGTTAAGACGGTTGTACTTTCTATATTTTCTAGCATGTTCATATAATAACAGTTAGAAAAGTGACGTGAACAATGTCTCTTTTGTGATCATTTTTAATTGGTTTATTTTTTAAATTTCGATTTTTCTTCTACACCATATATATTAAATATTTTCTATCCAACTTTCTATCAGAGAATAAATAAAAAATTAAAAGACAATATCATAAAAACAAAAAACCTACATCCATAAAATTATAAAGTTAAAATAGTTCAACCCAAAACAACACATATAAAGTCCCATAACCAAAAAGCTACTAAAAACTTTCATGAACACAACTTCACACCCCTAAACAGATTTAGGACGATTGTGGTTGTTAATCACAATCTATGGAAGTTTAAGTTTTTCATTGAACTTTTCAAGAGAATCTGTTGTGTCTCCTATGTCGTCGTCGATCGTGTCATCGATGCTGTCAATCTCAATAACTTCATCCCATTTCCAATTTAAGAGATTTGTAGCCCTCTTATTCTATTATTATTTTTTTGTAGAGTGATGATCGTGGTTAAAATATAGATGTTAAGCCAAAACAGCAAATAAGCATGAGGTAATTGAAAAAGTAAGCAACAACACACACATGATAAAGAATACATTAATTAGTTTATAATTGAAAAGGGTATTAGAACACCTATTTCTCAACTTTCTCATCTTTGAAATTTTATTTCTTGTTTGATCAAATGAAATAATAAAGGATACATTAGTACGTAAGTAATATACATTCAAGTGTTAAAACATTAAATAGAAAAAAGTATTAGGACAAATAAGTATACGCTGCAATCTAAAGCTATGTATGGCTCATCTTTCATTAGTGTTCTCATTTTTTCCTGTTTGATCAAACAAAAAAAACAATAAATAACATGTAACAAAATTAGGTGTCTGAATATTTTTAGCATCATTTCATATCATACCATACCTCTGGGCTTATCTGTAGTTTTCATTTGCAATAACAGGATGTGAAGGCCGAAAGGTCACCCACCAGTGCTGATGTCAAGGTTGTCATCCTAGTCATGAGACACAAACACAATCAGCAATAATCATGACTTTAGCTGAGATTCTATATAAATACCATTACCTTTGACAGATTCTGCAATAATGAGTCTATCTGCATAACACGTATCCATAGAATAAAATTTGATTAAATATTAGTTGTATACTTGTATAACAATGTATATACTGAACTGGTAGAGGTGCACACTTTCACGAACATATGAGGCAAGAGAAAGCACCGGTATTGGGTGACAAAGCTTTTCCGCCTCTTTCTCCATGCCATCAAACAGGTATGTTTTCTTATGTGTCCATCAAAATGCCATTGTTTACTAAAGAATAGAGGCTTTGAGATGAAAACTAATTACAAATGAACCTTTATTTGTTATTTATAAGTAAATGAATTCACAAAAACCCATAGCCACCACCAAAAATTAAGAAAAAAACTCCCCATTAACTTTCAGTTTAAACAGATAGTGATTGATAACTGCAGAAAAAAAAGTGCTATTTTTTTCATAACCGTCAACTTTGAATGGTCAAGATCTTCTCCTGGGTATTTTTAATGGACAAAATTAGTCTAAAATATGGTTAGTGTGACTGAGAATTATATATAATATAATTAATAATGAAAATAATAATAAGGTAATTATAATTATAAATTTTTATTTATCTCTTTGTATACGATATTTGGTGTTACAGTCATAAGTTACCATATTTGTTAAGAGATATTTGAATCTCGGTGATTCAAGGAATTATGTGGGTGAAACTTCTTATGATTTCAGTTAAACCAAATCATGTGATGAAAGGAGTGGTGATCTTCCTCTTATTGCAATGAAAAAAAACATATGATGAAAGGAAAAGTAATCTTCTTCCGATTGTGATGAAAGAATATAAACATTTGAAGTCATTACCCAAGATAACGACATGCACACACAAAAGATTGCGAATTAGACATAACAATGATTGAGCAGAAATGATAGATTGCTAAGATGAAGAAGAAACGGTTGACTATCAAAAGAAGCACGAAAATAAGGAATTGGGATTAAATGAACACACCAGGTGTCCTATAGTTAGTTATTTATTATAACCGGGAAGGTGCATGCATAATACATCATGAAACGTAACATATAATTATTATTTTTAAATCAAAAAAGAAAAACTATAACAGTAAATACTCAAATTGGTTTAGAAGTCAATAACTATAAACACATAATGACACATATATAAACAATGATTAAGATAGTAAAACTAATAATAGATAGTTTTGTTCTCGTAAAATCTTAAAATTAATATGAAAAGATCATTTTGCTGTTCTTAAATATCTCTATTCTAATAAAAAAGTAACTAGATATAACATGTGACAGCATCACATTCATTCTTATAAAATTTTTCTTGTTTTTTTATCTTATTAAATAATTATCTTAATTACTAATAATATATTTAACTTTTTTAGATTAAAATACTTTTTTATATCTTAATAAAGAATCTTTTTATTAATATTATTCTAAAAAAAATAAATTATTATAAAACAAGAAAGTTTATTAAAACATCAACCTTATTTAAAAACAATTAATATATTAAAAATGATGGTTTTAAAAAGTAATTTTTTATAAACAAAAAAACTTAAAATTGAAAGTTATAATAAGGAAATTTCTAAAATAATATGGCTTGTTTTGAAATACAATGCTTATGAAATATTTTTAAAAAAGTTGATATCATTATTTTATTACTTATAGTTTTACTCATACATAATTTTAATTATATCTTATCTTAAAATATCATTTAATACTAAATATTTATTCACTATATTTAATATTTTATTTATTCAACATGTGTAACATTTTAATTTTAGATTTTTTTCATGGTCTTACGACCCACCCATTCACCTCATGGGTTCATAGAAACATTCAATCTTAGATATTTTCACGGTCTTAAGCATCCATTCCCTTCAATGCGTGGGGTTTGCGTAACATTTTAACGTTAGTTTGTACTCAATCCTCGCTTACAACACGAGATCTTAATACTGGTTTCCGTTGAATGTGTGATGAGTTTTTTAAAATATGTTTTAAAGACGTGGATGCATGTTTTCAGCGAAAAGATATACCTGTATCTTTATTTTTGTGTTTAAGAACATTTCGAATTATAATTATTTTTATCTAAAAATTAAGGAGAAACAATTACTGAAAACTGACTTTGACTTCTCTCTAGTCTCTACCGTATGAAGAAAATGGTACGTACAACTGTACAAGCAGACACAGCGTACAAGGGTCTAATTGATTCAGTCAACGTCGTTTGACCATTAACTTTTTAGTTGGTAAAATCATTAAATGTAAACAGCATCCAACGTTTTTTATTAAAAATTTCTATCTTTTACAAGCCGATTTATTTTCTTTCAACTTTAATTACCAAACATTTTTTTTATTAAAAGAGAAATTAATATTGAGTTGACTGCAAGGGTTAAAGTACGGGCAGCTTGAAATTCCTTACTTTATCAGAAGGTGGTGACCGGTAAGAATTTGTTTCAAAATTGACTAAGTAAGAAAAAAATATGTATGGGTCAATGGTGTTGAACTGAGTCAAACGTAAAAGAATGATAATCAAACATGCTGACCACCCAAAATTGGTCAGAAGCAAATCAAAAAACCTCTATGACTATACCTCCAATATAAATCAACACCTTCTAAATTTTTATACGTGTTGTATAGCACTATAGCCCTATAGTAGCATACGTGTCGTATATCCCCATAAAAACATATAAAGGTTCGTATAACTGATATTTCTCTTAAATTTTCTTGCTTTTCGTGTCGTCGACTTTATACATTTCGTATAACCCTCTATTAGGCGTATAAAAATTGTCAATTTATAGATATACGTGTTTTAATATTATGACCCTAAAATATATTGCAACATATTAACCGGACAAAATTAAAGACACAATTAAGAAACAAAAACAACGGACACAATTAAAATCACAAAATATTGCTATACTTAACGAAAAAATAGTTGTCTAAATTCTAAATCACATTTATTTCCAGAGTTAAGCCAACCTTATTATTGTAATTAAATTCCCCCATCAATCCATCATCCATTATATAAACCCACTGAGTCCACTCGTCAATCCCCACCACCTTCGTCTTCTTCCAAACCCCTTCTTACACACAAATGAGAACTCGCCGGAATTTATACACCGTGGTCGGAGCTCCGGCGACTAACCGCCGGAAAAGGGTAAAACTGCAATCTACTCACCGTAATTTCTTTAATATTCTGCCGGATGATATCGTCTCGTTAATTCTTGTAAGATTAAGCTCCACCGCCGATTCTCCGACTGATTTTGTCAATGCTTTAACAGTGTAAGTAATCGGAACTCGAAAGTGATGGATTTCGATGTTGTTTATATCAATTATAAACTTTTGATTGTGTGGAATAGATGCAAAAGATTCAACGATTTGGGGCTTAATTCGCTTGTGTTGTCACAAGCGTCGGTAGAAACGTTCGCCGTGAAAGCTGAGAAGTGGTCGGAATATGCTCATCGGTTTCTTCAACGGTGCTCCGACGCCGGAAATGTTGAAGCTTCTTACACATTAGGCATGGTGAGTTAAAGTTCAGCTTTGATCACTCAAAAATTTGTAACGACTTGAGTTACTATATGTAAATGTTTGCATACTTCGTGATAAACATAACTTTGAATTACTTACAATGGTTACTTTATCTTTAGGGTCAAAAATAAAAGTGTGACATGAGAGTTCAAAAGATAACTAAGGGCTTGTTTGGATTTACTTACATAAGTAAATTTTTGACTTTTGAATGAGTAAAAAGACCAACAAAAAAGTTAAAAAGTTACAATTTTTTGATTTTTTAGAAAGGTATTTTAATCTTTTTACCTCTTTAAAAAATAAAAAAGTTGTTTATTTATTTTTGCCAAACATAACCTAAGTGACAATTAGTTAATAAAAAAGTTAAATTTGCTAACAAAAACGTTATTTTAAATCAAATACATCTTTGTCCAATCTAGTCTTCGCTATAAAAGTTGTTGTGTACATAATGTAACTTTTTCCACACACAATGCAATTTTTACATGCAATGTTATTATTGGAGTTTCATTAGCTTCATTTTGTTGCAGTGTTAATTAATATTATGATTTATTATCATCTTCTTGCTGCATAGATTCAATTCTACTGTTTTGAAAACCGAAGATTCGGAGCTGCTCTAATGGCGAAAGCCGCGATTAGATCACACGCTTCGGCATTGTACTCACTCGCCATCATTCAGTTCAACGGAAGTGGTGGCGAAAAGAACGTTAAAGACCTCATCGCCGGCGTCACACTCTGCGCCCGTGCAGCTTTTCTCGGCCACATTGACGCTCTACGAGAGCTCGGGCATTGTCTTAAAGACGGATACGGCGTCCGAAAAAACAATACCATCGGCCAGAGGTTTTTAATCGAAGCTAACGCTAGAGAACTAACGGCAGTTTGTTCAAACCGTTCGTTGGCGTTAGTTTTCGGTGTGAACTCTGGTGTTATTTGCTCTCAGTTGATCAGTGATTTCGGGTTTAGTCTACAACCTCCGGTGGCTCATCCGGTTAACCGGTTTATGGCTGGTTGGTTTGGTGATCGGATGCTGGAGCCGGGGTTGCGTGTGTGTTCTTATGGTGGTTGTGGGCGGCCGGAGACGAGGGTTCATGAGTTCCGACGGTGTTCGGGGTGTGATGTGATGAACTACTGCTCGCGGGGATGTCAAGCACGCGATTGGACAATGGGGCATAGTAAGACTTGTAGTTCGACGGTGAGGGTGGAGAACGTTAACAACGGTGGGAGGTGAATGATTTCCGCTGATCTGCCTCTGAGATGAAAAAACTGTTTGGTAGTCTCTTAATAGTTAAGAGATGATTAATGAATTTATCATCTTAATAATTATTAAAAGAATTGATAGTTATTAAGAGTCTATCAAACAACTTAGTTTGATAGAAAGATATGAATTTTAGTTAAAAGGGCAACAATTTTGTAAGAATTTATAGTTTCCCTCTTTTTTTCCTTTTAGCAAATGATCATATATTAAAAGTTTAATCTTTTAATACCAAAAACAACGATAATATCTTCCAAATTTATTAGATGTGGGTAATCATATAAAGAAATAATATATTTTATAAAGTACAATTTTTAAACACTTTTATTTAAAAAAGCATTATGACATAGATCAATGTTAAGGTATTAAATGAAAAAACCATCCGAATTGTATTAGCTCTTTAGATTCAAATTCTTTTTAGTTAGTTGAAAAAGAAAAAAAAAGGCAAAAGCATTAAACTTAGCATATACATCAAAAGCATTAAACTTAGCATATACATCAAAAGCATCCTATGCCATTTATTTATCATTTTGCCCATTTTAATTACATACTTTCTTTTAGTCCCCGCATAAATAAAAGTTACTAACTTTTAGAATTATTCATCACTTTTATAAAGTAGGTAATTTTATAAAAAGACTAAAATACGAAGTGAATGTAAATTGACACAAGTACACAAAAAGTAACAACATATAAAGTTGCATATCTATCCATACGTTAGAATGACAATTTATTTATCACTCCTGTTCTTAGTATAATTCATATATACAACATATAATTAGATCTCTACGTTACAATTCAATTTGCACGACATCATCACCTCCGTTAATTTTCAAACACTATTTTGTACAAACCCTTGTAAAATCACCTCTGAACATAAACGACCTATATCGCATAAAAAAACCACATTCCGATGAGCTATTTTACATCATCAATCACCAATAAATTTGTCAATCATTGTATGAATAAAACTTCTTCTCTTGTTCTTTTCGGTTTAAGTGATAATGATTATAATAAACAAAGAAAACACAAAAAGTAAGTCCATTAGTCTATGGTATGGTCCAACAACTCCACTCCATTCAAAGGGCATACATATTCCTATGTTCATTCTGTATGGGTTTTAACATTTAATGGCACCACCAAGCATAATGCTTTGAGTATGTGATTCACCAAACATGATCATACCCAATTAGACCTTTAACCAAATCTTGAAATCGGTGTCATACTTCATATATTTTTTTATAATTTAAGTGTTTCAAAAATGATTACAAATATTATAATCTAGTAATGAAATAAATATTTTTAATATTAACGATTCAGGAAGTAGAATCTTGATCCATTTAACTTTCTTTTTTTTGAACTGCCAACAATTTATATTATAAAAAAACTAACAAGGAGCTAAAAAATACAAGCAAATAATAAAAAAAACTGAATTACACCAGAGATTTCATTTTAAATTTGGTATTTTCCCTTATTCTTAATCCATAAGAATGATAGCAGTTTCACCTCGTACAGGATGTTAGTCGGCTCCCATGTTTGGTTTTTAAAAGTTCTTGCATTTCTTGATTTAACTTTCTTTTTACTTTCTAGATATTAGAGATAAAACATATCATAATCGACTAGAAACAACAATATACAACTCAAATGGTCGATATATGCACAAGTATTCATTTAATCGGATACAAAAAGATAGTCGATATTAATCTTATTAAATTCATGAATGTAAACAAACGTAGAATGCCTTCCAACCAACTAATAACCAGTTGTTAGGCTATTGAGCTTCTAAAATGTATACTTGCATGGCTATGTGTGCAGAGGTTGTGGTTGGTTATTCAGTTTTTTACAATTCTTCGTTTATCTTTACATATCTTTTTGCCTATTTAATGCTTGACCAGTGCATTAATGCCGCTCAAAGCTTGAAAACAGGTGTATTATAGAAAGTAATGGCATCATCAAAATCAAATGGCTGACATATATGTAGTTGAGAGGTAGCCAATAGCGTAAAAAATCACGGTTTTATATAAGAAAAAATGTTACTCTTGATAAAAAATTACGTTGCCCTTAAAAAATTTAAACTCAACATTACATAAAAAGTTTAAATTTATATAAAAACCGAATAACATTAAACCCATTACACACTACTCAATACATGCCCAAAATATAAATATAAAACATAAAAATAAAATATAAAAAAGAATGAAAGATCGACTAGTAGTAGCGGCCAGAAACTCAAAAACAACAAGCATCGCCTCACTTGTCAGCTGCTGTCAGCGCACCGCCCACCGGACCACCCACCTTCGCCACTCATTCACTCAAGGTAATACTTTTACTCTATTAGACTATGAAACTAGGGATTTAGGGTTTATGATGTTACATTTCTAATATTTTATGTTATTTGTTATAAAAAGTAAGAATACGAATGTTTCGTCACAAAAAACAAAAATGATAGTTCTGACATCTATTAAGTATTTGTTTAATTTTCATTATTATCTTGTTTTTTTCCTATTATTTATATAAATTTAAAATAAAAAAATTTTAAGTTGTTTTTTAGATCCGTCACTCATCAACATGGTTACGTCAAATAGACTTTTGACCGAATCTCTTTTATAATCCATACGAATCTTATTTGACAGACCTCAACATCCACTATACCTGTTGGGACTACTAGAGAAAATCAATCAACCTCTCTAAACACACAACACAAGTTCAGTTTTTTCCATTATATTTGGTTTCCATCCCGAGTTGTTACAGTCCGGCTGACCCATGATTACATATAACTGAACGTTTCATGGGCTGACACATCATAAAACCCAATTAATCAACCCAGACCACCCCGAAACACATAAAATTGGTCTGGCCTTTGGTCCTTGTTCACGCCTTTTACGTTTCCCTACTTCTCATAATATTGTTCCCAAAAAATTGAATGACAAAATAATAAACAAAAATAAATAAATAAAAAGGAGAGAGAGCAGGAGGAATGACACCCTCACCCTCATTTCACCCATTTGTATCCCCAACCACCCTCCCCTGTTTCTTGTTCTTGAGGAAAACAGAGAAACACAGAGGATAATGTCTGATCAAATCGCCAAAGGCCAAGATTACGAGAAACAAGCCGAGAAAAAGCTTAAAGGCTGGGCTTTCTTCGGTTCCAAACATGAAGATGCCGCTGATTTGTATGAAAAAGCTGCCAATTTTTATAAACTTGGAAAGTCTTGTAAGTCATCAATCACCTCCCCTGAAAAACAATCAAATCCCAATCGATTTCATCAACAATTGCATATATTTTGATGTATATGTTATAATGTTATGGGAAATATCAATGTTCATTGAGGTTTGCAGGATTCAATTGTAATGATCTGATGTTATTGTCGATCTTGTCACCGATTTGACATTGATATTCGAAAATTTTGAGACATTATCTTTCTAATTTGGGTCATATTTGCAGGGGATCAAGCTGGGGCTGTATATGTCAAATTGGCTGAGTGTTTCTTGAAGGCTAGTGATTGATGATTTGCGATAGCGAACACGCGTAATGTATTAGCTAAAATCATGTTTGTGTGATTGTTTTTGGTTTGCAGTTGGATAGCAAACATGAAGCTGCTAATGCTTTTGCTGATGCAGGTCATTGCTATAAGAAAACAAACACTACAGGTATCCATCTTTGATTCTTTTCAATCGTTTTTCGCCCTTTTTGTTAATTTTAAGGAGGTTTATCTTCGTGCTGTCGGATGCTTTGTAGAATGCATATCGCGCCTGGAGCAAGCATTGGATATATTTATGGAAATCGGGCGGTTAAGCATGTCAGCAAGGTACTGCAAGGTACAATTCTAAATCCTTGCTTGGAGTGCAAGATTAGCTGAAATATTGTAATGGTTTGTGTGCTTTTAAGACCATAAAAATCAAATCTTGAAGGTTTGGTGTAGTTAGTTTACAAGCTTGTAGCAATAGCTATCTTGTTGATTGCACATAGATCATGGTATAAACTATAGAATGATATCTTTTTTATAACCATTTGATCATAAAAATCAAATCTTGAAGGTTTGGCATAGTTAGTTTACAGTCTTGTGGCAATAGTTATCTTGTTGATTGCACACAAGTCATGGTATACCCCATAGAGTGATGTTTTTTTTAACCATAAGACCTGTTATTAGAAAACTTACTGGGCCCCACTGATAACCAACGGGTCAGGTAAAGCACAACTTGTGCCGAGTAGTGGTCTACTGTCCTCTAACTCTTTAAGGGGGTTAAAGACAGAAAACCAGTGGAAGCTGGATTTAAACTTGAGTCCTCAGGGACTCAAGTGTTTACCAACGCCTCACCCTTGACGGTTTTATATAAAGTTATAAACTTCCTAAGTTTAGTGGATTTTGATTCTTTCTTTTGTGCAGGAAATAGCTGAGTTATATGAACAAGAACAAAACCTAGAGAAAGCTATGGTTTACTATGATAAAGCAGTTGATCTTTATCAAGGAGAAGAAGTCAACAGTTCTGCAAATCATGCAGGCTGAAAATTGCACATATGCTGCTGAACTCGAACAGTAAGCAGCTTCAACTGTATATTTACTCAAATGTATTCTATAATCACTAAACTACTAAACTCTAAACATCCGACTAACTATTACATCCAAAATATGTGTTAGATATCAGAAAGCAATTGAGATATATGAAGACATAGCAAAACAGGCACTCAACAATAATCTACTCAAATATGGAGTTAGAGGGCATCTACTCAATGCTGGCATTTGCCAACTATGTAAAGGTGATGTCGTTGCCATTACAAACGCGTTGGAAAAATATCAGGTTAAGTAGCGGATTCCACTCTTAATTTTCTTTGTACCTTTATTCTCTTACAGTTATCATCTGAATATGTATTTGTTTGTACAGGATCTAGATCCAACATTTGCAGGATCACGTGAATACAAATTGTTGGCGGTATGTCACTTCTTAGAAACATAGGCAATAGACCAGTATTTTTGTTAAGTTTTCCTAAAATGACCCGTTTCAACATGAGCCCATTATGGTCAGAACCTGTTTTGACCTGACCCGTATATGACAGGCTTTGGCTGCTTCGCTTGACGAGGAAGATGTTGAACAGTTTACTGATGCGATCAAGGAATTCGATAGCATAACTAAGCTGGTAAGATTTGTGTAATCAGTTTAATATCATCGTTCGCGATTCTTTTATTTTTATATAAGAGTTTGTGTGATATTTGTGACAGGATGCGTGGAAGACGACCCTTTTGTTGAGAGTGAAGGACCTGCTGAAGGCCAAGGAGATGGAGGAAGATGATCTCACTTAACTAACTTATCATTATACAAATATGTGCAGTTAATTTATTAATTTATGGTCTCAATTTTATTGCCTGCCGTGAGGCCTAATTGCAGCATTGTTAATAGTACGATTATGTTGCATTGAATTTATGATGTAAATTGGAAAACTATATCATACCTTCAATTCTATGACACAATTTTTGGGGATATAAATTTGTGATAGAATACTGTTTAAAATGCATTAACCATGATCGAGTATTATATGTTTTATGGTAACTTACTATAGAAATAATAGGTAACTTATATTAATTGATAAAACTTTACTGAAACTTTAACAACAAGCCCGTCTAGCTCAGTTGGTAGAGCGCAAGGCTCTTAACCTTGTGGTCGTGGGTTCGAGCCCCACGGTGGGCGTTTATATTTTTAGAAGTAAACGATATAAAGATAGAAAACCTTAGTAAGGATCTTTGATTTTGATTTGAAAAGGAAAATTTGGTATTTTTTTTACTATACTCATTGACGTTATTAGCGAATGTAACTTGTGGTTAAAACAATAACACAAGCTAACAAGTCTTTTGTTATTATATGTGTAAGATTTTTAACACGGATAGAATGGTTTTTATTTTTGTTTTTACTATTCATTGACGTTATTAGCTAATGTAACTTGTGGTTAAGACAATAACATAAGCTGGCGAGCTTTTGTTATTATTTGTGTAAGATTTTTAACATAGAAAATAATAAGGTTTTGCTCATGATATCACATGAACCAAAGTTAGTTAGTTACGCTTTGTTATTTCTCTCGTGCATGAATGGAGAGAATCAAATATATTGATATTCGTTATATTAATAATAACCTTTGAATACAACTAATACAACTTATAAGTATTATTAACACATCAAAATGTACGCACTCTATCTATAAGTGGTAGACATGTCCTTACTTTTTTTTAATTAAAATAGGACCAGATCATGGGCTTCCATTTTGATTTTTTCTATAACATTGTATATCATGTGTGCCTTCTTTTTATCACACACAATGTGTGTATCAGTAAGTTTGTCTAGAAGTACCCATTAAGAGGAATCCAATAGTTCACTGATAAAATGCTTTGAGCCCGAAGCTAAGAGATCTATAAAGTGAAAGATGTTAAACGTACATTCGTTGGAAACTATAACACTTAGGGTTTCTTCACAAGGCTTCCCAATCATTGAGCAATTTAGTTTTCATTAATAACCCATTGCTGCATACCCATTTAAAAAATTTAGTGATTTCGTTATTAAGTTTAGCAATAAATACTTTCTATTTACGTTTGTTTAATAGAGAGTTTTATTGACAGATTTCTTTGGAAAAGAATCAAAATAGGGATAAATGAATGTTTAACTTAATAAAATATACTCTTGGGAATTAAAATCTTGGGCATTATAAGTTCAAGTCGATATTGAATAATTAGAATAATTGAAATTCACTTTAGGATTTTAAGACATTAAATAAATTTTGAATTCGACAAATTGTTGAAATAATTAATTTAAGTATTAGAGCCTTGAATTGTTATTATCAATCGAATCTTAAAAATAGTGCGTATAAAGATTAACCCTAAATGCCGTGAATGAGAGGACAACAATAAGCCCGTCTAGCTCAGTTGGTAGAGCGCAAGGCTCTTAACCTTGTGGTCGTGGGTTCGAGCCCCACGGTGGGCGTTTCTTTTAAATGTTTTTTTTCATAGTTTATAATAATAAATTAATAACCAATAGTAAAAATTAAAAAGTTGAAGTAAAGTGTTCTATAATTTAAGTTTTAAAAGTGTTATAATTAAGTCAATCAATTTTTATATTTTATATAAATTAAAAGTCTTAACATGTTATTTAGCATGTTATACTTGTGGTTTCAATTAAAAAAGATTTTTTTGTCTATATTTTAATGTTTGTATAGAACGTTGACATAATTTTAGGTATTTTTTAATTATTTTCATCATTAACATGTTTTTTATATTCAAAATTTTGATTCTCACATCTTCTCCGCCGTTATTTTCTTGACATAAGAAAAATACAATGAAGACTCAATTTTATCGTTTGGTTGTCCAATTTAAAAAAAATATACATGAGTGATTAAGTTAAAATATTTTTAAATTTTGGTTATTATTTTATGATATTTCACTAAAAAGTTAGCCCTAACACATAACTTAGGGTTGTAGCTCTTATTTTTAATTCTTAAATATGATATTGAAAAACTATAGTTGGACCTAACTTACTTGGTTACAACAATGATGCAATATTATTATGATACTTTGTCATATGAACGAGTCATTTTTTTAATTTCATGTAGGTTTTCATAACATGGGAAAATAAGGCAGGTCGGTTACTCGGTTATTTCATTGGTTATGTAACACAAATCAAATTTATCTATACTCCTATAGTTATTTATCATTAAATTAATAACACTTAAACAATAAAAGAACTAACGTTGTAAAACTATCAAAAAAAAAAAAAAAACAAAAGGCATGAACTAACGTCTAACAATGTGTTTAATGTAAAAGTTGTTAAAATATATACATGATGGTTGGGTCGGTGTATTGTTAGGCTTGTAAACGAATTCAACGTTCATAGAAGAGTTCACCAACTGTTTGACGGGATGTTCATTTATGTTCATTCGTTTTATAAATGAATGGACACGAACAAGAAACTATATTCGTTAAGCCAAACAAACAAACAATAACATATGCCGTATTCGTTCATTTATTTCCTAAACGTTCGATAATATGTTCGTTTGTATTTGTGCACTTAAATATTTTATATTCTATATCTTTTCAACTGGTTTTATATTTTAAAAATACAAAACTCTAGTTATACTACCATGCCTTTCCCAACATTACTATTTGACCGTTTTAACTTCAGTTCATGCTAAAGCTTAACAAATTTTTAATTTTTGTTTTAATTATATTTTTTTGATAATTATGTCAAGTATGTTCAAATAATTATGTTATCTTTGTGTTAAAGTTTGAAAATATTTTGTTATTGTTCGTGTTCGTTTACATTCATGATTTTTTTGTGTTTGTTTGTTTTTTGTTGCATATATTTATATTTAGTAAGTGTTCGTGAATAGTTCATGAATAATTATTTCTTTAACGAACGAACGTGAATAATAGTTTTTTTTGTAAGTGTTCGTGAACAATTCATGAACAACTCTATTTCTCTAATGAACAAACACGAATAAATTCTTGTTTATGTTCGTTCGGTTTGTTTATAGTCCTATGTGTTGTTGGTTTTCATTCATTATGACACCGTACGATATAGATAACATTGTGGTCACCTCTCTGCACGATCTATGTTTTCTTTATGAGGATGTCAAAGGCACTTAGAGGGAAAAAGACTCAGCTAACTCTCTATAGTTATCTTAATAGAAAGAATCCTTAACCATTAGTAAATTAGCACAAAACTAGACAAAGAACCAAGGCTAGATGTCATCAATACATGCATTTGTGATACAACATTAGTCGTGCTCTCACCTTTACATAGGTTAATGATTTTAGACGTCTTATTCAAACTTAATTACTTAACTCATGGAGCACATTTTCATATGTTTCATGGTCGTTGTAAAAGGTCGTTTATGAGCACTAACCTAGTCGTATACCTTGCATGTTAATATAGGTGGTCATGACAAGCCGCTTTCTCACATTCTAATAAGTGATAGAGGCATATAACACCATTTTGATGAACACCTTTGACATATTTAGATCAACGAGACATATTGAAACCAACTATTACGTAACAAATATTTGTCAATATATATATTACGTGTTTAAATGTTAATGAAGTTATAATTTACTTTATGCTAAAGATACACATATGCAAAAAAACCAGACAACACACAAGAACAAACTCAAGCTCACTATAAATTTCATAGAATAATATGTTAAGTTAATGGTGCATGGAATAAAGGTGGCAGGTTATCGCGTATGATATGATTTTTATCAACGTATGTTGGAAAAAAGAAGCCATAGTAAAAAAACATGGAACTTACGTAACAAAAGTATCGTATTGAAACTCATAACTCACAATCAGAGTCAAAGTATATTTTAGTTATAACTCATAACCTCTATAGTAAAGTAACCTAGAATTCATGTAATGGAGGTTCAACTATGAAATTCACGTTTCAACTATAAAATGCAATTTCTAATCACTGATTGAATGTTTCACACTTGAAAACACATCCGAACTAAAAGTCCCAAGGTAGGAATAACAAGACCAGCCAATACAAGGGTCTAAGCAAGGATTACAAATCTTGACCAATTATCAATCATAACTTGATAAACAAACAAGTCTAACCCCAAAATACAAAAGGAATGGGACACTCATCAAGACTAGATGAGGCAATCATTAGGAGATACAAAACAAGTAAACTATACCGACAATAAGCATTATAAGAACCATCAAATCCTTTACACAACAAAAGATAAAAAACCCCATGGACGAGAAGTTCCTATAAATGTTATTCTATAAATGTGATACAACTTATACGACTAAAGAATTAGAACTCAACCAAATAAGTAGTATAAACTAATATAAAGGAACTACCTAATGAGCATGAACCATGCTCTTAGCCCTCACAGTTAATACTTTCATTCTTATAATTCACATACTTAATTTTAAGTTAAAGAATAATCATTAGCAAAGTCTTTTATCTGTATGTAACAAGACTTATAAAACATTCCGCAATGCTTGTCCATAGCCCTGCTCCTGCCGTCTTTCGAAAGTGTTACGTTGTGTAGACTCATCCGTTCTTCATCCGTCTTTTCTTAAGGGCACTCAATGATGCATTGTGTGGGGCCCAAGTGACAAAATGATTGTTGCTTTTTTTTAATGAATTTTTTATGTTTATTTGTGAGAATGATAATGTTAGAGTAAAATTTTATTGTGGAAATAATAGATAAAAGTCAGTAGAAAACTACTGTAACATTTTTTAACGTTACAATCAGTTTAAAAAATGATTGAAGATTTTAAAAAGAACACTAAGAATCCAATTTAACCAAGTCAAAATAATACTTTTCTTAACCAGAACCCTAAAATATACTTTCTTCCAAAGACAATATAAAAAAGCAAAAGGAGTGGCTTCTTTGCATCGATCAATGCTTTGAAAACCCCGCCTTCTTCTTCCTCCACATCTATATCTCTCGACTTTCATCATCCATTTTTCACATCTATTTTATTCAAGTGGTGGGTGTACCTACTACCCCTCTATAAAACCCTTCATCCACCTTTGTTAATCTGCAACAATCACTGTAAAAATGGCCAACAGCAGCACCTCGTTGGAAGATGTACCTTCGTTGGACATCATGACTGAACTCCTTCGCCGATTCAAGTGTTCTTCGAAGCCAGACAAACGCCTCATCCTCATTGGTATTTGATTCTTGTGAAATTGAGTTGGGGATTCTTTTAATTTGATTTTTAGGGGTTTGATGTTTGTGGGTTTTGATTTTGAGATCTGTTAAGGGTTTCGTGAATTGGGGTTCAAAAGTTTGTTGATTTTTCGGCGTTGACGAGTTTCATTTCGTGGGTTAACGTTTTTGTCTTCAAAATTGATGTCAATTTTGTTGATTTCTTACGGAAATTGATGATTACATTAGTCTTTATAACAACTTATGGTTCCATTTGGTATTTGATTGATGTTAGGGCTCTTATGAAGCACAAGTTACTCTAGAATTCATTATGTCTTATAGTTGGAATTAATTATGAATCTTTGATATGTTAAATTAAGAAAGGGCTCTAAGGAGAGTCTTTTTGAGCATATTGATTGGTTTTGATTTAGTTGGAGTTTTGTTATGTTCTTAAGATTGAGTTGATTGACTGGTGCCATCCACGTGTTTGATTAAATGTCTCTGAGAAATTGAGTGAAATTGTAGGTCCACCGGGGTCTGGGAAAGGAACTCAATCGCCCATCATTAAGGATGAATACTGCTTATGCCACTTGGCAACAGGAGATATGTTGAGGGCAGCTGTTGCGGCTAAAACCCCGCTCGGGATTAAAGCTAAAGAAACCATGGAGAAGGTACATTGAGTTAACTTGGTGTTATTTCATTTGATTGATTTGTCTGTTCTTGATTTCGTCTCGTTCTCTTTACATGTTTGTTAGGGAGAACTGGTGTCTGATGACTTGGTGGTTGGGATCATTGATGATGCAATCAAGAAACCATCGTGTCAAAAAGGATTCATTCTTGATGGTTTTCCTAGAACCGTTGCCCAAGCAGAGAAGGTTTCTTGATTGATTTATGATTAGTAATTGTACATGTGTTATTAGAGGATGGAAATATTGGCATGTTGAATGGACTAAATGGATAATGTGATGTCTGGCCCTTGGTTTGTTTATTACAGCTTGATGAGATGCTTGAGAAGCAAGGAACCAAGATTGATAAAGTGCTTGATTTTGCAATTGATGACTCCATCTTGGAGGAGAGAATTACGGGCCGCTGGATCCATGCTTCAAGTGGTAGGACATACCACACAAAGTTTGCACCTCCCAAGGTGCCCGGCATTGATGATGTAAGCTATTGGATATCACTTACCTCATCTCCTGTAAATTGTTATAATCTCTGGTATTGGGATTTCATTAGTTTTTAAGTTAATAGGTACCTATTTGGCTATTTGTCAATTGTCCACTTTATGAAAAGGTTTATCTAGTGTACAAAGCTCTTCATGTTGTCATCCCTGAAAGGTATTCTAGATTTTCCGACAAATAGTCGGGACTTCTGAAAGACATGTAGTATATTTCCTGAATCAAACCTTATAATTTTAGTGAGACTAACAGCGTGAACACTCCTTTTCCTCAAATGAAAGCGTGTTAAAGACTTATTTCTATCTGTGCGCATATATGCTATCTATCCAAAGAGAATTATTCCCTGAAGGGTATTTTAGACTTCTTGACAAATATTCGAGTCTTCTGAAGCCACTAGTTATTTTTTGAATCAAATGTTGAAATTTTCACGAGATTAATAGCATGCACACTCCTGAAGGTGTTCTTTGAAATATATAACAAGATTTTTTACTCCTGTGTGTGTATGTATCCTTAGTAAACCAACTATAGATGTGCAATGACTACGAATAATTTAAAGATGCTACAGTGTATTGCTCTATGACTACAAGAAAATATTTTATATTTCAGTTAACTTTCAATATCAAAAATGGCAACTTTGTAAATTTGTATCATCCTTTTTTTGTGATTTTAGTTTACATGTGATTTAGGAGGCTTTTGCATTAAAATAGACTTTGGGTGACTTTCGACCTGTTTTATGGGTCAAAATTTGCTACCTCTGACTTAGTGACTAGACCCAAGCTAATGCATGCATCATTGTTCTTTTTGTAGGTTACCGGAGAGCCCTTAATGCAAAGGAAAGATGACACTGCAGCAGTTCTCAAGTCAAGGTTGGAGGCTTTTCACCGCCAAACAGAGCCTGTAAGTGCTTCTTTACTTGATCTTCTTCTTAAAATATTGTTTCTGATTGTACTTGGATGAAAATTCCAACATATGGCTTATTACAGTTCATTATAATTAAGTCTTTTAATTATTTGTTAAAAAGCTAAAATAAATTATTGTGTTAAATGTCTAAATACAGAAAGACAAAACCAGAATTCTTGTGGACCGTATCTTAAAACTACTAGGTGTCAATTTATTTGTAGTTAAGTAGTTATGATAGTTGGTAGGTAAATCTCAACTTTAAACATCTCACCAGAAGGGTTTGGTAATGGGTCAAACGTCAAAGCAGGTAAATATTTTAGTTTGGATTGGATCAACCTGCAACCACTTTTTTGTCCATAAGTGTGTGTACACATATTAATAAAAAGTTAATTGTGTCAATATAATCAGAAAAAAAATGCTATTCAGGCTATTTTTGACCAGTTCGACTTGTTTTTTAGCTAATTTTTTATTCAACTTGCTACATATAATGAAAACATAACCTAATTTAAATAATTAAATGCATAATAAAGTTGGTGTGTTTAGGAGGATGCCTTAACTTTTAAACTAAAAAAATTCTCTGATTTTTTATTTTAACTCTTGTAACTTTATTTTGCAATGCTTTTACATTAAATTTTTGTTGATTTGATGTTTGGAAGTCTTCAACTTTTTTTTTGTTCGCAATGATTTTGACACTGGTGTGATTGGTCATTTTTCATCCCTTAAGCTTTTGTAGTGGTTTAACCCATTAGACTTAATAGTTGTGGTTTAATCTTTGAACATAATAACATTACTCATCCTGCTACTGCTACTGCTACTGCCGTCATCCAGCTGCTGCTCTCTTCCTGTTCGTGCTTATTATTGTAGTATTTTTTAATATGTTCATATAGAGTTTAAAAATTGGTTTACCAGAGAGACTGTAAAAAAGTTCCTTAGCTACTATATAAAATTTGTTTGCCAAATGATCACACATACACAATCTAACACACACACACACAAAACACGTCTGTTGAGTGTGTTATGCCATGTGTGTTTGGTATTTGAGAAGGGTGTGCGTATTTGTTTGGTTTCTTGATAGTATTATGTTGGTTTTTTATATACAATAATTTATTGCTATAATTATAACATTTAATAATATTTAAAAATGTAAAATTTATTAAGAAAAACAAATGTAAAAAACTACTAATCAAATGTTCAATGTGGAAAAAGAACAAGGAAAGAAGCAAATTGTTCTAAAAATCTTGATTAAAAAAGGTATATTATAAACTAAATTTTATTGTAAAAACATCACGTAAAATGTGAAGAGTTAACGGAAAATTGATTAAATTTTACAATTAACCATTATTAACCCTTAATATTAACCTGTTGTTGCAAGTTGATGGACCTTTTAACAGCTCCCCAAAGTTATATAGTAAAGACATTACAATAAAAATTTTAAGGGTTAAAACAGAAAATTGGTGAAACCTTAGAGGTTAAAACATTATTAACAACAAGCAAGTGCTTATCATTTATGTAATTGATGGCCTGATTAATAATGTCACATAGAACCATAGATTCATTGGACTCGCATGTTAGCTCAAACATATCTCATGTGCTTATCATTGTCATGTGATATTTATCAAACAAGAACCAAGTTATGTGTTTGAATCAAAGGGTCAGTCTAGTGGTACCAATGTGTGTAGAAATTGTGCCTCTTCTCATGGGGTTGAGGACTCAAGTCCTTAATGGACAAAAGTTGTTGATTTAGTAGTAGGATTATAAAGTTTGTGAGTTGGTTGTTCTAAAAAAACTTTTGTTTGAATTGCAGGTTATAGAATACTACAGCAAGAAGGGTGTTGTTGCAAAGTTACCTGCAGAAAAACCACCAAAGGAGGTGACCGCTGAGGTTCAGAAAGTTTTGTCGGCTTAATGGAATGATGCTGTTTTTGTTTCTTCATTTTTGATTATTTAACGTTGTCTAACGGGGACTTGATACATCATAGGACCTGCTTCGACATTGAAGCGTCTTCTACAATTTTCATTTTCCAACAACTATGAAAGGCAGCTGTTGAGTTGCCACAGAAACATAAAGACTGTAACAGAATAAAATCATTTCATGTTATACCTGATTTTCTCCGAATTTTCTTTTCTGGTTTTTCTTTTGTACTATGATATGATGAAAAGTTGCTTTTGCAACTTTCTTTTTGCATAAAGAACCATACATTTATTAGGTGAGCAAAATCTTTTATGCACTTGAATTGTTGGAAGTTTGTTTTTTGCACCGACAACTCAACAAGGTTGTTACATTGTTGGAGAATAACTGTACGACAGAAACCATTAGATTTGTTACGGGTGTATGTCGCTTGATCAAAGTCTTCGCTTGTTATGCTGTATGTTCTGTGATGCAATTTCGACTTGAAAATATTCTGTAGAGTGATAAGAACAAGGTACTTAATCAAGAGGAGTAAATGTGAATGAATAGAGGGGAATGTGGATGGGCTTCTTCTATCTGTAGCTTTTATAGTTTGAGTTGAAACATTTACATAAAGGTTTCAACTACCAAGCACGATGTGTATGATTGATCACAGGTCAAGTAGCTTAGCGGTATTAAAGTGCGTAGAAATTGTCTTTTTTTAAGTAGATGAGTATTTAATTCTTGTGGTGAACAAATGTATAGATATAGGAGTCGAATTTAAGTGTATAAGTTATTGTTTTAATAGAACGCACAATAAAAATAAGGACTATAAAAAATGCACTGACCACATGCCACATGGTGTTTATGATGATATGGTGATAGACGACATCATTAGCGGCGATGAACATCAATAGCGGCGACCTAATAGTGGTGACAAGTCGCCGCTAATAACTACTAATCCGTTTGCGTGCACTGGGGACAAATCTGACCGTTGATCTACAGCTGGATCCGAGGGAGTCATCAGTGGTGACACCATTAGCGGCGATAATGATATATCTGCACATCTTCATCACAAAATCTTTTGTCTCTCACCTGAAGATACCGTCACTGCCATCGCTACTTTTGCTACCACCACCGCCACCATTAACCTCCGTCGCTACAAGGCCACCATCATCTCCACCACTACAAGGTACCACCATCAACTGCCAGGCGCTCTACCACCAATGGTCCAACGCCACCATAATTGCCGCAGAAGCAACCACCACTGCCACCATCAACCGTCATTATTGAGGGTTCCATCTTCCCTTGAATTTGCTCACAATTTTGACATGTAAGTTATTATGCTTTAATTTATGCTTGAATTTATATTATGTTGAGAAATGGTTTTGTGTATTATGAAGTTTTTAACCAAAGGTAGTGATTTTGTGGAATAACCTCTAATTGTGTGAATATATGCTTGGATTTGCCCCCAATTTTGACATATTGGTTATGGTTTTAGATCTATACCACAACCTCTTATTATTGTTGGGTGCAAAAGTGATTTACATATTTTACTGTTAGTGAGTTAAAGATATTTGACATAATATATGGCCACTGCTAAATTGCTTCGTATAAAATGATTTACATAAATAAAATGATTTACATTATAAAATGATTTGTTTTAACGTTCTTATTTATATGGTGCAAATAGGACTACTAACTTAGGGTTTAAGCTTTATTTTACTGGAAACACAAGTTGTTAGTTATAATGCACAAAAATAAGAAATTAGTGAGAAAATCAAATTAATCTGGACATTGTTTGAACTCGGTGTAACAATGTCACGGTTTTGAGTGGCACCCAAAATCCGTGGTATTGTTGCAATGAATTTAAACAATATCTCGTTTAATTTGATTTTCTTAGAAATTTCTTATTGTTGTGCATTATTGGCTTTTAGGTTACGTATCTTCATTCTAATCATCGTTAGTCTAAAAATACCAACTCAAAATTGATTTAGAAATTAATTTCTAGTTATCCCTGTTTTAGGACTATTTTTTGAATATTTTATCTCATTTAGGATGTGATGTATATTACATGAATGTTTGACTAAGGGGCTGTTTGAGAACTTCTGAATGATTAAGTGTTCAACCAATAAGAGGTCTGAACCATTAAAATGTCTGAATCATTAAAATGTTTGAATCATTAAGAGCTAGTATATCGTTTAACTATTCAAATGCAAATATATGACCAATTCAGATAAGAGGTCTTAACCATTCAACATTAGACCTCTTAACCATTCAGCATTAGACATCTTAACCATTCAGCATTAGTATAATGATTAACCATTCAGAAGCAAATGTCTGAACCATTCAAACATTTGCTCGTGAAACAAACAGTCTGAACCATTAAATGCTTAACCATTCAGACATCTGAACCATTAAGAGACCGCCAAACAGCCCTTAAGAATGATTTGATTTTCATTTTCTCTTGGCTCCTGAGGTATATATTTCTATATCTATATACAGAGAGCCAAAGGTAAATACTCTTAAATTTTTTTCTTAAACAAACAATCATGTAATACACATTCATATATAAGATAACGTATTGAAAAATTGGTGTAATAGCCTACCCATGTGAATATTCTATTTGTTGTCTGATTTTTTGTTATTGTTTCATGTATAGTTTTTATCCACTTACATCCTAAATTATGTTGTAGTTGCATGATCATGTCTATCGATAAAAGCTGACCAACTAATCCGAACCATAGATCACCTGAGTACGAACAAGGACACGACTCTTTTATCAATATGTGCAAAGAACATGTCGACGACACTGGGAAGATTAGATGTCTGTGCATAAAATGTCAGAATACCGTCTTAGTACAATGGATTAAAATGAAATATCATTTAGAAATATGGGGCATCTGTCGAACTTACAAGGAGTGGATTTATCATGGTGAAAGTATAATTCCTAAAGTTGTAGTTGTAGATGACGTTGAGTCTACAAACATGTGGCTGACATTATCGAAGACATTATGGAAGAGAGTAATGGACATATTAGAGGGATTAAGCGTAAACCGTCTTCATCTGTAGAGTTGAGTTCCTTTGATCATGAGCAAAAGCAGACACCTCTGGCTTTTACACAGGTAAAACTAGCTTAAGTTGGTTTGTGTTAGTAGTTTTTTAGTTGAGTTAATGTTGATTCTTGGTTTATGTTGGTAGCTTGCATCAGGCATTTGGCTATTGAAATTCAAGGGTAGAAAATCTTTATATTGTGTGAATCTAGGCATCCTAGGGTATTCCTATATGTGTTAGGTTTTAGTTTGAGTTTAAATGTGTCAAAACAACTTGAACACATTGATTAACTTAAAACACCCTACTTTGAGTTTAAACATGTCAAAATAGCACAGATTAACTTTAGTAGACTAAAAGTTGTGTGTTAAGTGTATCAAAGTGGGTTCAGGTCATTTTGATCCGTTGGAACTAAAATAGATTTAAATGATCTAGGTTTTAGTTTAAATAAGTCAAAATGACCTAAACATTATTGATAAACTAAAAAAACATCCTACTTTGGGTTTAAAATGGTCAAATTGGTACGAATGATATTTAATAGACTTAATGTTGGATGTGTTAAATGTAAGGAAGTGGGTTTGGGTTATTTTGACTCGTTGGAACTAAAATAGACTCAAATGATCTAGGTTTTAGTTTAAATGTGTCATAATGACCCAAACACATTTGATAAACTTAACATCTTATTTTAAGTTTAAGCCGGTCAAAATGCAATAACTTGTAATGCATACTTTGTTTTGTAGGCTCAAATTACAAATTTGGTTCTTGACTTTCTTAACAAAACTTTCAGAGTTTATGGATTCGTTGAAGGCACAAAACAAAAAAACGACGAAAATGATCGAACAACGGGTACAAATAAGGATCGGAATCACTACTTTATGTTTGCCTCTGGTAGTTTTATGTGCGAGTTAAACAAGATGTTTAATGTTTATGTACTTTGTATGCTTATGTACTTTGTGATATTTTGTAGTGCTTTTGTGTTTCTGGAAAATCTGGATATATTTATTATATATTTATTGTATGTATATGTTTGTTTTTCAAAATTGGGAATGTTGGAAATACGAAGAAAATCCTGTTAAAGCTATTTAGAGGCGACTTAGGTCGCCGCTAATGGTCCTTTTTGCGGTAATATCATTAGTGGCGACCTGTTAATATTAGGGGTTAGTGTTTATCAGTGAAAAGTTATTAGCGGCAACCTTTGTAGTCTTTCACGGTGACAAAAGACGCTGCTATTGGACCGATTCTCTATAGTGGGGGTGAATAACCTGAAGATATTTTGTTTATATCTTATAACGATAAAGTTATGTTCTTTGTTTTTAATTTTGTGTAAATACATGTCGTTTGCATGCAAGCATATATGCATATGAAGGGATATTCACATGTGCATATTGTTTTTTTATAATTCTACAAGTTCTCATTTGTCGCTTTATCTTTACATGCGCATATGTATTGTTTTCGTGACCGGATCGGACCGGCCGGTTCGACCGGGGATCTCCGCTTTACTAAGGCTCGGTTTGTGGCAGTCGAACCGGCGGTCGGACCGGTTCAAACCGGATTTTGATTTTTTTTATTTTAATGGGTAAAGCCGGGGTGTTAGGGTGTTAAACATAAATTAGTGTGTTGGATATACAAATATAGTTAAGTTTTATATATAACTATAAATATATATATAATAAATCATATATAAATTACTTATATATAATTACATATATAAATATAGTTAAATCCGGTCTGACCGGTCCGACCACCAAACCAGTAAGACGTCTGGTTCGACGTCCGATCCGGTTCTGAAAACATTGCGCATATGTATGTTTTCGGAACAAAGTCTTACGGAAAATTGTTAGTTAGAAGTTCAAAGAGAGAAGAGAGAAAAAAAGAGAACCTAAAGCAGATTAAAGAAAAAAGAGGGAGGAAAAAAAGAACTCTTAGTTTTATGTTTCTATTAAAGCTTAATTAACTCACAAAACCATAACTGAAACAAGTGCTTAATTAAGCAGTTTTCATGGGTCTTTTAACTTAATAAGATTCTTGATAAAACACATCCAAAATTATTCTGAAACATTGATCAGAAGATGCTTAAAAATAATACACTTATTTTTCGCAAAGATCGTTGACTCTTCTAAAAAATAATAGTCCCACGGCCGAATATGACATACTTACAATCAACATGAATGCCAGAAGATGTACATGAAAGAATCAAGGATTTAAGATATAAAAAGAATATATTGTTCACCACAGAGAACAATAACACTGCAAGATCATGCAACCAGAGGTCAATCACTAGCAGCTGCGTGTGAGATTAAGTGAATAATTCCAGCAGTAACAAATCCTAGTAAAGCACCAGCAGCAACCTAGAACATAAATAAAAAAAGATCCTTAAATTCAACCTCAGAGATGTTTTATAATCAGATTCAACACTTGATTGCTTTGAATGATTCTGTTTAGGCATTTAGACGCCATGTTTTTTCTGACCTGTGGAGGGGTGTGACCAAGAAGTTCGCGCAGTGGTCTGCTATCAGCCAGTGGATGTTCAGCAGGAAGTTCATATACAATTTGATTCAAAAGCTGCAAATTTTAATGCATACAAGCACAACTGATCAAATATTTAGATTATCATTATAATAATACTATTCGTCTAATCATAATAAACACATTTCAATTACTTTCAGTAAGTTTGGACAAAAAAGTGTGCGCGTGTCAACCCAATCCAGCAAGAAAGTGTTTGCATCATGCATGCCAACCCAACTCAACAAGAAGTGTTTGCGTGTAGATCCCAACCAACTCGACAAAAAAGTGCTTGTGTTTCTACACATACTAGAAATGACCTGATTTGACCGGCATCTTGCCACATCTACTTATAGGAACTTTAGTGACATGAAATATGACATTGGGTAGGGGGTGTCAAACCTCTGCTTGGCGTCCAGCTTGCAATCGAACGCCAGTTGCATCATACATTACCTGTCACATGATCCAATTCATAAGAGATTAAGTCAGTAACATTATATTTTGTTTCACTAATTACTAATTAAAAAGGTAATGGGAGTACAAAATATTAGCAAAAGTTGGTTCATTGTTGAAAAATGCACGCCTTTCAAATTTCAATTGATAATAAGAAACTACAAGATAAATGACAAGCAAGCTAGATTGCTCTTTTGCATCTTAAACCTAAAGCTATGTTTCCACAAGTGCATAGTGAAAGTAGCAATAAACCAATAATATATCTTTCTGAGCTTACAATACTTGTAGATTCTAAACAACAGTAGATGGAATGACTTTATAAAAACAAGTTAAAAGATAGAGATCATACCACACAAGCTAATATCAGTGCAATTGCAAATGTAGTGCCACCAACACCATCTACAAAACCAACAGCAACAGCAAGAGCAGTCACAGTCGCAGAATGCGACGATGGCATCCCACCTGATCCCAACAGTTGCTTAACGTCCCATCGTTTTTCCTTATACCTGCATGTCTACGACAGTTATAAGATTCTCAGGACATAACAATTCCAATAATCTGAACAAGTTAATCAAACAAACTAAAACCTATACAACATGCTATCAAATATTAGGTTTTTTAGGTATCTAGAGTTTACAAATTACATTCCATTCTCAACTAATCAATTCAATCTTACATTATCTTACTTAGTAATTAGTATTATCAGATCCTTTAGATTACCGTCTTCCAAGCAGAACACTAAATATCTAATCGGTCGTAGGTTCATACTAATAATTCTAATATTCAATAAATGCAACCGCAAGCAGAAGCTGAATTATCATGACATCATATTTGCAGAAACACAAATGTCATCGATGTAGCATGAGAATGATCATAATTCATAGACGGCATTCGATCTCGCCTTTGTGTGGAACTGAAATCACATAGGAACACATGATCATCAAATATCAAAGCAAATCAACAAAATTGGGATCGATCAAGCTAGCAATAGGTTAATAATGAGAATGACATCATGATGAATTGAAAGTTTGAAAGAGAAACATACCAGGTGGTGAGGACCTTGATGGACTGTGCGATAGCGAAGGCGAGAAGCGCAGAGAGGAGAGGGTAATTCATGTGAAGCTGTGATGAATCAGCGGTCGATGAGGATCCTGACATCGACCTCGACGCTGCACCCATCAATCGCATGGTTGAATTCCTTTTTAAGAGGTGATCGAATGAGTTTGTGTGGATTTGGTGATTTGAATCGAAATTGTGGTGATTGAATTAATGTGCGAAGCGTAAGGATGATGATGGTGATTGTTGTTTCAGTGTATAAGCAACGAAGAGAATTGAATTGAATTGTATTTGTATTGAATATCCACGTAGCCTGATAGGCCAAGGAGCTCAACGTAGGTTCTTATGTTCAAACTGCTAAACGACTCGACGTTCGTTCGGAATTTGCTCGAAAAATACTCGTTCGAATTTTTGTTCGGTTGTAGACGAGCCGATCGGCTCGGATCGATTTGTAAACGAGCCAAGCACGAGCAAAGGTCCGCTCGGTTGGGTTCGGTTCGTTTTGGTTCCGTTCGGTTCGGTCACACCCCGACCGACGGCAGAATCATCGGGGCGGACGAATGGGAGACGATTGTTCATAGCACATGGAACTAATCAAATTGAAATAATATTAAATATCATTAATCATTGAACTTTACAAGACAAATAAATCATTACAAAACAATCAAGATACAACCAATAACATAAGATTTTTAGTTAATCTAGGTCCAAGTCCTATATGAGCATAAAAAGATCTTCAAGTATCAAACATGAAACATGTTAAAAATAAAAGGGTTAACTTTAAAAGTTGGTGAGTTCCCATGGTTTAACACACACATATATGTAAAAAGGGTTACAAGTAGCAATTCATGTCAATGGTTATGAGTTAGCAAACTTATAAAACACATACAGTTATAACCAAATGTCGACTTGATTACAAGTATATATGATTGGCTAAGTATACTTGGTTCCCATGATGAACAAGAATCGGTCATCAGGAGCCGGCAATACATCAGCTTTAGCACCAAATAAGCTTGTCAGGCCCAAAGATCTAAAACGTCTCCAGGCTAGCAATAATTAATAATTGTAAACAAAATATGTATCTCATATAATACTTACAATAACACAAATAACCGTAACAAAAAATAAAGATGAATTGCATGTACATTTACAAGTATGAAAATGTTTACAAATGTAAGTTTATAAGGTTAATATGTTTCACCCCAAAATTTGTGAAATAAAGTAAAAATGGGCATGGGAGAACTCACTTGATAAAAATAAGGTGATGATAAGAAATTAAACGACGCTCCAACGATTTCTTTTACAAGTTACCTAAATGTATATATTCCAAGATTAAGTTCGATAATAAGGTTATCAACTAAACATGAACTAGGGTTTCAATTGGAATTTGGGGGTTAATTAATTAAGTAAAATAATGAATCATTTATGTTTTGGTTTAATAAAGATAATATAAATCAATTAAGTCCAAGAATAATTAAAAATGTCTCAACAATTTAAGTTATTGATTTAATAGAAATTAAGTGTAATATGTGAAAAGAAATAATTAATTATTTAAAAATTGATAAGAAAATTAATTAAATACTTATTTAAATGACGTTAAAATTATTTAAAATCATTTTATAAAGTTTTGAAATTTTAAATAATTTAATATAAATTCTAATACAAAACCTTAAAAGTAAGAATAAAGTATAATAGCACATTATATTGTTTTATAAGTTTCAATAATTTAATTAAAAGTTTAAGGAATAGATTTATTATCTATTTACGATATAACATGGTTAAATAAATCGTTGAATAATCAATTAATTATTTAAATAACTATTTGAATAACTTAGTTATTTAACGTGTAAATTTATAATGTTTTGAATTAACCTAAATTCAAACCATAATAGTTTTGTAGCATTTAAATTACATAAAAGAGTTAATAATGTTTTATATCCTTTGTTATTATTTTTTTACAAGAAGTTATTAAATTTAAGATCGTAAGTTTTTAAAACCTTAATAATTAATTTAATAATTTCTGAAACAATTTTATTAATAAATTAATTTTTATTTAGATTTAATATCATATTAATATTGTTTCTGAAATCTAAATATATAAAATTGCCTTTTAAAAAAATAAATGATGGAGGTTGGGTTCGAACCCCAGACCACCGGTTTGCAAGTGTAGAGTGTTAACCGGTCGGGCTAGTAGCCCGGATCTGGTTTAAAGCTCCCTTAAAATATTTAAAAGCATTAATTGCAAAATCCTCCAATTTACTCAAGAACCCTAGAATTGAATTGAGTCAAATTGAACATCAATTCGGATATGTTAATCAAATTAACATTAGAGCTTTGTTTCCCCATGTTAAACTGAGTATAATGATATGTGTAACTTACAGCATTGAGTTAGAATTGATAATCTCGGGTTTAAGAACGCGTCGCGATGGGTGGAGGTTGGTTTGTGGTGATTGAGTTGATCATAATCAAATTCCTTTCGTATGAAGCTTCAGAGAGTGCTTATGATTCAAAGCTGTAGAGATTAATGAAGAGGCTGATGCAACCTAAACATCTTTAGTCTTTCCTGCATGCTGCACAAGTGCATTGAAGTGGAATGCTTCGGAAGTTTCACATATGCAACAGAAATACTCTAAGTGTGAAATCTTCCGAAGCCAAGACCAACATCTTCCGAAGCCAAAGATGAAGTCTTCCGAAGCCTCGAAGACAAAGTCTTTCGAAGCTTCAAGTTCATGAAGACAGATTTCTTCTGAAGACTTTTAGTAACATGCTTTATCTGATGTACTGTTCTATAAAGCTGGACACCTTTCTGCTGCAACTCTGCAAGTCACCAACTAACATGGTTTGGTGAAAAGGTCTATGCTTTTGGTAACTGTACATTGAGGTCTTGAGTCTGTAACTTTCTACTTTATGTACTTTATCCTTTTTTGTAATAGATAAGGATGTGAGCTGTGGCATGTCATAGTCACTAGTAAAAAGGCAATCTTCCTTTTGACTCTACAATTGATTTTATGTGTGTCTAGTCAATTGTATCCAGCTGGCTTTTAAAGTATAGCCGGTTGTAGGATGTTGTATAAGTATCTCATGTTCTTGTATCTTTTATATATGCTTTGTATAACTTGTAATAGAACATAGAGAAAGCAATATACTGCATTCTTGAAAACCAAACATGGTGTTCTTTGTGTTCTGTATCATATATTACTTGTGTTCTTAGTGTCACCACTTGGTTAATCCAGTTTACTATTTGATCTAAGTTTAGTTTATCTCCTCTTTGTGTTATTGTGTTGTAACTCATACCCTTCAACGATCCTGCATTTGGTATCAGAGCATTCCAGGCTCTTGATATAAGATCTCACCATCTTTAGATCCCTCACACACACACAAATACTAAACATTTCAAATGGCAACCATTTCCAAAACTGATATGGAAACTGTAACCATGAACAAGTCCTCACTGATCATTCTTGATGAGTTTGACACCTGGTGTTTAAGAATGGAATGTTTCATCAGGTCTCTTGATTCAAGAATGTGGGAGTCTATTGAGAATGGACCTTTCATACCCAGCACACCTTCTGCTACTTGTGCTGGTATGATCCCCAAAGATGTGGCTAACTACTCTGATGAAGATAGGAAGAGAGTAGAGATAGACAGAAAAGCCATGACTGCACTTCAAACTGCCCTTCCAAACTCTGTATACAGAGGTTTCAAAAAGTGCAAAACAGCCAAGCAGCTGTGAGATGCACTGAAACTGATGTATGAGGGTTCTTCTGAAGCCAAGGAGAATAAGAAGGATCTCCTGAAGCAGCAGTTTGAAAACTTCACCTTCAAAACAGGTGAAACCATGACTCAGCAGTACTTCAGGTATGTTGAGATAGTGGATACCCTAGTGGATGGAGGAGTTTCTCTTGAAAACAGAGACATCGTAAGGAAGTTCATGTCCTTACTTCCTAGGCAGTGGACACACTACTATGTGGTGATCAAGAGAACTGAAAATCTTAAGACTCTTACTCTGACTGAGTTATATGGGATTCTCAGTGGCTACCAGATGGAGATAAACATGCAAGGTTCATCTGAAAACTCCAACAATCAAATGGGTTCAGCCCTACATGTGGTTGAAAGGGACAACATAGAACCTAAACATCATCTCTTATGCTACCCTGACAACTCACCCAAGGGTCCTTTCATCACCTTCCCAAAGACACCAAAGGAGAACTACACTCAAGGAAGCCCATTCCAAGAGACAAGCTCTTCTCAAGCTTTTGTGTCTTCTGATGAAAGCTATGGCAACTCTCTTTTCACTCTTGAAGACCTGGACTGTATCCATCCAAATGATCTGGAATACATGGAAATAGTCCAGCAGATGGCTCTTCTCACTCACAAAGCCAAGAAGTTCTACAAAAGGACTGGAAAGAAGTTTCCAAGCAATGCTACCAGTGGAAAGTTTGGACTGGACAAAGGCAAAGTCAAGTGTTACAAAACCTGATGGGCCACTTTGCCAGAGAGTGTAAGGCACCTAGAACAAATGGTGGCCAAACACAATCCAGACCAAACTACACTAACAAAGCTCTCCACAATGAGAAGTCAAAGTAGCAAGCTGCTATTGCTGTTGAAGAATGAGGCTTTGACTGGAGCTTTCAGGTTAAAGATGCCTCTCCAAACCAAGCACTAATGACAGATCATGATGAATCCAAGGTATTGGAACATCTCTGTACTCCTGAATGCATTGCTAAAGTTAACAAGTACAGGTCCTATAACTTGGAACTGAGATCTGATATTGAGTCCTTAAACATTTTAAAATCTGATTTTAGAAAGTCTGAAAATGATTATAAGCTGAAAATAGAGGACTTAGAGAAAACCATTTCAGTTCTAAAACATGAACACATAGATTTTAGGACTCAAATTAAAGATCTCATAACCAAGTTAACTGAGTGCCAGGTTGAGCTTGTGATCAGCAAAGCCATGGCAGAAAAGAGTGTTCTTGAAGAAGAGACCTTCAAGAACATGATATCCTCATCACTGCATAACAAAGTGTGCTATCAAAACAGACAGGGACTGGGATCCAATAAGATAGCTCCTCCACACACAATCTTGTCAGTAAGATCTCCTAGGTGTGGAACTTGTGAAGATGAGCTTCCTCTCATAGATCCTATGAGTGAGGAGGATGAAGAAGAGATAGTGAAGAATCCCTCTACAAAGAGTGAAGAGGAGGATTCCAAGAAGGGCCACTATCCTTCTGAGGAGAAAGTGAAGATGTGATGACCAAGTCCATGAGAAAGAACTTGATCAGAAAGAGCAAAAGAAAGACAAGGAAGGCTCAAAAGATCAAGGCTACTTTTGACTCTAAGCAAAAACAAGTTTTTATTTCTGCAGGGTTTAAAGTGGTAGGGACTGAAGGCATCAACCAAAACTCTGCTAAGAGTTCTGGTTCTTGCTCAACTCATCTCAGCAGCAAGAAGAAGACTGATCTGCTACGTACCACTGCTGCACAGCCTGGTCCATCAAACTCCAAGCACAGTTCTCAGCCAAGAGGATTGTTTCAGCATCTGCAAAGATGAAGGTGGATAAGGGAAGTGACCAAAGACAGTCTTACTCTCAAGACAAGGCTCTTGTGAAGAAGAATATAAATTGTGTCATGTGTGACAGCACCACTCACATTGCTAAGGCTTGTCCATACAATCCTAAAGATACTGTCCATATGACCAAAACAAAGACTTCAAAGGGTCTCAAGAAGATTCAAGCTTTGAAAGGAAAATCTATTTCCCGTGGAAGCTCCAAATCTCAGAAGAAGGGAAGTGGAAAATTCTCTTCGGAAGAACATTTGGTCTCGGAAGAAAGGAGTTCTTCCGAAGCACTGAAGTCTGCTGCAGTGTTTGCAGAATCTTTCGAAGGTTCAGTCATCAATTCTTCTGAAACTCCAAAAGTTTCTAAAGTTTTGAAGGTCAAGTCCAAGACTTCAAAGGTGGTGTGGACGTCTAAGAAAGACCAAGTGACTGAGATTTCTCCATCAAAAACAGCTCAAGATCCTTTTTGTACAACCATAGGATCTATTACTGTTAATTTACCTTCTGCAAGTGAGCCCAAGACAAGCAAGGCTTGGGTTTCCAAATGTAACTAATCATTCTTTTTTGTGCAGGGACAGTTGAAGACAGACAGGAATGTCTGGTTCATAGACAGTGGCTACTCCAGGCACATGACTGGTAATAGGTCACTACTCCAGAACTTTGAAAGGATTGATGGAGGACCTGTTGCTTTTGGAGGAGATGAAGGTGGTTACATTTCTGGTAGGGGAAAGGTCACAAATGGTAAGCTCAGCATAGAAAAGGTAAACTTTGTAAAGGAGCTTGGATACAATCTTCTGAGTGTATCTCAATTTTGTGATCAGAGTCATAACATGATCTTTACTGAGCATGAGTGCATTGTTCTTAGGCCTGGTGTGCTCATTCCTCATGAGCATATCTGCTTAGAGCCCCCAGGAAAGGAAACATATACAAGATGGATTTGCAAGAAACCTCTCCCTCTGGAGAAGTTTCATGTTTTCTTTCTAAAGCCAATAGTGATGAGTCTTTCCTATGGCATAAAAGAATGTGCCATGTAAAATTTAAGAACATGAATAAATAAATTAAGCATGACTTAGTAACTGGAATGCCAAAGAAAGAGTTTACAAATGATGACCACTGTGTTGCATGCCTAAAAGGGAAGCAACATAAGGTATCTCACAAGCCTAAGGAAAAGAACTCAATCACTACTCCCTTACACTTGTTACATATGGATCTCTTTGGCCCCACCAGTGTAATGAGTTTAGGAAGGACCTCATACTATCTAGTGATCAAAGATGACTTTACAAGATTCACTTGGGTTTTCTTCCTTAGATCTAAGGATGAAACTCCTAAGATTCTGAAGAATTTCATCTTAAAGATGGAGAATCAATCTGATCACAAGGTCAAGATCATAAGATGTGATCAAGGAACCAAATTTAAGAACCATATCCTTGACACATTCTGTGATGAAAAGGGTATTACAAGACAATTTAGTGCTCCCAGGACTCCTCAGCAAAATGGTGTTGCTGAGAGGAGAAACAAGACACTAATTGAAGCTGCAAGAACCATGTTGTCTGACTCTAAACTGCCCATCACCTTCTGGGCAGAGGCAGTCAACACTGCCTGCTATGTGCAGAATAGAGTTTTAGTAGTTAAGACTCATGGCAAGACTCCTTATGAACTTTGGCACAAGAGGAGACCTTTCATTGGTTTTCTCAGGTCATTTGGATGTCCTTGCACCATCTTGAATACCAAAGATCAAATTGCCAAGTTTGCTGAGAAATCAAATGATGGACACTTTATTGGATACTTTTCCCAAGCTAAGCTTATAGAGTATACAATCTCAGAACTAGAATTGTTGAGGAGTCAGCCAATGTGACTTTCAATGAACATGCACCTTGTGTTACTGGTTCTGGTCCGGATTGGTTGTTTGATCTTGATTTGGTTACCAACTGTTTTAACAAATCTTGTGAGAATGTTCAGGATCTGCAGAAAATTTGAATACAGATGATCCTGATCCAAGATTTGAGCTAGGAAGATCTTCAAGACACATATCTTCAGCTCCAGTTGGAACCACTTCTACAAATGAGGTTTCCATCAGCCCTACAATGACAAATTCAGCTGATACATCTGGTATGCCTTCAAATTCCAGCTCAGAGGCTCTAAAACCAGATAAGAACACCTCAACTGTGGAAGAGAACAATGGTGTTGGTGACAGTGACCAAGAATTTCTTGATGCCACTAACCACACTGTGGATGAGAACATCAATGATATCACACACTGCTTAGATCAAGTTTCACTTCAAAAGTGTGCTGATGTGGTGGGAGAAACATCTATGCCAGATCTGAATTTCTCAAATTTAGATCTTTCTCAACAACTTGCTATGATCCCTCAGCTTAGGATCCATAAGTCTCATCCTACCACAAACATCATTGGAGATATTGTCTCAGGGATAAAAACAAGAGGACAAACCCATGAAGCAAATGTTTGTCTTCACTCTTGTTTTCTATCCCAGATAGAGCCAAAGAAAGTTGATGAAGCTCTAAATGATGGAAGTTGGGTTGAAACTATGCAACAAGAGCTGTTTCAATTCAAAAGACAGAAAGTTTGGAACCTTTGTCCTCTTCCTTCTGGGAAGACTACCAATGGAACCAAATGGGTGTTTAGGAACAAGAAAGATGATAGAGGCATCATCATCAAGAACAAAGCTAGACTGGTTGTTCAAGGATACACACAAGAAGAAGGGATTGACTACACTGACGTCTTTGCTCCTGTGGCAGGATTAGAAGCTGTTAGGATATTCCTGGCATTTGCTGCATCCAAGAACTTCAAGGTTTTTCAACTTGATGTGAAGTGTGCCTTTTTGTATGGAGTGATAGATGAAGAGGTTTATGTCAAACAACCACTTGGTTTTGTAGACCCTGATGTTTTGGAGCATGATAGTAGCCTCGTTGACATCCACATGAATCTCGGTATCAAATTCTCCTAGCGTATCAAACCATTGTCTTCGATCTCGAATTTCTTGAAGCGAGACAGTCTTATTGTGAACCTTGCGACTTAGCGCGTCGGCTACAACATTCGCCTTTCCAGGATGGTAGCGAATATCGCAGTCGTAGTCGCTAATTAACTCGATCCATCGTCTTTGTCTCATGTTGAGATCCTTTTGGTTAAACACGTGTTGGAGACTCTTATGATCGGTTCAGACTATGCATTGCGTCCCATATAAATAGTGTCGCCAAATCTTCAATGCGAAAACCACAACACCAAGTTCGAGATCGTGAGTTGTGTAGTTCATTTCATGAACCTTCAATTGCCTCGACGCGTATGCTATAACTCTGCCTCGTTGCATGAGCACACAACCAAGACCTTGATTTGAAGCATCGCAGTATACAGTGAAGTCATCATTTCCATCGGGAAGTGTGAGAATAGGAGCGTTGCACAACTTGCGTTTTAATGTCTCGAAAGCTTCCTCTTGCTCGGGTCCCCATTCAAAGAGTCGATTCTTTTGGGTTAGTGCCGTTAATGGTTTAGCAATTTTCGAGAAATTTGCTATGAACCTACGGTAATATCCCGCTAAACCCAGAAAAGAACGAACCTCGGTTGGGTTGTGGGAATGCACCAATTCTTCATCGCTTCAATCTTAGTAGGATCAACGTGAATACCTTGGCTATTCACCACATGTCCTAAGAATTGAACTTCTTCTAACCAAAATTCACACTTGGAAAGCTTAGCGTACAATTGCTCCTTCAAAAGTTCAAGAACTTGTCGCAAGTGTGTCTCGTGATCGACTTTCGTCTTAGAATAGATAAGAATGTCATCAATGAACACGATTACGAATTTATCCAAATACGGTTTACATACTCGATTCATGAGATCCATGAACACGGCAGGTGCATTGGTCAAACCAAAAGGCATAACCATGAACTCGTAGTGCCCATATCGAGTACGAAAAGCGGTCTTTGGAATGTCATCATTGTGAACACGTAGTTGATGATACCCAGAGCGTAGATCGATCTTTGAGAATTGAGTTGCCCCTTGAAGTTGGTCGAAGAGATCATCGATTCGAGGAAGAGGGTATCGGTTTTTGATAGTAAGCTTGTTGAGTTCCCGGTAGTCGATGCACATACGAAATGAACCATCCTTCTTCTTCACAAACAGTACAGGTGCACCCCACGGTGATGAGCTAGGGCGAATGAAACCCTTATCGGTCAACTCTTGCAATTGACTAGCTAATTCTTGCATTTCAGACGGTGCAAGACGATACGGTGATTTAGCCACAGGGTTTGCGCCAGGGATTAAGTCAATCTTGAACTCAACTACTCGCACGGGAGGTAATCCTTTAAGATCCTCGGGAAAAACCTCGGGAAAGTCTCGCACAACAGGAATGTCTTTCAACTCCTTACCCTTGGCTTTCGTATTAACTACATATGCCATGAAAGCCATGTAGTTTTTACTTAAGCACTTGCGGGCCTTGATACAAGACATGAGTTTGAGTCTTTGGGATGATTTCTCCCCAAAGACCTTCAAAGTATCTCCAGTCGGTAACGGAATTCGGATACACTTCTCGAAACATAGAATTTCCGTACGGTGCTTGGCTAACCAATCCATGCCAATGATAACATCAAAGCTTCCCAATTGCATAGGAATAAGGTCGACGGAGAACTCGTGTTCGTTAAGGCTCAAGGTGCAGTCGCGTATCACGACATCAACGACAATAGATTTTCCATCGGCAACCTCGACCGTGAAAGATCTCTCCAGTTTTGCACGCGGTTTAGAAAGTATAGGTTCGAATTCCAAGGACACGAAACTCCTATCGGCACCCAAATCAAACAACACAGATGCATAATGATTATTTACAAGATACATACCTGTTTGGTAACAACCTATTATTGATATGATGAACATAGATAGGAAATTTTTGCAAAACAAGAAAAAGACTAGAAGAAATTTAACGGCGTACCATTCACCACGTCGTTGTTGGCTTGCGCTTGGTTGGCGTTGATGTTGAAAGCCCTTCCACGAGCCGGTGGCACAGTTCCCGCATTGCGAGGACATTGAGGGCGAATATGGCCAGCCTCGCCACAGTTGTAGCAGGTTCGGTTGGTAAGCATGGCAGTGTTATTTGGTGCACGAAGACAAGTAGCCACCAAATGACCATGCTTTCCACACAGTGAGCAGACTCGGCATGGCATGTTGCTTGAATGATGGTACTTGCACGTGTTACACATAGGATGTGGACCAGCATAAACTTTAGCCATGGGAGCTTGATTCGCAACCACCATTTGTTTTTGGGGAGCATTGGAGGCGGTCACAACGTAGTTGCGTGTCGGGGTGAACTTACGCTTCCTGTTTTGAGAAGATGACTCGGCCTTTACCTCCTTTGTTGCCTCAGGTGTCACCTTCGCTATAGCCTTGGAGCCCTTTGCCGACATCGTGCCAGCTCTTATATGATTCTCAGTGAGCTGTGCAGTAATAGTAATCGCCTCCTCCAAGGTTGTGGGCCTACTACCCACCACCGCATCTTGAATTTGAGGTGGCACCCCCTTGATAAATTTTTCAATGTTACGGGGCACGGTGTCCACCATGTGAGGTAGAAGCATACTCAACTCATGATGTCGGGTGGAATAAGCCAAATGATTCCCACCATCTTGTTTGAGATTCCAGAATTCCTCCTCCAGCTTTTGTAACTCGCTCCTTGGACAAAACTTTTGAATCATAACCTCCTTGAACTCCTCCCAGGACAAGGCCAAAGCAGCCTCAGTTCCACGGTTTCTCTTCTCACTATTCCACCATGTGAGTGCTCGTTGTTTAAGAACACTTGTGGCATAGCGAACTTGAACTCGTTGGGACACTCGCTAACAATGAACGTATTCTCCATACTTTCAAACCACTCGAGAAGTCCAGTGGCTCCTTCTTTTCCACTAAAGCTAGTGGGTTTGCACGAGTTAAAGTGTTTGAAGGTGCAAGTACGGTTGTTCCCTGTTGATTGTTCTCATTTTGATTATTGCTATTATCTCCATTAGCACCACTATTGTTCCCATTGATGTTGTTGTTGTTGCTATTAGCCATTAGTGTGCTATTGAGTTCAGCCACCATAGTCGGGAGAACGACAGCCATTTGTCGTGCAATCATGGCAGTCAGCTTACGGTCGGAACTTCCACGCTTTCCATGGTGACGAGACATGCTGAATATATAAAAATGAGTTAGTTACAGGAGCGGGGATAACAGAGGATAGTAGTTTAACAAAGATAAGCTAAGGGTTTTTAAGGTACACGGGATGTTTCCATTTGGTAACGCATTACCATTTGAAAACGTTGACACGTCAAGGTGAATTGACCCATTTACCTTAGAAACTTGTGTATGTTGACCATAGTTTATCACTCATCCCAGAAATCCCCAGTAAGCATAACTAGTCCCGTAAGATTTATGCGATATGCTTGCCTTAGCCCGAGGGCCTTTTGCCAGGAAAACCAGGATACAGGTGTCTATGTGTCACACAATATTTCTTAGGTTCATAGAATCAAAACCTTGATGAGATTTATATAGATTAGACATAACGTCTAAAGATCCAAGTCATAACATAAACATAAGATTCCATGTGTCGACGAGAATAAGATTAAGAGAGTTCGTGTTCGGGGAGAGTCAAAGAGTCAAAGTTAAGGCATCAAATTGCACATAAGAGGCATAGCATTATGTAGCATGAAAAGTATATAAGTTACAAGATAGAAATATAATTCTATAAGGTTCATGCATACTATAGCCTAGGTCACCATTTCTAATAACCTAGATCTCTATAGTTATGGGCTCTGATACCAATCTGTCACACCCCAACCTTGACGGCGGAAACGTCGAGGAGTGAGAGTTAAGATCGTTCATAGCCACATAACGCTATTAATAATCCAAATATATTTTACACATAAATTTCATTTGTCACATTACAAATATAAGTCTCAAAGGATATAAAATCATAACGTAAAATGTAACAATTCATCCTATTTTATTTATTAATCTAGGTCCATTCCTAGATGTGCAAGCTTCAATGTGTAGATAATCAAACTTGGGCATTTCCTGAAACATGTTAAAAAAATAAAGGGGTCAACAATAATGTTGGTGAGCATTCCATAGTTTTAAATACATAGCATATATAAAAGATGGCAATTCAAGTCATAAGTTAGTGGATAAAGTGATTAGGAATGTTATGAACAATGCAACAATCAAACCTCGACAAAATTTTACAAGTCTCAAACGTTTACAAGATTATACGATCAGCTAAGTGTACTTGGATCAACCAAAGCAGGCTTGTCTTGCCCATAGATCTATGACTTCACTGGGCTAACCACAACTTACATGTTAATGATTGTACATATAGCGCCATAACATGGTAATCACAAAAGTCCAACTAACCACAACTTACATGAGGAATTGCCATAATGTTTACAAGTCTCAAAGATGTGTACAAGTGTAATGATAATAGGATAACATGTTTCACCCCAAAGTGTGAAAATAAACAAAAAGGAGTATGGAAATACTCACATGGCTAAAAGTATAAGTATGAAGATTAATAAGATTGATAATAAACGCTGTTCCAAGATGAACGTCACAAGGCACCTAAATACATATATATATACACAAGGTTAAAGTTTAATTTTAATATGTTTAACTTTTTAACGGAAACTAAGGTTTTAAGTGGAATTAGAGATGTTAACATGGTAGATTTTGATTATGCTTTGAGTCTATATATTATTTAATCGTTTTAATACCAAGAAATAAAAGAAACCATTTGTAACAAGGTCTAAATATAACTTAAAACAAACTTTTAAAATAACTCTTATTTTAAACAATAATATTTACTTGTATTTGAACGAGTAATGATTTAGCGAGTTATAACAGTATTTAGTGTTTATTTTATAAGAAAATAATTTAAACATGATACTTGAACAAACAACTATTTAGTAAATTAAATCAATATTTTAAGTTTAACTTAAAAAAATAATCTAAATATTTTTTTTTAACAAATAATGATTTAATAAGTTATTCAACATATAACCAAAAATATACTTTGTAAGAAGTTGAACTAATTATATCATTTGTTTTAAAAATATACGAGTATTATAAGAACATAAATTTTCAAAAATTTATTAAGTGACTTCAAAATAATTTAGATTTACACAATTGATTTTTCTATTAATTTTCAGAAATTTGCTATTTTTTTAAAGGCTAAAAACCCCCCAAAAAATATGTTGGAGGTCGCCGGGTTCGAACCCGGGACCTCTAGTGTGGAATGCAAGTGGGGAACCAGTGAACCAAGGCTTCAGCCGCGGTTGAAATTGGTTTCCAAAACTTAAAACCAATGAATACAAAACCCGCCCAAATTCACATGAACCCTAGTTCCTTCGATCCCAAATTGACAGATTAATCGATTCCAGAGGCATTGTTAACCATGGGGCTTTTGTTCCCCATGATTAACCGATTGTATACATGTAACCAATTTACCCGTTTGATTAACAATTGAAGGTGCACACGTTGATGAACTAGTCGCGACCGAGAGGTGAGGGAACGATGTGTAAATGTCGATGATAATCCAATTCACTTTGCAGGAAGCTTCAAATAAGTTGAATGATGAAAAGCCCTATGTTGATTTTGAGTTTTGAAGCTCTGAATATGACGTTCGAATAGTTGCAGGTTCGCGAAAGAGATGATGATGGTATGTGCTGTGTACGCGAGTTTCAGGTGAAATTGCAAGTAATGGTGGGTTAGGAATAGTTAACCGATGGTTTATGTTCAATTAGTTGAGTAATTACCACGATTTGCACGTTGAACGGTTATGAAATAAATTGGGGTTCGGTTTCAAGTGGGTTTTTGATAATACAAGCGTTTTCAGATTGATTAAACAACGGTTACAAGTTCGATTCGTGTGTTCGGTTTAATTTGAGGCGATTTGGTGTTAAATTTGAGGCGTTTAGGTGTAGTTTGGGGGTCGCCGGAGCCGTAGCCGGCGGTGGCCGGATGGCCGATCGGAAAAATGGGGGAGAAGAGAGAAATGGTATAGAAGTTTCGATTAATTACACAAATGGTCCCTTAACTTTAAAATTCACCCATTTCATGTGTAAACTTCCATTTAAAGTTTACTAACTTGACAAGTCAACCCCCTTAACTTTCTTAATTTAAGTTTTAGATTAAATTTTTAAGTTAATAATTCCTATAAATTGATAATATTAATAACAATATTATTGTTATTATTTTTAGTTATTATTAACATTATTGTTATTATTATAAACTATTAGTAACGTCATTATATTCAATAGTTTAAGTTATTAAGAACTAACAAGAATCAACATAAATAAACCATAAGTTCCATGAATGACAACGATAGTCCTTACAAGAATAAACGACATTAACTAATAGTTGACAAGAAAAAAAATACGAGATGTTACATCAAAGGTCAGTCACCTTGAATCTTAGGTGACTATCTTACAAAACAGGATCAATGATCAGCAACTTGAGATTTCTTATCTTAAGGAAAAACTAGCTGGGAGACCCTTAAGGATAGCTTAACCAGGAACACAAGTACCTGTGAATGTGATTGTCCTATCCTCCAGCTCACCTATGCAAGTGGGTGATGCTACCAAAAAGGGGAGAAAGTCATTCCAGCCACAGAACCTGGGAGTTCCTCCGAAGAATGGACATTGAGGACTCACCATCCTCACTTGCAACTGTGCATTCTCAGCAACCTCCTCTAGTTCACATTGATGTGGACTACACAGACTCCTTCATACAAAGTCTGTTTGAGGATGGGATACCAAGGGCTATGTCACCTTCATCATCCTTCATCATCCTTCAATCACATTATTGAGTAGAGGTATGACAACAACAGGAGAGCCCTCATTATCATAAGAGTTCAAGGACAGCAAAAAGTCTTTAATTTTCAGAACTTGGACTACTATGAAGGTCTGGATCTAGTCAACATGCCACTTGTCAACCAAGCCAATCAAGACAGGCTGACAGACTGGCTAGAAGAATCCAAGACAGGATCATTGCAGAGTTCAGTCTAAGAAGGAGACTAAGGCAATCAGGCAATGTCATCGGTCAACTGGATGTTGAGGTAGACCCTAAGATTAGCTTCATAGGGGAAACCTTGACTGAAGGCCTAGTGACAGAACCTGAGAGCCCTGTCTCATCATCTCCAACTGCTGCAGAGATCCATATTCCTTCTAAGACACCTGCTGGTGAAGGTGCTTCTCAACCTCTCTCTGGCCTGAGCTCAGATGCTGCAACGAGCAATGAAGGCCAAAGCTCTTTCCACCCTGAGTCACAAAGGTCTGTGAGTGACAAAGGGAAAAGAAAAATGACATCTGAGGAGATTGAGGAGGAGGAGAGAGAGGAAAAAAGGCTAAGGGGAGAAGGTCCTCTACTGAGTCTCCAAGACTCATGGAGTCTGCAATCAGGGCTGCCCCCAGACCAGATACTCAGAATGATGAGTTAAGGGCAGTCAGGATCAACTATCTGCAGACTAGGAACTATGACATAGATAATATCATTTCTCTCCCCTTGGATGAATTGAATGAGTTGGTTGATCTGGAAAGGTCAAGAGAGAAGAAGGAGGCAGAAGATGCAGAACTCCTAGTACAGGTCAAAGAAGAGAGAAGAAAAAAAAGACTGTACAAAGGTATGCCTACCCTCTCACCAGTTCAAGAAAGTCCTGAACAAGAGGATGTGGTTCAACAAGAACCTCAGGTAGATAAGGAAGAAGACAGAATCAAGATGATTAACTACCTGAGTGCCACAGGTCTCTATCAGGCAGATGCACTCCTTCCCTTACTTTATGACTATGTTGAGTTTGAGTATTTAAAACAACTTGAGCTTGAGTTAGTCAAGGAAAGAAAGACAACAAAGAAGAAGATGAGGGAAGAAGCTGCAAAGTCAAGAGCCATCATCCAAAAAAGCATGAAGAAGTCTGCTGATAGGCAGAGGATGATGAGCTTCTTGAAGCTGTATGGATTCTCCGGAAGGAGACTTGGACCCATGTCTCTATCCACTATGGATGAGCATATCAGGGTAATCAAGCAGAAGATTAAGAGTGGAGTGCTCAATGACTTACACTCCACTCCAAGTCAGGCCCCACCTGAAGTGGAAGTTAAGGTTGAACAAACAGACACAACACAACCTGGACCTCCTGCTAACGCTCAGCAAGCTTTATCTTCTGATCTACAGCAGGGTCAACCTCCTTCTCCATCTGAACCTGAGAAAGAGGAAGTCCCAACTGAGAAAGACAGTGAAGATCAATCTGATGCTGCAGACCAGTCTTCTCAGTTAAAATTTGGAAAGAGAAAGAAGAGAATGACTTCTAAACCAAAGTCTAGGAAGAAGAAGAAGCCTGAATTCCCTTCTGAACCTCAGGAAGAATCAGAACAGCCTAAGGATGTGCAGCCAGAGGATGCTCAATCAACTCTAACTTCAGTAGCTCCTCTAGCATCAGGAAGACCCATCTTGTCTTGGACATACACCATAAATCCAGAAAGGTGGCATGTTATTAGAGATCAAGGCATTGAAGACATCTATACATGGCAAGATATGTTTCAGTTGCCTCTGCATGATCTCTTTGAATGAGAAGACACTTTGACAACCTGAAGGATCCTGATCATCTTATGAAGAAAGGAATGGTGATCATCCTAATGAGGACTATTAATATCTGAAGTTTTCTAAGTGTTTTGGTAGCATCAGCCTAAGGGGAGTTTGTAGAGATTAATGAAGAGGCTGATGCAACCTAAACATCTTTAGTCTTTCCTGCATGCTGCACAAGTGCATTGAAGTGGAATGCTTCGGAAGTTTCACATATGCAACAGAAATACTCTGTGTGAAATCTTCCGAAGCCAAGACCAACATCTTCCGAAGCCAAAGATGAAGTCTTCGAAGCCTCAGAGACAAAGTCTTCCGAAGCTTCAAGTTCATGAAGACAGATTTCTTCCGAAGACTTTTAGTAACATGCTTTATCTGATGCACTGTTCCATAAAGCTGGACACCTTTCCGTTGCAACTCTGCAAGTCACCAACTAACATGATTTGGTGAAAAGGTCATGCTTTTGGTAACTGTACATTGAGGTCTTGAGTCTGTAACTTTCTACTTTATGTACTTTATCCTTTTTTGTAATTGATAAGGATGTGAGCTATGGCATGTCATAGTCACTAGTCAAAAGGCAATCTGCCTTTTGACTCTACAATTGATTTTATGTGTGTCTAGTCAATTGTATCCAGCTGGCTTTCAAAGTATAGCCAGCTGTAGGATGTTGTATAAGTATCTCATGTTCGTGTATCTTTTATATATGCTTTGTATCGCTTGTAATAGAACATAGAGAAAGCAATGACCTGCATTCTTGAAAACCAAACACTGGTGTTCTTTGTGTTCTGTATCATATATTACTTGTGTTCTTAGTGTCACCACTTGGTTAATCCAGTTTACTATTTGATCTAAGTTTAGTTATCTCCTCTTTGTGTTGTTGTGTTGTAACTCATACCCTTCAACGATCCTGCAAAAGCCCTCACTTAATTTTACGTTAAAATGCTTCGAAGATAGTTGTCGACCAAGTTGCAGGTCGCGATGAAGGTGAGTGTCGTTTGTGTTGGAATTGTGTTTGCCAAGTGAAATTGAATGTAGAAATCGATTAGGAATAGGTAGACGTTCGATTAGGTTGAATTAATTGATTATTATTAAACTTTAAGGCTCGAACGGCTATGAGTTTAAGGGGGTTTCGGTTACCGATTGATTTGGAAGCCATAACCGTCGTTTAAACACATTAAACATCCTAATTATGTTCGAAACACGTTCACAAAGCGATTGAACACGGTTTTTAGGTGGAATCCAAGATATTCTGGCGGTTTACCCCTCGCCGGAGCCGACCGAAAGGTGGCCGGAGGGTACACGCCGGAAATACGGGACCAAGGGAGTTGGTTTGGTTTTATAACATATTTACATATATGGTCCCTGAAGTATCCACCTTTTATTATTTTATGCATGAAGTTTTTATATTAAGTTTTAGAAATTACTATTTAAACCTTGACTTATAAAAGCTAATTTAAGTAATAAATCAAATTAATCATTTATTATTTTTTTAAACTTTCATAAAGCTTGTAAACTTTATAATTTAGTTATTTATTTTTAATATTAAAAATTCATAACTACTAATAAAATTTTATAAGTTTATTAAAAGTCATTTTATAACTTAATAAATTTTAAGTAAACTTTTTCATTTAATTATTTATTGTAAAAATGATTAATAACACTTTATAACATACAAAAAGAATTATTTGTAATCCTATAAATTATTACAAGTTGCTTTAAATAATTAGTAAATAGATAATTCACAATGTAAGTTGCATTTAATCCATTAAAACTATTAAAATAATTTAATAATGGAAACTCAAAATGAGTTCGGGTTCGGGTTTATAATTTGAAAATTGGCGGATGTTACGGGTTCGGTTCGGTTGGGTTGGGTTCAGTTCGATTCGGATGTATATATAGTTTATACATAGTACTCTATCCGTATATACAAATATATAATTATATTTATACATACTTGATCAATCAACCTAATAAAAAAATTCTACATTAAACATAAAAGTAAAATCCTAAGTCGTTAAGAGATAATTTATCGATCATCTCTCACTCTCACCGTCATTGTTATCTGCAATATACTCTCCGCCTTAGCGGCTATAGCCTTAGCCTTATCGTCAACCACTACTAATTGTCATACATGAAAATTTTATATAAAAGTGGCTGCTTTTTAAGTCATTGAACATTATTCGCTACGGTATAAATCACATGACACACAAGATAGGTAGTATAAATTGTTCGCCGCCCGTTTTTCGCTCGCTCGACGCTTGCTCGAAAATTTAACGCTCGAAAATACTCGTTCAATTTTCCGTTAGGTTGTAAACGATCCAATCGACTCGGTTTGGAAAGCCAAACACGAGCAAAGGTCCGCTTGGTTCGGATCGCCTCGTGAATAGCCCTAATCCCATGGCATATATAATAATTTTTAAAAAGGTATATAAGTGTTACAGGAATGGTTGTTAATAGAGAATACATAAAATTTACTGTTTATTTGTATATTTTAAGAATTACTGTTCAGTCCCTATAAATATTTTAATATTTTTGAAAGTGATTGTTAGTAGAGAAAGATAATTTAATGATAAATATGTATATGAGTATTATTTAATTGAAAGATAAAAAAATATATATAAAATTTTAATGTAATTATATGATTAGAATAAAAAACCCATCATGAATACTCTTATAAGTTAATTAAAAACTAGAAATTAAATGTGTGTGATATGACATGTTTGAAACTTTATTGTGATACATAGTTAAATGCATTAAAAAATATGAATTTATAGGTTATGTAAAGTTTAGTTATATTCACACCACCTTAAAATATAAATTAAGACCATTTAGGTATAAAAGATAGTTATACCCATATCACCCGCAATCTAATTTCACGTTACCTGCTGCAAAATGCTATTTGATAACATGCAAAACTATCGTTTGAGCATAAGGTGAAACAAAGGTCCCCAAACTTTTTAACGATCGTTTATGTTTGAAGGTAACGTATTTAAGTTTAAAGATTAAAAAAACCCTTATATAATACTAGCTTTAATAAACCGTTTATTACACGAGTTGAATAAATAAAATATTAAATATAATAAATATTAATAAATTATAAGATAATTTGTTAAGATAAGATATTATTAAACTTACAGATTAGTATTGACTACAAGTAATAAAATAATTATATCAATTTATTAACCTTTTTATTTTTTCTAAAAAGAAAAAATTAAACATAAAATTTCAAAACAAACTGTTTTAATCAACACTATCATTCTTAAAATTTTCTTTATTATAACTTTTAGTTTTAATAAAATGGATGTTTAAGAAAAATTACTTATTTTATAACATTTTGTTTCTTAAAAAATAGATTAATAAAAAGTGATCTTTCTTAATTTATTTAAAACTATTTTTAATATAAAAAAAAGTTAAATAATATTTTTAGTAATTAATATAATTAGTTAATAGGAAAGAAAACAGAAAATTTTTTATAAGGATAAATGTGATGGTGTCAAATATCCTTTTTAGTTATTTTTTTATTAAATAGAAGAAATAAAATATAAAGACTAGAATTATTATGATAATACGTTAAAAACTGGACCAAAACCCCATTAAGCCAGGCCGGCTAAAGCCTAGACGTATTTTCTTATTTTCTTATACATATATCCAAGAAACAACTTGCTTCATCATTAACTTGTACTTTTAATCCACTTTAGTAACTTGTTTACTAAAACCTTATTCCCAGCTTAAGGTGTCAAATATCTCTATTTACGCACACATAGAGTGAACTATTAATACATTAAATAGAGTAACACATATGAAAAGGTGGGACCAAAAGCAAACATTGACATTACCACAATCCGTATAAATTACTCTAGTTAATAACATACTACACTGGAGCTGTGGAGCTAGAAACAGAAACAAAGAATTTAAGCAACACATCATGCAATATTAATTACAACTTAATACTAACTTGTTCAACATTGCAAAAATTTTAAGATTATGGAACTGACTGATGTTCCTGCAACTGAAACCTTTATACTTTTAACTGATGTCTGCTCAAGGTTTCTTCTATATTCGAATGACCGAAGCAGACGACGAATCAGGACTGCCATGGAAGTTAAGTTCTACAAAATGACCACCTCCCTCACCTCTAGCTAATCTTCCTGGGTTCACGCATATGCATTTCACTTCACTTGTTCCCTCAAGGCTCAAAACCTATACATATGTTATTTTGTATATATCAACAATGGTAAATAGCAAGATGCAAGAAATTATTAAAATTAGAGAGATTAGAGATTGTGATTATGGTTTGTTGAATTACCTTCACAAACTGTGTCAAGTCTGAAGGGACGATGAGGATGTCTGGAATGACAGACATTCGAAAAGCTTCTGGAGCGAGTGAGAAATCCACCGGAGTGTCTTCTGCCGGCGGGTATAGCGGATAGAAACTGTTCTCACAAGTAAAAAAGTTAGGTTGGCTAAAATGGTGGGTGGGTTGGAGAACAGGTTTAAAGGGATTTTTCTTGGCTAAAAATCTGATTGAGACTTGAGGCGGCACTTTTTGTCCGGTAAAAAAATCTACTTTTATAATAATTACACATTTTTGTTTGTGAAATGTGACAAGGAACTTAGAAAACATGACAATAAAAAATCTACTTTTATAAAAAATTTGCCCATTAGGCCTGGTTCCAACTTTCATTTTACTAAAAGAATTTCTTTCACTCATTTGATCTGTTACAAATAGAATATAACCCCAATCAATCCATTCAAAAGTAAATAGGTCCGAAATTGCGTAAAAACAGCATGGCATACAGGTATCTTAATTGCCATATCAAGAAACATGCCTGCGTTGGCTCAGAAGGTGGTTTGTTAGTGTATTCATGCGATTCTTGATTCCCCGTGACACCACATCCGTACTAAGTTGTTTCAGTACATCAACGCTGCAGCAGCCTACTTCACCTTTTATTGTAAGAAAAAGTAGATTCTATAAAAACCTTGAAAGCACTTGCATTATAGTACAGTACTTTAATATGCAGTTCCAGTGAGATTTTGAGCTTTAATCTGGTTAATAGATCAATGCATCTAGACTGAAACTGGCTTGGGAGAAAAAAGTCGATGTTGACATGGATGAGCAATTTATAACAAGCACGAAGGGTGTTCATCAGTATTTACCTTATTTGCTGAAATAATTCCTGGATTCGTAATGCAGGTAATCTGGGTAAAGAATAAAGATCACGAAATTCAGCAACTTGGTATATACACCCAAAATAATGTAAGGGCATATTTGGAAGGGAGAGATAATGAAATGAAATGAAGTACTGAGAGAAGTCCAAAGAAATGATTTCTCTGTGTTTTCATTTTTTAGCCTACATATCTGGAGAAATTATTTCTTCACAAGTATGAGGGAAGTTTTATTATGCTTGTAATTGCATTTCTAAAGTAAAAGCATTTATCCTCATTTCTCGGACTCTACAAAACAAGAAAAATCATTTCTTTGGGTTTACATTCTCCCCACCAAACATGCCCCAAGAAAAGGGAGTGAGAGCTGAATGTACCTGATCGTTTATATCAGTTAGATTGATATCAAAGGCAGGCTGCACAACCAGAACCAAAAACAACATAAAACTAATATTAGTCACAAATGTCTAAGTGATAATTACACTGTATAAATATTTCATTAGCAATACATCACCTGCGGAAAAACATGATCATGATGTGCATCACGTACAGATGGCACCAGAATCACACGTGCAGCAGAACCCATATATTCCACATAATCTTGAAGCTAGAGAAATATTATTATAATATGAGGCCAAGGGAAAAACAGGCACCAAAAATTCTTACGTATAAACAGAGAAGCGGTTTAGACGATTTTACCCTTTTAAGAACTTCAAGACGAAATAATTCATCATAAGTCTTGTTTAGAGCTCCTTTCTTGATCTCGGGGTGTTCAGAGTCAATAAACGGCCCTAACTGTTAAGCAATTAATAACAAGCTTGTTTCTTGAGAAAAGCATTGAACTATTACAGAACTAAATTTAAAAAGTTGCTAGTTCTCACCAGTACAAGTAACTGAGGCTGCTTTCTTTGTGCATATGCTAGAAGATCAGATAGAGGCTCAAAGAATAAATTATCAGTTGTGGTAAAAGGACCCGCAGCAATAATCTGGTCAAAGTGACATGTGACATGAATCAGACTCAGAAAAAAGGTTCATGTACAGGTGAAAAAATGAGTGGGACGAGACATTTGGGTAACGGGTCAAAACAAATGATTTTATGAACGCGTCGGGTTGACCCTAAACATATTTTGCCCAAAATGTTAAAATAAAAATCGTCGCTTATCAGTGTGTCGGATAAGATTTTAAAGACCATTATTTCAATAATAACATAATTCTTTGCATAAAACGATTTAGGAAGTTTTATGCATAAAAAATACAATTTGGATGACTATCAACATGTTCAACCCATTTCAACCGTTAATAAAGCACAACCCATGTCAATAATGACAAATTTGGTCTCCTCAATAACAAGCTTACCCACCAGCGATAGATCTGATGATATATCAGATGGATCAACAGGCTGGTTATCCTGATCCACAGCTTGTCTCTTTGTTTGACGAGAAGTATCATCATCTGGAACTGATAATGGTACATAATCAACAATTTTTGTTGCAATCAGACAATGTCCACTTGGATTATGACCTTCAACACCCACCACCTGTCAAATGCAACCATTTGAATTTATCTTAAGGCTATGTTTCAGTTTAAGACTTGTTCCCTAATCAAGTACCATATACCTGGCCTGGAAAAATGGAAAATTGCTCAAGCTTTTGCAATTCAAGACGCACACGTTGTCCTCCAGAATGCTCAACACTGTTTAAACAAGTGAACCAAATTAGAGGTCTTTTGAATTTTCAACATTACCTGTACAGGATATATCTATGTGATAATTGGCTACATTTTCCCCACCTCAACAAGCTTACACTTTTTGCTTAAAATAAAATAAAATACATTTATCAAAGCAGGAACAAGCTTACATTTTGCTTAGTTTGTTGTTGTGGGCAGTTCCCCAACCCTCAACAAGACAACGATAACATAAAGAACAAATACTAGCAGTTGAAATTTGACCTGTTTACTTAAGAATGGTTTAACAATAAAACACCTAAAATAAAAATGGACCAAATGCGATGATCATAGATAAAGACTGCCTAAAGTGTATTTTCTTTTTGCATAAACCTCCTAAATCATTCCTTTTCAAAGAGCATTCCTGGAAAAATACAATATTGGAATCCTATTTGACACAATGATTGCTTGATTGTTGCAAAGAAGTTTTAACATAAAGTGTCTCAGGTCAACTCACACCAAACAACCCGTTTTAAAACCGTGACCCGCCCCGCCCATTTTGCCTCCTCTAAAGAAGTTGAACAAACTGAACTTAAAAGATGCGCCTCAATTATGTATTTTGAAAGTTGGACTTTTTACCTGCTTTGGAGCATGATTGGTTTTTCCTTTAGACGGCCTTCTTCTTCACAGCAAATCATGCCAACACTGAATATGGTTTTCTGATAAGATTATAAAATATACAAGAAAAGCATTATAGCTAAAAGCTAGGTTAAATGAGGGGGAAAAAGACATGAAAAGAAAGAGAAAAGAATTACTTGTGAAGCAACAGAAGGATCTACAAGTTCATCAAAAAGCTGGGATGCAACTAGTGCTTCTGAATATTTCATGATTCTATCTTCAAGATGATTGAACTAGTCCCCAAATCAACATAGTTAGTGCTAGAAATTCATGACTATTGTGACCAAAAGCAATCAAATCAATCAAAAGTTTAGAATTTTACCTTGTCTTCTGTCCTGTCATACATGTACCTACATCCTGGTGCAGGCTGGGAACCATGGATTTCAACTGAACACCTTTTGATGGGTTGAACCCTTTTGATGACATCATCATCAGAATTCCCTTCACCGTGTTCCTTTTTAATATCATCTGCAGGTAGGCTATTTAGTGTGGAGTGTATCACAAATTTGTCCTTTCGTTGCCCAAATGGTGTCACTAGTTCTAGCAATTTCCCCAAAGAATGTATTTTCCCATTTGTGATAGGTGTCACATCAAATGACTCCAGATTAACATCATTTTGAACAGCTGGAGAAGTAGGAACCACCTCTATAGCATCCTCTTGCTCATCATAATCTCCCTGTGGTAAAACTCTGAGGTGTTGATAATGATTATAAAAAGTAAGGCACAAGCATTCGGATATATATTCATTTGAAAATTTTGTGGCTTTTACCTTGGAAATCATATACCAAATACAACAATGCATCTCATTCACACTAATATTTCTCAAACCACAGAAAAAGGCTACACTGTGGGGCCATATATTATCCACAATTATCATAATTTTTGGGATAATCAATTCAATAATAAAAGGAAAACAATAAAAGAGGAAGCACAAGATTCAGGCTGTATAAAAAGCTCACATGGTGACATCTGTGTATGAATGTAGCCCTTGCTCCTTTTCAATAATGGCCTGTTTCTGTTCACTTTGTAGTTGCTGTCTGAATGCATCCATATGAGCATCTGAGACTATTAGTTCTAGCTGTCTGCCAAAAACATATATATATACAACCTTAATATCCTCAAAAGATATACTTCCTTGGTTAACTTGGTAAAAAGGCAAGAACACAAATACAATCTTAATACTTGACAAGTAAAGAGGAGCTGTACCTGTAAGCAAAAATATATAGTACTCCAAAACAAAAATAAATACAAAGATCTATAGGTGAGCGTTGAATGCAAATATACAGTATACAATGACACAGCCTTTTATAATATACGATCATTAATTCCATCATTTCCACTCTAGTTTAATCCCCTGTGATATAAATCTAACATTTTAGCATAGAAAAATGCAACATAATCTCTTCAAACGAGTGGAATACCATCAAATCTTCAATGTGTTTTTCAACTTTAACAATCAACTCAGTGATTTAAGTGTTATCACAACCTTTGGTTCCCCTTAAACAATTGACATAATATGCTTATTAGAAATACACACAACAGTACAAGTGTACACTTATTGATGTAATGACAATGATGTTAGACGCCTCTTTTTCACGATTTGTCTATTGTATACTATAATTTAACTATTAGGTCATTTTTGGTCGTTTCCATATTCTTATCACTCAGTTGATCTACTAGATTACTCACAAAAACAGACAGACCAACCCCCCTCAATTCAGTTATAATCCAAATCATTACCAACCAAATGAACAATATTATGTGGTGCTGAAATGTTATACTCGTGTAAACTACAATTTTGCAATTATATGTTAGTGTTATTCCTCTAATGCTCAGTAATCAAATTATATAGGTTATAAGTAGACTATAATATTTTCAATCCCTCGTATTCAGAAATCATATACAGAAACCTAAGGAGATCGAAAACACTAATCAATCACCTGTTGATAGAGTACAGATCCCAGCTTGAAACAGGTCCGACGGACTGAGATTGTAATTTATACAAAACGTGACACCTGTTCGCCGTAGTAAAACAAATTGAATAGTAATCAACTATACTGAATACATGAAAAACAAAATTATCTTGGAAATTATAGGGGATAAGTGCAAATCTTCGTTACATTTCTGAAGTATATCTTCTTCTTCGACTAGAACGAAGTTGTTCTTCCTGAATTCGTTTCTAATTTGGTCTTCCATGGCGATCTAGGGTTCTTTCGGTCGACTCTAGTTGGAGGGAAGATGAAGAAGAAATTGGCGCGAAAACCTGGGTATCGTATCGTGTGTAATAATGGGCTTTTTAAAGGTGTGGGGTTTGGGCTGCTGGAAGATGTGTTCTTAAATTTGGGCTTCTTTAGATTTAGAAACTGATAGGTTTTGGGGATTGGGGATATTGAGTTCTTAATATTCGAGATTTCAAGACTCAATTAGGTGGCTATATAATGGTTTAGTATTGTTTATTTTGGTTGATAATAAATTTTGAAAAAATATTTATTAAATTATAAGTACAATGCTCTTTAAGTATGATTTGGATATATATGTAATTTTACAAGTTTAGAGAGAGATATATGCAATTGTCTCTTTAAAGAATGTTTGGATTAGTTTATAAACTAAAATGTTGTAAAATGACAAAAAAAACATACATTTAAAAATGATGAGCGTTAGTAAGAGGTAGTATAGGGGTATAATAGAAAATTAAACTAAAAGGAGTTTTCAAAGTCAATATGAAAAGTCGCTTTGAAAAGTTCTTCTGAGTTTAACAAATATATTTTTTTATTTTACTTCTCAAAAGTTAATTAATCAAAAGGCTAATAGTAATCAATCTTGAGCATGTACTATATATAGTCTGTATGTTATGCAACAACTCTCTAAAATATCAATAAAGCTTAGAATTGTTTTAATTAAATTATGTAAGAATTTCTGTCCCAAGTCATTTATAAATTTTTTTTATCTCAATCAGGTCACTAAAGTTTTAAGATTTTTTTAACGAAGTAATCCTTAAATTACAAAATATTTCTTTTATAAATTTAAAATATTATTTAAAAAATAAAAATATATATATAAGTAATCTAATTGGAACACTCTTAGAATTTTAATGACTTAATTGAACAAGTAAAACTATTAAAAATCTAATTGCAACAAATAAAAATGTGAGTAACCTAATTGAACACTACTAAAACTTACTTACTGTCCCTTTAAATCCCCAAATAAATTGGTAATTTTGTTAAATTTTAGAGTAAAGTGGGAGAGTTGTAACTCCTAACTTTACCCTAATCACTAAGGACATCGTTACCACTAATTTTTTTATCTCAAAGGATACAACTTTAATAAACACATATGGATAACTACACAAGGGAAATAGTGATATTTGTCTATCCAAATGCAAGCAACTAATTATTTTCCTCTAATATCATATATTATTTGTATATGCGTTTTTTATACATAAAATAATATATTTTGTCTATGATTTGTGTTTCGCAATCACCATATAAAACACGTACGTTAGGTTGAGAATCCTTAGATACCATATTTTGTAAGTATTCAATTATGACTGTAAATGAGCTAGGCGTGGTTCAAACTCGACTCGATACCTCGACAAGCGTCACTGATAGAGGCTTGAGTTTGACTCAAGGAGGATTCAAGTCTCATTTAGGAAGCCTAGAATAATTATTTAAAAGTTAAATTCAGTTTTACCCTTTAAGATTTGCAAAATTAACGATTTTCCTCTGAAAATTTAACAATATCTACTTTCTATGTAAGTTTACTTAGTTGTTTCACTTTAAATCTAAAAGTTTATTAGTTAGCTTAGTTCATTTCAAACTATCTTCAAATTATCAACCTTTATTTTTTTCCTGACTATAGTCTTGTATAGCCAGTGATGACAATATTAATTATCGTTAGGTATTTATAATGTGCAATATCAGCTAATGTAAGTTGATTATGATTTATACGAGTGTAAGAGTCACTAACGGTATCTCGAGCATGATTAGAAAGTGATATTGTTGTCACGTTTTTATCTTGCCTACCATAATTATATTGTTTTGCTATGATCAATAATGTTTTCAGAACCGGATCGGACGTCAAACCGGACGCCTTACTGGTTTGGTGGTCGGACCGGTTGGACCAGATGTAACTATATTTTAATTATATCTATATATGTAGTTAAATATAAGTAATTTATATATGATTATAATATATTTTATAATTATATATAAAACTTAACTATATTGTATATCAAACACACTAATTTATGGTTTAACATCCCGTTTTTACTCATTAAATTAAAAAAATTCAAAAACGGTCCAAACCGCTCCGACTACCGGTTCGACCCCTCAAAAACAAATTGTAGCGAACCAGACCGGCCATCGGACCGGTCCCCGGTCGGACCGCCGGACCGATCCGTTCGCGAAAACAGTGATGATCATATATGTCTCGTAAGCAATCTAGATAAACCAGACTCCTAATTTCAGGAAACATGTGTGTTAAAAGGTTCGGAAAATAATAATTATAATTATGAATGATAAAGAAAGATTTGGAAAATAATATGCTTTAGAGGTTTAGATCATCCCATCATAAAGATCTGATTCTGGTGACAGAAGTGGGGCCTCCCTGCATGCTCCCATATACAGATCAAGAATGGTTCCGTTATCACATGTGAAGTGCTCACCCTATGACTTCAAAGTTAAGACAAGTAACAACAATGGAGTGAGACAAAATACATGTCTCACTAAGTCACTATGGCAAGACTTGGTAAAACATTTTTCGTGATTGGATTTTAATAATCAAACTATTAGTCATTGGTTAATAATGATCCAACTATTGATTTGACACATAATAGTTCAAACTTTTATTGTTATTACCGCCAACAGTGTCAATAGCATAATTAATTCACATTCGAATTGTACTTATTTTCGGCTTAATTTAGCTTGTATGTTTTCTTCATTCCATTCATAATCATTATTGTAAACAAAATTAAGTTGAAAATCAAGCTTAAATTTTTAATAATTATGATACTGAAATTGTTATTGGTAATAAAATTGAAAATTGAAATTGTTACCAGCTAAATCAATAATATGTATTATTATCGACCAATGAATAATAGTTTGGATTGTTTAAATCCAATTGTCATATATTTTTTTTCTTTTTTGATGAAATCCACTGCATTCGCAAATTAAAATGTATCCTCAGAAAAAGTCGACCTTCATAAGGCCTAGACTAAAAGATCATGATTTGTCCTACACAAACATTCTAGGAGTTGTCTTAAGGGCTATTTGGCAGCCTTTTAATAAGTATCTTAATGGTAATGTCTGAATGGTTCAGTACTTAATAGTTCAGACTGTTTGTTTCACGAGCAAATGTCTGAATGGTTCAAACATTTGCCTTTAAATGGTTAAGCATTATACTAATGCTGAATGGTTAAGAGGTCTAATGTTGAATGGTTAATACCTCTTATCTGAATTGATCAGACATCTGCATTTAAATAGTTAAATGATATACTAACTTTTAATGGTTCAGACCTCTTAATGGTTTAGCACTTACTGGTTCAGACCTCTTATTGGTTCAACACTTAATTATTCAGAAATTGCAGTAGAGATTAATGAAGAGCCTGATACAACCTAAACATCAAATGTCTATCCTGCATGCTGCACAAGTGCATTGAAGAAGAATGCTTAGGAAGTTTTACACATACAACTGAAAATACTCTAAGTGTAAAATCGTCCAAAGCCAAGACCAATATCTTCCGAAGCCAATATGAAGTCTTCCGAAGCCTCAGAGACAAAGTCTTCCGAAGCTTCAACTCATGAAGACAGATTTCTTCCGAAGACTTTTATACATGCTTTATCTGATGTACTTTTCTATAAAGCTGGACACATTTCCGCTACACCTCTGTAAGGTCACCAACTTACATAGTTGGTGAAAAGGTCCATGCTTTTGGTAACTGTACATTGAGGTCTTGAGTCTACAACTTTCTACTTAATGTACTTTATACTTTTTGTAATAGATAAGGATGTGAGCTATGACATGTCATAGTCACAAGTCAAAAGGCAATCTGCCTTTTGACTCTATAGTTGATTTTGTTTTGTGTCTAGTCAATTGTATCCAGTTGGCTTTCAAAGTATAGCCGACTGTAGGATGTAGTATAAGTATCTCATGTTCTTGTATCTTTTTATTATGCTTTGTAACACTTGTAATAGAACATAGAGAAAGCAATATATTGCAATCTTGAAAACCATATACTTGTGTTATTTGTGTTCTGTCTCTTATATTATTTGTGTTCTTAGTGTCTTACCTTGGTTAATCCAGTTTACTGTTTGATTAAGTTTTAGTTAATCTCCTCTTTGTGTTGTTGTGTTGTAAATCTACACCCTTCAACGGTCCTGCATTTGGTATCAGAGCATTTCAGGCTCTTGATATAAGATCTCACCATCTTAAGATCCCTCACACACACAATACTAAACTTTTCAAATGACAGTCATTTCCAAGACTGATATGGAAACTGGAACCATGAGCAAGTCCCCACTGATCACTCTTGATGAGTTTGATACCTGGTGTTGAGAATGGAAGGTTTCATCAGGTCTTTTGATTCAAGAATGTGGGAGTCTATTGAGAATGGACCTTTCATACCCACACCCCTTCTGCTACTGGTGCTGGTATGATCCCAAAAGATGTGGCTAACTACTCTGATGAAGATAGGAAGAGAGTAGAGATTGACAGAAAAGCCATGACAGCTCTTCAAACTGTCCTTCCAAACTCTGTGTACAGAGGTTTCAAGAAGTGCAAAACAGCCAAGCAGCTGTGGGATGCACTGAAACTGATGTATGAGGGTTCCTCTGAAGCCAAGGAGAACAAGAAGGATCTCCTGAAGCAGCAGTTTGAAAACTTCACCTTCAAAACAGGTGAAACCATGACTCAGCAGTATTCAGGTATGTTGAGATTGTGGATACCCTAGTGGATGGAGGAGTTTCTCTTGAGAATAGAGACATTGTAAGAAAGTTCATGTCCTCACTTCCTAGGCAATGGACACACTACTGTGTGGTGATCAAGAGAACTGAAAATCTCAAAACTCTTACTCTGACAAAGTTATATGGGATTCTCATGGCTACCAGATGGAGATGAATATGGAAGGTTATCTAGCAACTCCAACAATCAAATGGGTTCAGCCCTACATGTGGTTGAAAAGGATAGCATAGAACCCAAACATCATCTCTTATGCTACCCTGACAATTCACCAAAGGGTCCTTTCATCATCTTTCCAGAGACACCAAGGGAGAACTACACTCAAAGAATCCCAGTCCAATAGACAAGCTCTTCTCAAGCTTTTGTGCCTTCTGATGAAAACTGTGGCAACTCTCTTTTCACTCTTGAAGACCTAGACTGTATTCACCCAGATGATCTGGAATACATGGAAATAGTCCAGCAGATGGCTCTTCTCACTCACAGAGCCAAGAAGTTCTACAAGAGGACTGGAAGGAAGTTCCCAAGCAATGCAACCAGTGGAAAGTTTGGCCTGGAAAAAGGCAAAGTCAAGTGTTACAACTGTAACTTGATGGACCACTTTGCCAGAGAATGTAAGGCACCTAGAGCAAATGGTGGCCAAACACAGTCCAGACCAAACTACACTGACAAAGCTCTCCAGAATGAGAACCAAAGCAGCATGTTGCTGTTGCTGTTGAAGAAGGAGGCTTTGACTGGAGCTTTCAGGTTGAAGATGCTTCTCCTAACCAAGCATTGATGGCAGATCATGATGAAGCCAAGGTATTAGAACATCTTTGTACTCCTGAATGCATTGCTAAAGTTAACAGATACAGGTCCTATAACCTGGAGATGAGATCTGACCTTGAGTCCTTAAATGTTTTAAAATCTTATTTTAGAAAGTCTGAAAATGATTATAAACTGAAGATAGAGGACCTAGAGAAAACCATTTCAGTTCTAAAACATGAACACACAGATTTTAGAACTCAACTCAAAGATCTCATAACCAAGTTAACTGAATGCCAGGCTGAGCTTGTGATCACAAAGCCAGGGCAGAAAAGAGTGTTCTTGAAGAAGAGACCTTCAAGAACATGATATCCTCATCCCTGCACAACAAAATGTGCTATCAAAACAGGCAGGGATTGGGATCCAATGAGATAGCTCCTCCACACATAATCTTGTCTGTAAGATCTCCTAGGTGTGGAACTTGTGAAAATGAGCTTCCTCTCATAGATCCTATGAGTGAAGAGGATGAAGAAGAGATAATGAAGAATTCCTCTGAGAAGAGTGAAGAGAAGGATTCCAAGAAGGGTCACTATCCTTATGAGGAGAGAAAGAAGACTGTGATGACCAAGTCCATAAGAAAGAACTTGATCAGAAAGAGCAAAAGAAAGGCAAGGAAGGCTCAAGAAATCAAGGCTACTTTTGACTCTAAGCAGAAACAAGTTTTCATCTCTGCAGGGTTTAAAGTGGTAGGGACTGAAGACATCAACCAAAACTCTTCTGGTTCTTGTTCAACTCATCTTAGTAACAAGAAGAAGACTGATCTGCTGTATACCACTGCTGCACAGCCTGGATTATCAAACTCCAAGCACAGTTCTCAACCCAAGAGGACTGTCTCAGCATCTGCAAAGATGAAGGTGGAGAAGGGATGTGACCAAAGACAGTCTTGTTCTCAGGAAAAGGCTCTTGTGAAGAAGAATATAAATCGTGTCATGTGTGACAGCACCACTCACATTGCTAAGGCTTGTCCATACAATCCTAAAGATACTGTCCATATGACCAAAACAAAGACTTCAAAGGGTCTCAAGAAGATTCAATCTTTGAAAGGAAAATCTATTTCCCTTGGAAGCTCCAAATCTCAGAAGAAGGGAAGTGGAAAATTCTCTTCGGAAGAACATTTGGTCTTGGAAGAAAGGAGTTCTTCCGAAGCACTGAAGTCTGCTGCAGTGTTGCAGAATCTTCCGAAGGTTCAGTCATCAAAACTTCCGAAGTTTCAAAAGCTTCCGAAGTTTTGAAGGTCAAGTCCAAGACTCCAGAGGTGGTGTGGACGTCTAAGAAAGACCAAGTGACTGAGATTTCTCCATCAAAAACAGCTCAAGATCCTTTTTGTACAACCATAGGATCTATTACTGTTAATTACCTTCTGCAAGTGAGCCCAAGACAAGCAAGGCTTGGGTTTCCAGATGTAACTAATCATTCTCTTTTGTGCAGGGACAGCTGAAGACAGACAGGAATGTCTGGATCATAGACAGTGGCTACTCCAGGCACATGACTGGTAATAGGTCATTACTCCAGAACTTTGAAAGGATTGATGGAGGACCTGTTGCTTTTGGAGGAGATGAAGGTGGTTACATTTCTGGTAGGGGCAAGGTCACAAATGGTAAGCTCAGCATAGAAAAGGTAAACTTTGTAAATGAGCTTGGATACAATCTTCTGAGTGTATCTCAATTTTGTGATCAGAGTCATAACATGCTCTTTACTGAGCATGAGTGCATTGTTCTTAAGCCTGGTGTGCTCATTCCTCATGAGCATATCCTGCTTAGAGCCCCCAGGAAAGGAAACATGTACAAGATGGACTTGCAAGAAACCTCTCCCTCTGGAGAAGTTTCATGCTTTCTGTCTAAACCAATAGTGATAAGTCTTTCCTATGGCATAAAAGAATGTGTCATGTAAACTTTAAGAACATGAATAAACTAATTAAGCATGATTTGGTAACTGGAATGATAAAAAAGAGTTTACAAGTGATGACCATGTGTTGCATGCCTGGAAGGGAAGCAGCATAAGGTTTCTCACAAGCCTAAGGAAAGAAACTCCATCATTACACCCCTACACTTGTTACATATGGATCTTTTTGGCCCCACCAGTGTAATGAGTTTAGGAAGGATCTCTTACTGTTTAGTGATCACAGATGACTTTACAAGATTCACCTGGGTTTTCTTCCTTAGATTGAGATTGAGATTCTCAAGAATATCATCTTAAAGATTGAGAATCAATCTGATCACAAGGTCAGGATCATAAGATGTGATCAAGGAATTGAATTTAAGAACCAACTCCTTGATACATTATGTGATGAAAAAGGTATTACAAGACAATTCAGTACTCCCAGGACTCCTTAGTAGAATGGTGTTGCTGAGAGGAGAAACATACACTAATTGAAGCTGCAAGAACCATGTTGTCTGACTCTAAGCTGCCCATCACCTTCTGGGCAGAGGCAGTCAACACTGCCTGCTATGTGCAACAGAGTTTTAGTAGTTAAGACTCATGGCAAGACTCCTTATGAACTTTGGCACAAGAGGAAACCTTTCATTGGTTTTCTCAAGTCATTTGGATGTCCTTGCACCATCTTGAATACCAAAGATCAAATTGCCAAGTTTGCTGAAAAATAAGATGATGGACACTTTATTGGATACTCTTCTCAAGCTAAAGCTTACAGAGTATACAATCTCAGAACTAGAGTTGTTGAGGAGTCAGGCAATGTGACTTTCAATGAACACACACCCTGTGTTGCTGGCTCTAGTCCGGATTGGTTATTTGATCTTGACTTAGTTACCAACTGTTTTAACAAATCTTGTGAGAATATTTCAGGATCTGCAGAAAATTTAAATACAGGTGATCCTGATTCAAGATTTAAGCTAAGTAGACCCTCAAGTCATACATCTTCAGCTCCAGTTGGAACTACTTTTGCTAATGAGGTTTCTATCAGCACTACAATGACAAACTTAGCTTATACATCTGGGGTGCCTTCAAATTCCAGCTCAGAGGCTCCACAACTAGATAGAAACACTTCAATTGTGGAAGACAACAATGGTGGTGGTGACAGTGAACAAGAATTTCTTGATGCCACTAATCACACCATATATGAGAACATCAATGATGTTACACACTACTTGGATCAAGTCTCTCTTGAAAAGTGTGATGATGTGTTGGGAGAAACATCTATGCCAGATCAATTTCTCTAATTTAGATCTCTCCCAGCAACTTGCTGTGATCCCTCAGCTTAGGATCCACAAGTCTCACCCCACCACAAACATCATTAGAGATGTTGTCACAGGGGTAAGGACAAGAGGACAAACCCACGAAGCAAATGTTTGTCTTCACTCTTGTTTCTTATCCCAGATAGAGCCAAAGAAAGTTGATGAGGCTCTAAAGGATGGAAGTTGGGTTGAAGCTATGCAACAAGAGGTGCTTCAATTCAAAAGACAGCAAGTTTGGAACCTTTGTCCCTTTTCTTCTAGGAAGACTGCCACTGGAACCAAATGGGTGTTTAAGAATAAGAAAGATGAGAGAGGCATCATCATCAAGAACAAAGCTAGACTGGTTGTTCAAGGATACACACAAGAAGAAAAGATTGACTACACTGATGTCTTTGCTCCAGTGGCAAGATTAGAAGCTGTTAGGATATTCCTGGCATTTGCTGCATACAAGAACTTCAAGGTTTTTCAGCTTGATGTGAAGTGTGCCTTTTAATATGGAGTGATAGATGAAGAGGTATATGTCAAACATCCACCTGGTTTTGTAGATCCTGATCATCCTGATTATGTCTGCAAACTTGACAAAGCTCTCTATGGGCTACATCAGGCACCCAGAAAATGGTATGAGACACTGTCTGAGTATCTCTGTAAACATGGATACAGGAGAGGTATTATAGATGAAAATCTCTTCATCAAAGGAGAGGAAATGACATATTGCTAGTTCAAGTGTATGTGGATAACATCATTTTTGGTTCAACTAATCTAAAGCTCTGCAAAGACTTTGAGAAGCTGATGAAAGACAGATTTGAAATGAGTGCCATGGAGGAACTCAATTTCTTTCTGGGAATTCAAATGAAGCAAGTTGAAGATGCCATCTTCATAAGTCAGTCAAAGTATGTTCAGGACATACTTAAGAGGTTCAACACGACTGACTGTAAGATTGCTAAGACACCCATAGCCAGAAACCACTCCCTTGGACCTGATCTAGAAGGGGAGTGTGTAGATGAGCACTTATATAGGGTTATGATTGGGTCTCTTATGTATCTTACTGCTAGCAGGCCTGATATTATGTTTGCTACATGCATCTGTGCAAGATATCAAGCCAACCCTAAGATGTCTCACCTCATCACTGTCAAGAGGATTCTAAGATACCTCAAAGGTGCTTCAACACTTGGTTTATGGTACCCGAAGAATCCTGACTTCAATCTGTATGCTTATACAGATAGTGATTATGGTGGTTGCAACATGACTGCAAAGTCTAATATGGGGGATGTCAATTCCTTGGTGGAAGGGTTGTCTCATGGCAATGCAAGAAACAATCCCGTGTCTCTGCATCAACTGCTGAAGCTGAATACATTGCTGCTGCAAGCTGCTGTACTCAAGTACTTTGGATTCAGAATCAGATGCTGGACTATGGGTTAAACTTCAAGGAGACTCTCATTTACATAGACAACAACAGTGCTATCTCAATCATAGAGAATCCTGTGCAGCACTCAAGGACAAAGCACATCAATATCAGGTATCATTTAATAAGATATAACTATGAAAAGGGATTAATTAAACTAGTCAAAGTTCACACAGATGAACAATATGCTGATCTGTTTACAAATTCTTTTGATGAACAGAGATTTAAATACCTAATATCAGCTATTGGGATGATAAACTTTGAGTAAGCTTTTCTTAAAACTAATTCTTATTATTTCTTAAAATATGTGTGTCCTAAGTTGTCTAGTTCATCACTTTCATAAGCTCATGTTTTCTTCGGATGAAAATTTCTTTTTTAAGACTTTCCTTGGATTTTTGAAAATTTCTAATACTTCGAAAGTTATGCTTTTAACTTCGGAAGCAAATCATGCCTTCAAAATAAATAACTGTCTAAGAAATTTACCTTCGGAAGAGCTTTCAGATTTATCTTCCGAAGCTTAAATATTTGTCTCAGACACTTACTTATTTCCAAGGACCATTTACTTCCGAACTAAAATTAACCCTCGAAGCTTTGTTGTCTTATATACAAAGCATTCAAGTTTTAATTTCTCTTTCGAAGCAAAACTCTCAGGAAATTCTTCCGAAGTTATTTTAGCTTCGGAAGCTTTTTAATTAAAACTTCCGAAGATAATAAACCTTCGGAAGCTTTTTGACTTCCAAAAAAACTTCTTTTTGAGCAAAAGTAAACTACTTTTTCAGAGGTGGAACCGACATCCGGATTTCAAAGTTTATCCTCTTTCATTAAACTTTATCTGAAATCCCTCTCACATATAATCTCAACGGTTTCCCCCTCTTTCTATCATCTGTTCTTCCTCCAAACCTAAAAACCCAAAATTTCTCTCTGAAATTTCTTTCTTACTTCTTTCTTCATCTCTAAGCTACCTCAAAATGGCCAACCTTGCTCACAGAAATGATCCCAACTTCACCATGCAGCTACACAGACAACATAATCAGGTTGCTCTGTTAAGCTCTGAGAAAGATCTTCATTTCTCAGAGGTTTGTCGTTTCTTAGCTCTGTCTAACTACTTCATCTCCCAACCATTGATCCTCAGGATTATCTGCTAGAATTCTGGAAAACCTGCCAAGAGGTTGTTATGGATTGGGAAAAGGTACTGTCTGCCACAGTGCAGGGGAGAACAGTCTTCATCACTCCGTCCATCATCAACATGCATTTTCAGCTGGATGATGAAGAAGGTGAGGTGTTCTTCCCAAAGGAAGCTGTCAATCATTCCTTTAAGCAGATGAGATATGAGGGAGATTTCTCTGTAAAGACCTTTAGGAAACAGAAGGTCTCATCCCAATGGAGATTCATGCTCCATGTGATCATCTACAGCTTACCAAACAAGCATGGTGGATGGGACTAGATTCCTGAGGATCTCTCCTTCATAATCCATGGAATGGTTCAGGGGGTCAAATTCAGGTATTTTGTTTATACAAATTTACTTGCTTATTTAGACTCCTTAGAGTATTACATGTTTCCTAGATATGTCTAGTGCATTCTTAACTGTAAACTGGGCTCACAGTTGAGGGAAACATGTAACATTCTTAAATCGGAACACATGAAGCCCGGCATCTTTAAAATACTGAGGAAGCCCACTGTTGGCTTCTCTGGGGTAGAAACAGCCCTTGTCCCAAAAATTTTAGAGCTCATTGCTCAAGGTGACAACCTAGCATCACAAGCTAGTGTTGAGCCCACACCTGCTACCTCCCAACGACCCACACAGCCTCAAATCACCATCACTTACCAAAGAAAATCCAAATGAACCTCTACTCAGGCTATTCAGTGTATGGAGACCCCCATATACTCACCCATACAGGAAGAAGTGGACACTGGAGCTCCCACTTCTCTTGAGGAGCATACCGCTCCCATCTCTTCAAGAATCAGTGCTGAGGTTCCTTATGCTCAGCCTGATGAGCTCATTAGCCCAACTGCCTTTAGCCATCACTCTAAGTCTCAACACTCAAGTGATCAACCTTCAGGGGACAGTTACCATCCCCAGCCTATAGATCTCAACCAACCAATTCCCCACCTTGACTTCTATACTGATGAAGATTTAGGTTTCAGTGAGTATAATGAGTCTCTCTTCTTTACCCCTACTCAAAGAGAGATGAATGCTCCTGAGTCTCCTATATCCATCCCATATCAGTCACTTACAACTGAGATGGACATTTTTGAACATGTTCAGGATGTGCATATGGAAGAGGCTCTCACTTCCGCAAGTGATACATCATTAAGACCTCAACCATGGCAACTCACCCACTGAAATTGCCAGTGAGCAGAGGAAAACCAGCAGCCAAGAACCTGAAGCTGGTGGTGAGAGAGAGGACTTTGGTCCAATCATCTCATCCCCCAATGAGTCTTCTGATGAAGATGAGGGGAATCTGAGACTAAAGGTGCACAAACTTATTAAAACATGCACCTATTTAGTTTCAAAGGTCAATCGCCTTGAATCTCAGGTGACTACCTTACAAAACAGGATCAATGATCAGCAACTTGAGATTTTATATCTTAAGGAAAAAACTAGCTGGGAAACCCTTAAGAAGTGCTCAACCAGGAACACAAGAACCTGTGGATGTGATTGACCTATCTTTCAGCTCACCTATGCAAGTGGGTGGTGCTACCAAAAAGGGGGAGAAAGCTATTACAGTCACAGAATCTGGGAGTTCTTCAGAGAGAGTGGACATTGAGGACTCACCATCCTCACTTGCAATTGTGCATTCTCAACAACCTCCTCAAATTCACATTGATGTGGACTACACTGACTCCTTCATACAGAGTCTGTTTGAGGATGGGATACCAAGAGCTATGTCATCTTCACCATCTTCCAATTACATCATTGGGTGGAGGTATGACAACATCAGGAAAGCCCTAATCATCATAAGAGTTCAAGGACAGCAAGAAGTCTTCAATTTTCAGACTTTGAACTTCTATAAAGGTCTGGATTTAGTCAACATACCACTTGTCAACCCAAGCAAAGCAAGACAAGCTGACAGATTGGCTCAAAGAATTTAAGACAGGATCACTGCAGAGTTCAGCTTAAGAAGGAGACTTAGGCAATTAGGCAAAGCCATCAGTCAACTGGATGTTGAGGCAGACCCTAAGATTAGTTTCATAGGAAAAACCTTGACTGAAGGCCGAGTGGCAGAACCTGGGACCCCTGTCTCATCATCATCAACTGCTGCAGAGATTCCCACTCCTATTGAGACACCTGCTGGTGAAGGTGCTTCTCAACCTCTCTCTGGTCAGAGCTTAGATGCTGTAACAAACAATGAAGGCCAAAGCTCTCTCCACCCTGAGTCACAAAGGTCTGTGCGTGACAAAGGGAAAAAAAGATGACATCTGAGGAGATTGAGGAGGAGGAGAGAGAGGAAAAGGAGGTGAGGGAGAAAGTTCCTTTGTTGTCTTCAAGACTCATGAAGTCTGCTATCAGGGCTGCCCCCAGACCAGATACTCAGAATGATGAGTTAAGGGCAGTTAAGATAAATTACCTGCAGACAAGCAACTATGACATAGACAGTGTCATCTCTCTCCCCTTAGAAGAGCTGAATGAACTGATTGATCTGGAAAGGTCAAAGGAGAAGAAGGAGGCAGAAGATGCAGAGCTTCTAGTACAAGTCAAAGAAGAGAGAAGAAGAAAAAGACTGTACAAGGATATGCCTACCCTCTCCCTAGTTCAGGAAAGTATTGCACAAGAAGATGTGATTCAACAAGAACCTCAGGTAGACAAAGAAGAAAAGAGGATCAAGATGATCAACTACCTGAGTGCCACAGGCTTCTATCAGGCAGATGCACTCTTTCCCTTGTCCAATAACTATGTTGAGTTTGAGTACTTAAAACAGCTTGAACTTGAGATAATCAAGGACAGAAAGACAACTAAGAAGAAACTAAGGGAAGAAGCTGCAAAATCAAGAGCCATCATCCAAAAAAGCATGAAGAAGTCTGCTGATAGGCAGAGGATGATGAGCTTCTTGAAGCTATATGGATTCTCCGGAAGGAGACTTGGCCCCATGTCTCTATCCACTATGGATGAGCATATTAGGGTGATCAAGCAGAACATCAAAAGTGGAGAGCTCATTGACTTACATTCCACTCCAAATCAAGCCCCATCTGAAGTGGAGGTTAAGGTTGAACAACCAGAGACAACACAACCTGGACCTCCTGCTGAAACTTAACAAGCTTCATCTTCTGATCCACAGCAGGGCCAACCTCTCTCTTCTTCTGAGCCTGAGAGAGAGGAAGTCCCAACTGAGAAAGACAGTGAAGATCAATCTGGTGCTGCAGGCCAGTCTTCTCAGTTAAAACCTGTTAAGAGAAAGAAGAGTATGGCTTCTAAACCAAAGCCAAAGAAGAAGAAAACTGCACCCTCTTCTAAACCCCAGGATGAGTCAGAACATCTTGAGGTTGTGCAGCCAGAGGATGCTACATCAACTCCAATTCAAACAGCTCCTCTAGCATCAGGAAGACCTATCTTGCCTTGGACATACACCACAAATCTAAAAAGATGACATGTCATTAGAGATCAAGACACTAAAGACATTTACACATGGCAAGATATGTTTCAGTTGCCTCTGCATGACCTCTTTGATATGAGAAGACACTTTGATAGTCTGAAGGATCCTGATCACCTTATGAAGAAAGGATTGGTGATCGTCCTAATGAGGATTGTTGACATCTGAAGTCTACTAAGTGTTTTGGTAGCATCAGCCTAGGGGGAGTTTGTAGAGATTAATGAAGAGGCTGATGCAACCTAAAAATCAAATGTTTATCCTGCATGTTGCACAAGTGCATTGAAGAAGAATGCTTAAGAAGTTTTACACATGCAACTGAAAATACTCTAAGTGTAAAATCTTCCGAAACCAAGACCAATATCTTCCGAAGCCAAGACCAATATCTTCCGAAGCCAAATATGAAGTCTTTCGAAGCCTCAGAGAAAAAGTCTTCCGAAGCTTCAACTCATGAAGACAGATTTATTTCGAAGACTTTTAATACATGCTTTATCTGATGTACTTTTCCATAAAGCTGAACATCTTTCCGCTGCACCTCTATAAGGTCACCAACTTACATAAGTTGGTGAAAATGTCCATGTTCTTGGTAACTGTACATTGAGGTCTTGAGTCTGCAACTTTCTATTTAATGTATTTTATCCTTTTTGTAATAAATAAGGATGTGAACTATGACATATTATAGTCACAAGTCAAAAGGCAATCTGCCTTTTGACTCTACAATTGATTTTGTTTTGTGTCTAGTCAATTGTATCCAGCTGGCTTTCAAAGTATAACCGGTTGTAGGATGTAGTATAAGTATCTCATGTTCTTGTATCTTTTTATTATGTTTTTGTAACACTTGTAATAAAACATAGAGAAATCAATATACTGCAACCTTGAAAACCATATACTTGTGTTCTTTGTGTTTTGTCTTTTATATTACTTGTGTTCTTAGTGTCTTACCTTGGTTAATCCAGTTTACTGTGATTAAGTTTTAGTTAATCTTCTATTTGTGTTGTAAATCTACACCCTTCAACGGTCCTGCAGTTGCCAAACAACCCCTTAGCCAAAACTGACACAACTTAAAACACCAGTAAGTTACTCAACCTCAAAAGTTCACCGGGCATAATGTTCAACCTCCACCCCAGTTTTGATCTACCAAACGAAAGTAAAATTCAAAACTTTATCTACAAGCCAAAAACCCATCGACTTCTGCTATTAGATAGGCTTAGCATTTAGGACAACGTATAAACTCCTCATATCTATCCTAACCCGTATAATAACTTACTTAACTAAAATCACCGTCTCATAGTAAATCGTGATACATATAGCTAACGACATTGAAATCACCAGCAAAATCAAAAACAACAGGTGTACACGAGGATTGTTGACATTCTCAGAAATTTATAGTCCTGTTTTCAATTGTGACAAACATCATAACATGTTAATTTCTTGAGAGAATAGCTTGGAACAAAATAACAAAAAGATGCTTTCCATTTCCACACTCGACACGAACATGTCCACACTTATTACATCTCATATCAATAACCATATACCAACCACCGAATATTATGCATCAACGCATACAAATCAATTTCTAAACAGTAATGCTGAAGCATCTGAACTTAGCAATGGTGTTGTTAAAACATGAGCAAATAAAGAAAACTAACCAAACGAAACCAATTATGACTGGAAACTAGGCTTGGACGGACGCAATGTGGCATATCAGATCAATAACACGGGAGCTGTAGCGGGAAAATATAAATGTTGATGAGCGTGTGAAAAGATATAATAATATAAACAGTGGAAATGTTTCATTTTCTATATATGTCGAAAGGTTTAAGAGGTAATAATAAGTACCTGTATCCCCATTCGTTGTCATACCACGACACAAGCTTCACGAAGTTGTCATTCAAAGCAATTCCAGCTTTGGCATCAAAGATGCTTGACCTGGATAAATCAACAACAAATATCATGAGGCGAACAGATGAGTTTCTGATATATCTTGCCATTCAAACCAATTTCAACATGTTCTTAACACTTGTATCAAAATCTTATTTATAATTCTATTTGAAGGAAGCAAACTGATTTAAAAGTCCACAACAAATATCACGAGTCAAACAAACTGATTACTAAAGTTCTTAATCTCGTTTATTCAAAAAATAATCCACCGATTTAAACATGTAATTTTGTCTCAAGACTCGTTCATTTACCATATAATTTTATTTATAATGATGTTCTTACCTGCTGTCACCAATGAAGTCTGTGGATACGAGATCATCTTCTGTATATCCCAAAATACCCTTAAGCTTGCCCTCTGACTCCTCTCTGAAATTACATAAAGGTTATTGTAATCAGATTACTTCTACTTGATTGATTACAAGGCTCCACAGCTGGTATAACAAATTCAACTGAAGATTATTCCAACACTTACTTGATGGCAGCCTTGATTTGCTCGTAGGTAGCCTTCTTTTCAAGCCTTACAGTTAAGTCCACAACTGAAACATCCACGGTTGGGACACGGAATGCCATCCCAGTTAATTTACCATTTAGGGCTGGCAAAACTTTGCCAACAGCCTACATGAACATATATATAAACATTAGATCAAAATGCAAATGTCAATTTGAGACCAAAATCGTTAATTATGTGCCGAATAACAGTAGTATTATGTTTTCAATTACCTTAGCGGCTCCAGTGCTGCTGGGAATGATGTTGAAAGAAGCTGCTCTTCCGCCTCTCCAGTCCTTCATAGATGGACCATCCACAGTCTTTTGAGTGGCTGAAAAATCATCAGGATGTTAAATGCATTTACTTTAAGTCAATAAGCTGACTGATGTAAATAACAATCTAAAAGGCAAGATACCAGTGATTGAATGCACGGTTGTCATAAGACCCTCAACTATGCCAAACCTGTCATTAATAACCTGAAAACAAATTGGCAGTTTCATCATCAAAATAAGGTGTAAACAAACAAAAAGAAGAAGCCAAAACTATTAATTGGAATGGAGCTCATATAACCTTGGCCAGTGGAGCAAGACAGTTGGTTGTACAGCTTGCATTTGAAACAATGTCAAGCTCGGGTTTGTATTCCTTCTCATTGACACCCACAACAAACATGGGAGCATCCTTGCTAGGAGCAGATATGATGACTTTTTTGGCACCACCCTATTCATACAAAAGCCACCCATCAAAACAATGAAGAAATAATACTACATAGATAAAATCATGATCATAAAAACAGCATATAAACAACTAATATAATCCAATTGCTAAAAGTATGTAAACAAGATAGATAAAATCAAACCTTCAAATGTGCAGCAGCCTTATCCTTGTCCGTGAAGACTCCGGTTGACTCCACAACAAACTCAGCTCCAGCTTCACCCCATGGGATCTCCTCCGGGTTCCTAAATAGAATATATAAATAAAATGTAATACTACTTACTAAGTATCTTTCATATGAAAACTCCATAAAGGGTAGCTGAAAGAAACTTTGGATAGATGCTTATACCTGATGCCAAAAACTGTTACTGGCTTCTCACCAAAGAGAAGAGTCTTTTCGTCTTTCACCTTTAGCTCATGGTGCTTCCATTGGCCATGAACACTGTCGTACTTGAACATATATGTCTGCATGTACGATAAAAATAATCAGTGACTACTTGCAGAGGGGATTACTAACATTTACTTCTGCTACGATATCTCACTGTAACATATGCACAAATACTAACAGAGAGACGGACTGGAGAGAGTCGTAGATATTTACGTACTCAAGCATCAATTATAAGCTCTCTTATTGCGTAACCATACTGACAGTACTATAACTTTAATTTTCCACAGATGCCCACACAGACACATCAAGTCAACAAGACCAGCAACAATTTACAGGTCACATGCTAACATGTCCACACAGACAGAAGACAGTTGTTAGCATTTGTAATACCCATATGATCACATTTATACGGGAATGAAAGAATAAGCCACACATGAACACAGAGATAGGAGCCAAAAAACACCTAGACATTTGCATCAATCACGCACGTTCAGTCCCATATTCGTTCTGTGTGGTAACAGATCTTAGATGCATACCAGCAAAACTACTGCTTAATACAAAAAATCATGCATCACGAAAACGTAGTGCAATCGTAGATTGGTAATTAACATCAATAAAACCTAACATTACAGTTTAGAAAATGACTTATATTTACAAGTTGCATTCTGAGCTTCAGCAGTCACAACAAACACACACACGAATGTAAATCAACCCATGAATCCATGATTTAATACTATGTTGACTACAAATTCAGCCCAATATTTTACAACCATAGGAACTTGTCACGATTCACAATAGCATAATGATAATCATGGCATACAATTGTTGATTGATGTATCATATATACATAGACGATGGACAAAAAAACTCACACAACTTATGATTTGACTACTCGTTACACACATACAGACATCAATTCACGGTTAAACTCGAGCATTAATACAAATAGATCCTTACTGCCATCAACCACGTGATTTAACTTTAATTCACTTTGATAACTTCATTTATGCATTTTAAATCTAAGCACTAGCAGCATAACCAAATCACACGCGATCAACTTACCATGTAGTCAGTGGTGATGAAGGGATCATTAACGGCAACAAGCTCAACATCATCTCTCTGAAGAGCAACTCTAGCAACCAGACGGCCGATCCTTCCGAATCCTATCAGTATCACACAAAAAAACAACAAATCAATCAATGAAACAAACTGAATAACTAATAAACATATAAAACTATGTCCAATCAAACAAAAGTAACTACCGTTGATTCCGATCTTAATCTTCTTATCAGATGCTGCAAAACGAAATAGAATACAGATATCAAAAATCAAGCGAAAAGAAGTAACTAACGAGCATGAAAATGGAAGTTAATCGTAGATTCTAGAAGTTACCCATGGCGATTGAGTAGTGTTTGAACTTTGAAGGGTTTTGGTGACAGCGAGATGGAAGTTGGTGAAAATGAGTACGGATGTAATATAGGTTCAGGATAACTTATTTATAGGGGCCCAGGCGGAGTAGCCGAGATCAGTGGGTCATGTGATCAACGTTGTTGAGACCGGATCGGATCGGCCGGTCCGACCAGTTTGACCGCGAATCGGGGGCTAGTCCGGTCTGTTTTGGTTTGACTTGTTTTGAATTAATTGAACCGGCCGGTTCGTTTCGAACCGCTGGTCGGACCGGTTTTCTTTTTTTTAATGGGTAAAAACGGGATGTTAAACCATAATTAATTCGTCGGATATACAAATATAGTTAAGTTTTATATATAACTAAAAAGTATATATATATATATAAATCATATATAAATTACTTATATTTAATTATATAAATATAATTAAAATATAGTTAAATCCGGTCCGACTACCAAACCAGTAAAGCGTCCAGTTCGACGTCTGATCCAGTTCTGAAAACATTGCATGTGATAGCGAATTTTAAATAGTGTCTTGGAGAAAAAGAAACTAAAATTTAAATAAACAAAATATCAAAATTAACAATGTTGTCAAAAGTTAACACTATTGACAGGAAAAAAATGAACCGGACCTCACTAAGCTTTGCCCTTGGATCGAGCATTTAAGGCATCGAGCGAGTGGGAATCAAGAGACCCATGAGCTGGTTAATTACTTAATTCTTGATTTTCGTTGATTAAAACTCTAAAACTCATTAAATTTACTTGTAAGCTCAATATTATGTTTTAAATCCTATAGACTGTAAGTATAATTATATGAAAAATATAGTGTGTAGAATAGAGAGAGTGAATATTAGAATCACCGTATCCCCGGCAACGGCGCCAATTTGTTGGTTGTCGAATCCAGCAAATAAAATATTATAATGTGAACGTACCGTTACACACACTAAGAATAGTCTGAGAGGAAGTAGGGTTCGTGTCCTCAGGGATACGTGCCAATTATTTTATATCAAAAACGTTTTAGCGCAGTTACTGTGCTTGACTATGGATTAAGGAAGGTGGGGGTCTTAACTATAAACTAAAACTTAATGTAATTTGCAAAAAATAGAAAAATTCTAGTGAGCTGACACGGTCGTGTCAAAACTGTAAAAGAAATTCCACGCGGCCGTTTTAAGGTTCTGCCAGAAAAACGAAAATTAACATTTTTTGTATTTTTTAATTATGAAAAAAGGATTACTTAAGACGTCAAATAAATTATGAAATAAAGTCAAATGTGAAGACTAATTTCAATACTAAGGCAATTTCTTGACTCGATTTGGCTTCCGATCATTAACGATTATGGTGCAATGACAATTTCACTTAATGATTTGTATCGATACTAGACATCACGCCGTTCCCATATCCCCTCTATCTAATGTCCAATCAATCGCAGTTCGTTGATTGGAGCCAACCCGCTACTCTAAGCTCACGTCGTTCGGATCTTAGCGTACGGGTTGCAACGATAGAAGTATTGATTATAATTAAACACACACGACGTTCAGTATGCTTAACTAGATTGTGTGATTCTATAACGAGAATGAATTCATAAACAAACTCAAACCGTTAATTGTTCCTTATATCAAAAATCAAAACTTGATTAGGGTTTTAAATCTTGAAGAACTTTATCAGAGAAATTAATAAAGTAGTCAATTATATTAACAATCTAATATATACCGGATTAGATCCGGGTTTAAGATCAAGAATCAAACAAACAAACCATCAAAATAAAAACACCTCGTAATCGCTTCACATAAGTTCATACCAAAATCATAAGAATTAAACCTTAATGTTGAAATCAAAGATTGTTATAGCCGAACATGACGACTACATCAATCAAAACTAAAATTAAATAAAACTTACGAATCGAAAACCAACAAAGAAACCTAAATTGCTATTGCTCCTTGTTGCTTCTTGTGTAACACCCCGAATTTCTATTTAAACGAAAGGAAAAGAAAAGTAATTAGAAAGAATAGATAATGAGCATAATTAGAGGGGATAAAGTGTACAAAGTACAAAACATTTTTACTTTAAGGTTTAAAGGGGCATGGTCACCCATTTCCTCTTCATCTTCTTCATTCGGCTAAAAGGAAGAAGGAAGAGAGAGAAAGCCCCGGTTCTAGAGAGAGAAAGAGGAAGAAGCAGCTGCAAAGATAAGTCTTCTCTTATATGAGCTCAGTTTCAGCTGGGTTTTGAGTTCTTGACCGAAGTTCTTGGTGTTTAGTGTTTGTTTTCGGGATTTAAGAGCTTAATCGAAGGTGGATCTCGAACTGGAAGTGTGTTGCTCAAAGGCTTCTCAAGGTGAGTTTCTAGAACCCCTCTTTTACTGATTTTCAACTTGTTTGGAGCTATTATGCATACTAAGTAAAGATTTTGAAAGTAACCGTGGGTCTACAGCCTCATGTTTGAAATGATGTATGTAACATCCGCCCATTTTCAAATTATAAACCCAAATCCGAACCCATTTTGAACTTTCATCCAATAAAAAAAATAAATTGTTAAAACTATTTTGTTTATTGAATCATACATTAAATGCGTCATTTAACCAATCTTGACTATTGTCGTATTTAATTTTATTTATTTAATCATTTGAGCAATTTATAATAAATTTTATAAGTTATAAATAAAGTTTATAAATTTATAAAGTTGGGATATTAACTAGGAGTTTCTTTTTTATTAACTAAAATAAATAAATAAAGTATGAAAATTTTATAAGACTCACAAGATTTATAAACATTTTATAAAAATAAATTAACTTATTAATTGATTTTGGTCTTATAAAGTCCAGGGTTTAATATGTAGTTTTTGAAACTTCATTTAAAAAGTTTAAACATAAAATGATAAGAACTCAAAACATCAGGGACCATTTGTGTAAATAACCAAAACACCCCAAAATAAAACTCCCCTACCCCCGCAAAACCGGCGGTGCTCCGGCCACTTTCCGGCCGGACTCCGGCAAGGGTTTTCGGGCGATAGTGCCCAAAACGAATTCCAATCGTTCCTAACGCTTCTTGAACTTAATTCGAACTCAATGAGGGTCTTTAATCGTGTTATTAAATCGTGAACGGTTGTATGGGGTCGGTAGCCGATCACCATTAAACCTCCTAGCCGTTTAAGCATAAATACTCAATAATAGTCAAATTAATTGCAGCTACACGATAGTTTAATCGTAACTAAACTTCCACACAAGGTAATTTCATCTGAAAAACACTTGTATCTCTCATTTCGATATCTACCTCCAACGCAACCTGCAACATAGTCGAAGTCCATCTTCGGAGCATCTTCGAATACAATTAATAAAAGGCTTCTGTTCCTCCTCAACTTAAAAGCTTCGTACTAAATTAATTTGGTTTCCATCATCATCTGCATATCCTTCGATTTTGGTTCTTGGCCGCAACTGCCCTACTGTCGAAGAGCATCAATTCGATCTCAATCAAGTGAGTAAATCACATCTTTAAGCTCGGTTTCATAAGGGAAATCAAAGCCCTATGCTTAATTCGGGAAACAACATCGATTCCATGTTCAATTTGGATCATGATCAAACTAGGGTTCATGTTGAAATTAGGGATTTAAAACAAGTAATGTTTAAAATATTTTAAAGAGAGTTTAAACATAACTGAGCTTTAGTCCGAGTGGTAACCACCGTCACTCTCACACAAGGGACCGGGTTCGAACCTGGGTCCCTCAATTCTTTTTAATTATTGAGTTTTTATCATTTTAACTTATATAAAATATTAATATATTGTTTAATTACAATAAAAAATATTTTGTTAACCTAAAACATTTCAGAAACTATTAATTGAAAAGTATTAAAACTTATGAATATAGAATTTATTTTTTTAAAGAATAACATAGGTTATAAAATATTATTATATTTTTTAATATAAATTAAATGCTATAAATCTATATGGATCAAACTTAGGTTATTTCAAAATATTATAGATTTATATGCTAAATTATTAATTCTTCAAATAGTTATTCAAATAATTATTTAAATAATTAATTATTCATATATTATTTAATCATGTTATATCATAATTAGTTAATAAATTTATTTCTTAAACTTTTATTTAAATTCATGAATTTATAAAATAATATAATTTTCTATTTAAGGCTTTGATATTATAAGACTCTTATAAAAATCAATTAAAAGTTTAAAAAACTTTATAAAATGATTTTGAATAACTTTAAACTATTTTTGCAAGTCATTTAAATAATTAATTACTCAATTAATTATTTTGATAAAGTTTTAAATAATTATTATTTCTTTCCGCAATGTTATACAATCAATCATTACTTAATCAATTCTTGTAAATATTTATAATTATTGTATTGTACAATTTCACTAATGATTATTATTGTTTCAATTTTAGTCATTTAATAATTTATTCATCCTTATGAAAATAAAATATAATTAGCTATATTGTATTATTTACCCTAATTATCAAAACCCCAAATTCAAATTGAAACCCTAGTTCATGTTTATTCGTTAATCTTACCTTTAAACCTAACCTTGGAATATATATACGTTAGGTATCTTGTAAAAAGGAATCGTTGGAGCATCGTTAATTTCTTATTATCATCTTATTATATCATGTGAGTTTTCCTTGCCTCTTTTTACATTTTCACACTATTTGGGGTGAAACATGATACTTATACACCATACACTTATAAACGTTTGAGACTTGTAAAGCACTTGCAATTCATCTTTATATTTTGTCATGGTTATGTGTGTTGTAAGTGATTATATGAGGTACATAGTTGTTTACAATCATTAACTACTGCTAGTCTGGCGACGTCTTAGATCTTTGGGCCTGACAAGCCTATTTGGTGCTAAAGTCGATGTATTGCCGACTCCTGATGACGTATGCTTGTTCATCATGGGAGCCAAATACACTTAACCAATCTTATATACTTGTAATCAAGTCGAGGTTTGGTTGTAACGATATGTGTTTTATAAACTTACTAACTTATGACCTATGATATGAATTGCTACTTGTAACCTTGTTATATTATATATGAAAACCTTGGAAACTCACCAACTATTTCTAGTTGACCCTTTTTTTTCATCATGTTTCAGGTTTGATGCTTGAAGATCTTCTTGTGCTCATATAGGTCTTGGACTTAGACCAATTAAAAGACTTATGTTTTGATTGTATCTTGATTGTTATGTTATTATTTTTTTTGTCTTGTAATGTTTATTAAATAATAATATTTAATAATAGTTCAACTTAATTAGTTCCATGTGCTATGAGCAATCGTCTCCCATTCGTCCGTCCCGTTGATTCCGTCGTCGGTCGGGGTGTGATAGATTGGTATCAGAGCCATGGTTATAGGGATTTAGGTTATTAGAAATGGAATGACCTAGACTATAACTAAGTATCTTTACACATGAGTCCTCTCATGTATTTTATATGATTAGATAGGATTTTATGTGCCTTATGTGTTCATACTTGATTATATGATATATGCCTTATGTGTTTATGCTTATACCTTGAATCTTATCAATGCACACACGAACCTTAAATCATATTCTAAGGCATTATATGCCTAAATCAAATGGTTTTCGAAATGTGCTTTAAATCTTTATTCGGGTTTCAAGTCTCGTCAAAGTCTAAGGCCTATAACTTGAAACATGTAATGCTGGAAGAGTATGATGCCTGTATCTCGAGGTGTTCTGTATAGGCAAGGTATTCATATAAATCTAAATCAACCGATGGATCCGTTTACCTTACCTGGGAACCCTTGGGATAAGTGTCCACTTATAGGTACGCATGTCTTCATTAAGGTTGTAGTTGACCTAATACTTTGATAAGTCAACGTAATGTTTTGGTTTGAAAACCGAACGTTACACTCGAAACATCTTGTTATTTTGACTTGTTTCTTCATTGATTTTGTTCCCTTGAATGTTAAACTCTTTATCCCATTTCTCTAAATGACTCCTGAAAATCTTTCTAAACATCTTTCCCTCAAAACTACAATTATCCCAAAAGCTTATTACAATGATGCTCTCAGTTCTAAATTGAACCCGTAATCATAACAAACATGATTCTCATATCAACGTTAAGCTAATAAAACTTTGAAACCTCAAAGACATAATTAAACAAAAATCGATCATCTTGAAACCTCGTAAAAGTTGTTTCATTAAGAAGCCCTTATGAATTCCTTATCTCATTCAAAAGCATCTTGAACTTATCTCCAAGCCTCGTATCACACTAATACTTAGTGTTTCACTCATGACAAACCTTTCTAACCGTCCTGAACTGTTAAAATACAAAAGTTTATCAACAAAATTCTAAATTAATGATCTTGCTCACCTTGTCCGAATACATGAAATTATAAATTATGAAACTTATCAAATTTAAACATAGCAATATAACACCCGGATTTTTTTTTAAAAAGTCAAGATATAAGAATCAAAGCAAGGAAGACAATAAAGTCCAAGAGGAGGGACTAAAAGTGTCCAAAAAGGACAAAACTTTCAAAAGTTGGCGTAAAGGTAAGTATGGCCGCCCACCCTCATTTAACATCATCATCTTCTTCGGTTTTAGAGAGAGAGCAGAGGAACTCTCGGTTTTGAAGAAGAAGAAGAAATTGAATTCAAGGTAAGAATTCGCGGTTTTTATGTGTTTATGACGGGTTTTAGCCCGATTATGTTATTATGTGCTTATGTGTTGTGTTTGTGCTCGTGTGTATGTGTTCGTGTGTATGTGTTTGGATGTTATTTCTAGGTGTTTTGAACTCTTTGCAAACGGGTTAAAAGGAAGAACACCCAAGTTACGCCAGCTGAGTTCTAGACCCGATTTTATTTTACTGTTTAAACTATCTTTGGGGCTGAAAACGTATTAAAATGATTTTTACGAGTTTATGTGTGAATACCCGTATGTATGGTGTATGTTGGATTTTAGTTCTGGATGGTTTATAGGCTACTCATGTTTAGAATAGCCACATTATGCTTAGAACAGATGGGTTCGATGATTAGGATGGAAAATATCCTAGAAACAGTTTTACAGAATGCTCATGCGCCTAGATAAGTGTTCATACGTCTAAAAGTGTATTAGAAAGAATTAAGTGTAAGTCATGCGCCTAAACAATAGCTCATGCGCCCAAAATTTGCCTTAGAAATGTTTAAGTTCAGCCATGCGCCTGAACAGTGGCCCATGCGCTAGAAATACTAGTCGGATGACCAGTGTAGGGTCATGCGCCCCAATAGTGCCCATGCGCCCAAGTGGCCCATGCGCCTAAGTGTCATGTGTCTGAATAGTATCCATGCGCCTAGATTAGGCTGGAATTTACTAAGTGTTCAGACGTCCAGGAATCCCCATGCGCCTGAACAGTACCCATGCGCCTGAAAGTGGCCCATGCGCCTGTGTTCCATGCGCCTGAATAGTGTCCATGCGCCTAGGACTAGAATATTTTTTTGATTTTTGAGAAAAATGTGTAAAGTAGGCTTTGACTTGGGAAATCCACGGGGGACTATAAGTTGACTTTGGGAGTCATAGATAGTATGATGGGCATGTTATTGATGATGATGATGATGTGATGATGTTGCATGATTGTGCATGATGTATGTTATGTATGTATAATGCCCTGTGATGATGTATGACTGGTATGTTATGTTATGGTCCTATAATGATGAATGTTTATCTTTCCATGGCTTTACGTGTTATGTTAATGAATGAACCGAAAGTATTATGTAACGTAAAGTGAAGGATAATGAATGAGGAACGATGAATGAATGCATGCATTAACGATGAATGAACGTAAAAAGTCTTGCAAGAAAATGTATGAAGGTCCACACCGAATGAAGGGTGTTAGCTCACCTGTGTGCGGTTAGCTACCCCAGAAGGATGCACACTGGGGTCCAATCCTTGTGATTGACCATATGTATGGGATCCTTTCCGCTTGCCCCAGGTACCGGAGTCAGCTTCGTGCACAATGTTCGGGGTCTATGATAGACCTCAGGCCTATTAACCAGCTCGTGCATAATGTTCGGGGTATTGCATATGGCATTGATCCGGAATGAAAAGAAAAGATGAATGGTGAATTTACTTGCCCCAGGTTCTAGAGTCAGCTTCGTGCACAATGTTCGAGGTCTATGATAGACCTCAGGCCCAGTAACCAGCTTCGTGCATAATGTTCGGGGTATTGTACATGTCACAAAATGTAACGAATGAACAAAGCTTAATGAACGTAATGGAAGATAATAATGATATATCTGTATGTACGTATGATGTATGATCACGAATGAATAAAACATATAGTATGGACTCTGTAAGGAAATAATAACGGCTTATGTATGTTTTAATATAAAACTAGAACTCACTCGGCGACGCTGACTTTTATACGTTTTCAGTTGGCAGGTAAACACTGCTGAGGATGGCACGAGGCGGCTACTCGGCTCTTTTCGATGGCATCCATTTAATTAAGGCTTTTGTGATGTAATACAATAATGTAATTTTGTAACCAACAAACAATGCATTATTTTGCAAAAGTTTTTAGAGTAAAATGAAATGCCATTTGTTTTATGTTTTTCTGCTGCAATGTTTTGATGAATAAATATAAAGAATATGTTTTACGTGCGATGAATCACCAGCTGTAAGCGTCCCGGGAACGGGGCCTTACAAGTTGGTATCAGAGCCAAAGTTTAAGTGAAATGGATAAAATTTTCAAAATAAACCTTAACTTAAACTGAGAATGGGACGAAATGGGAATGGGATGCCAATCTGAGTAGCTGCGTGCCATCAGGTATTTTTGTAATGTTAACCGGCTTATGTGCGTATGGTATGTGGTTATGTGTTGTATGTAGATTTAAATACTAATGTAGTCAGGACAGTTAATGCTCGGGGTATGAAGAGTAAAGTAAGTGGCTAATCATAACTGGCCACTGTAATTAGGGACTTACTATACTTGACATGAAATGAGCTGTTCCCTTGAATGACCGTGTTGGTGTTTGAATCTTTCAGTGCGTTAGATGATGGCTAGGGATAGATCTTCGAAGGCCTCTCGTGGTGGAGGTCACGGTGCTGAACTGCGACCCAAGAGGGGAGACCCAGAGTCGAGAAAGTGGTCCATGAAGAACCAGAAACCCCTCATCTGGAGGGCAGAGATGAGAGTGCTAACCTGAGAGCCTCAGTGAAGGAGGCGGTTGTGGAAGAAGTGCACCAAGTCATGCAGACGATCCTACCGTTTGTGGTGACCGAAGTGATAAAGGCAGTTAGAGAGGGAGAGAGAAGGAAAGGAGTGGACCTACGGGCGAAGGAAGACAGCCCGAGACTGAGACGGTTCTGTCCGATGATGAGGACGAGGAAGAAGAGCCTACGCCGGAGGCGACCCGAGGCTGCAACTACGAGGTGTTTATGAGATGCAAACCCTCTACTTTCGATGGGAACGACACTGCACTGCTGCTCACCGGTGGGTGAGGGAAATGGAGGCGGTACTTGATATCAGCGAGTGCCGAGAAGACCAGAAGGTTAAGTTCGCTACCCACTCATTCATAGACTTGGCTCTGTGCTGGTGGGACAATATCGTCCAAGTTGAGGGTAGTCGGGTGATCGGGAGAATGAGATGGTTGGAGTTGAAGAAGTTGGTGATCGAGGAGTTTTGTCCTCACCGGGAAATGGGCAAGGTCGAAAGAGAGTTTCTGCAACTGGAGACGGGAACTATGACACACCAAGAGTACACCACAAAGTTCAATGAAATGACACGACTGGTGCCCGATCAGGTGACACCACTGTCACGAAAGATTAAAAGATATATCCAGGGACTGCTGGCGGATATCCGTAGGCATATGATCGCCGCCCGGCCGAGCACTTTTAGGTCAGTGGTTGATTTGGTTGGTAGACTATATGATGAGCGTGATGTGGTAGTGGCTGAGGAGAAGAAGACGGGTAGGGATGGGAGAAACTACAATAGGAAACGGTTTGGACGTGGTAGAGCCGCTCCAAACAATAAGGTGGCGAGGTAGGTGACCGACGTGTGGTCACAGCTGGTGCTGGGTTGGAGAAGTGTGGCAAGTGCGGGAAGGAGCACGGTGGCGAGTGTAGATGGGGGTCGAATATCTGTTTCAAGTGTGGGAAGCCTCGTCATATGGCTAGAGACTGTGGAGGTGTGAAGTGTTTCAACTGTGGGAGAAGTGGTCACATGAGTAGGGAGTGCAAGAAGCCAAGGGCCAAGAGTTCCGGGGTGAAGAAGGCCGGAGGAGAAGGGAAGAAGGCAATTGCCCGAGCTTTCACGATGAATCGGGAGGAGGCTAGAACAGATCCCGACGTGGTGTCAGGTATGTTTCTAGTAAACCAAACTCTTGCATTTGTGTGTTTGATTCTGGTGCTAGTAGGAGTTTCATTTCTGCTGCCTTTGGTGCTAAGTTTCCCAATAAGAGTAGATGTATTGGTGAGCCATTCGATGTAGAAACTGCTATTGGTAAGTCCACTAGAATTACTGAGGTGATAGAGGACTGTGCCATAGAACTAGATGGCCATAGGTTTGCTGCTAGGTTACACGTGATACCCCTAGGTGGATTCGATGTAGTGCTAGGGATGGACTGGTTATTAACCTATGAGGCAAACATCATGTGTCGCAAGAAGATGATCCGATTGACAACGCCTGACGGAAATGAGGTGACGGTTTATGGTGATCACGTCACGACAATCCCGAGGGTGATTTCGATGGAGGTGGCGGGAAAGTGCATGAGACGCGGATGTAGTGCCTATTTGGCATACATAAAAAATGTGGATGCATTGGTGCCGCAATATCCGAAGTACCAGTGGTGCGCGACTTTCCGGACGTATTCTCGGAAGACTTACCCGGTGTGCCACCATACCGCGAGGTTGAGTTCCAATCGATCTGATACCCGGTGCCCAACCCGTTGCCAAAGCACCATATCGGTTAACTCCCACGAAAATGAAAGAATTAATGGAGCAGTTACAAGAACTACTGGATAAGGGGTTCATTAGACCGAGTATCTCTCCATGGGGTGCTCCGGTATTATTTGTGAAGAAGAAAGACGGTAGTATGAGGATGTGTATTGACTACCGAGAGTTGAACAAGTTGAAGGTGAAAAACCAATACCCCCTACTAAGAATAGATGATTTGTTTGATTAGCTCCAAGGAGCCAGTTGGTTTTCGAGGATAGATCTTCGATCTGGTTACCATCAACTGAAGATGAAGGAGCAGGACATTCCTAAAATAGCTTTTCGCACGCGCTACGGTCACTATGAGTTCCTCGTTATGTCGTTTGGTTTGACCAATGCGCAGTTGCTTTTATGGATCTGATGAATTGAGTGTGTTGGCCAATGTTAGATAAATCAGTGATTGTGTTTATTGGTGATATCCTGATTTATTCAAAGAGTGAGATTGAGCATGTTGGCCACATTCGGGAGGTTCTGGAGACGTTAAGAAGGGAGAATTTGTATGCAAAATTCTCCAAGTGCGTGTTTTGGTTACGCGAAGTTTAGTTCTTGGGTCATGTGGTGAATCCTGATGGGATTATGGTGGACCCGGCGAAGGTAGAGGCAGTGATGCAATGGAAGCCTCCAAAGACGTCATCTGAGATTCGTAGTTTCTTGGGTTTGGCGGGCTACTATAGGAGATTTATCCAAGACTTCTCTAAGATTGCTTCTCCACTGACTAAGTTGACCCGAAAGGATGTAAAGTATGTATGGGGTCAGGCTCAGGAGAAGGCATTCGAGGAATTGAAGGCGAGGTTGACTCAAGCTCTTGTTTTGTCATTACCCGATGGAAGCGAAGATTTGGTGGTGTATTCAGACGCTTCTTACTCGGGGTTGGGGTGTGTGTTAATGCAAAGAGGAAAAGTTATAGCTTACGCATCCCGACAGCTGAAGGTTCATGAGGTCAACTACCCTACGCATGACTTGGAACTAGCGGTCGTGGTCTTTGCACTAAAGATTTGGAGGCACTATCTGTATGGAACGAAGTGCACCATCTTCACCGACCACAAGAGCTTAAAGTACTTCTTTGAGCAGAAGGACCTGAATATGAGGAAGAGACGATGGTTGGAGCTCATAAAGGATTATGATTGTGAGATCCATTACCATCGGGCAAAGCTAACGTGGTGGCTGATGCTCTTAGCCGGAAGGAGAGGCCCGAGCCAATTCGGGTGAAAGCATACCAACTAATCATGACCTCTGATGTAATGAAGCAAGTCAAGGAGTTTCAGGATGAGGCATTAAAAGAAGATCATCTAAACTCTAAAAGAATGAGAGGTCTGGTTAGGTAATTGAGTGAAAACACGCTTGGTGCTAAAACTCGATTGGACGGGTGTGGATTCCTCGTTTCGGGAATCTACGTGTGAAGATTATGGACGAAGCTCACAAGACCCGATACTCTATCCATCCCGGTGCCACAAAGATGTACCAAGACATGAAGAAGGATTATTGGTGGCCGAGTATGAAGCGTGACGTGGTGGAGTATGTGAGCAAGTGCCTTACTTGTTTGCAAGTGAAGGCGGAACATCAAAAGCCGTATGGGAAGATCCAACCTTTGGATATACCGGAATGGAAGTGGGAGCACATCACCATGGATTTCATTACGAAGCTGCCACGTACTCCGAAGGGGTACGATGCCATATGGGTGATTGTTGACCGTTTGACGAAGAGTGCCCACTTCCTACCGATCCACGAGACATATTCATCCGAGAGGTTGGCTGACCTGTTCATCAAGGAGATTGTAACTCGTCATGGTGTGCCGGTGTCTATTGTGTCGGATCGTGACACCCGATTTACATCTAAATTCTGGAAGAAATTCCACGATGCCATGGGGACGAGGTTACATATTAGCACGACTTATCATCTCCAAACTGGTGGTCAGTCAAAAAGGACCATTCAGACGTTGGAGGACATGCTTCGGGCATGTGTAATCGATTTTGGTGGAAGTTGGGATGACCACTTACCGTTAGCTGAATTCTCGTACAACAATAGCTATCATGCCAGCATTGGCATGCCACCATACGAGATGCTATATGGTAGGAGATGCAGAACACCCGTTTGTTGGGGTGACATCGGTCAGAAAGAGTTGGCAAGCGTCAAGGTAATCGAGGCTACGACTGAGAAGCTTGAAAAGATTAAAGCCTTCATGAAGGCAGCCAAAGATAGACAGAAGTCGTATGCCGATAAACGACGTAGATCAATTGAATTCTAGGTGGGTGACCGGGTTATGTTGAAGGTCTCACCTTGGAAGGGTATTATCAGATTCAGGAAGCGGGGCAAGTTGAGCCCAAGATATATAGGCCCTTTTCCGAATCATTGCTCGGGTGGGAGAGGTGGCCTATAGATTGGAATTGCCAGATGAGTTAAGTGGAATTCACCCGACATTCCATGTATCTCGTTTGAGAAAGTGCTTAGCTGATGAAGACATGATTGTTCCATTGGAGGACATTGAATTTGATGAAAGGCTCAATTATGTGGAGCAATTAGTGGCAATCATCGATCGTAAAGAGAAGAGGCTGAGAAATAAAGTGGTTCCTCTTGTGCGTGTATAGTGGAAGCGCACGAAGGGATCTGTTTACATGGGAGACGGAGGAGGAGATGAGGCAGCATTATCCTTGTCTGTTTGAGGAATAACAGGTTTTAGGGACAAAACCTATATAAGGGGGGTGGACTTGTAACACACGGATTTTTTTTAAAAAAGTCAAGATATAAGAATCAAAGCAAGAAAGGCAATAAAGTCCAAGAGGAGGGACTAAAAGTGTCCAAAAAGGACAAAACTTTCAAAAGTTGGCGTAAAGGTAAGTATGGCCGCCCACCCTCATTTCACATCATCATCTTCTTCGGTTTTAGAGAGAGAGAGAGAGTAGAGGAACTCTCGGTTTGAAGAAGAAGAAGAAGAAGAAGAAATCGAATTCAATGTAAGAATTTGCGGTTTTATGTGTTTATAACGGGTTTTAGCCCGGTTATGTGATTATGTGTTGTGTTTGTGCTCGTGTGTATGTGTTTGGATGTTATTTCTAGGTGTTTTGAACTCTTTGCAAACGGGTTAAAAGGAAGAACACCCAAGTTGCGCCAGCTGAGTTCTAGACCCCGATTTTTACATGTTTTAAACTATCTTTGGGGCTGAAAACGTATTAAAATGATTTTTACGAGTTTATGTGTGAATACCCGTATGTATGGTGTATGTTGGATGTTAGTTCTGGATGGTTTATAGGCTACTCATGTTTAGAATAGCCACATTATGCTTAGAACAGATGGGTTCAATGATTAGGATGGAAAATATCCTAGAAACATGTTTTACAGAATGCTCATGCGCCTAGATAAGTGTTCATACGTCTAAAAGTGCATTAGAAAGAATTAAGTGTAAGTCATGCGCCTAAACAATAGCTCATGCGCCCAAAATTTGCCTTAGAAATGTTTAAGTTCAGCCCATGCGCCTGAACAGTGGCCCATGCGCCTAGAAATACTAGTCGGATGACCAAGTGTAGGGTCATGCGCCCCAATAGTGCCCATGCGCCCAAGTGGCCCATGCGCCTAAGTGTTCATGCGTCTGAATAGTATCCATGCGCCTAGATTAGGCTGGAATTTACTAAGTGTTCAGACGTCCAGGAATCCCCATGCGCCTGAACAGTACCCATGTGCCTGAACAGTACCCATGCGCCTGAAAATGGCCCATGCGCCTGAATAGTGTCCATGCGCCTAGGACTTAGAATATTTTTTGATTTTTGAGAAAAATGTGTAAAGTAGGCTTTGACTTGGGAAATCCACGGGGGACTATAAGTTGACTTTGGGAGTCATAGATAGTATGATGGGCATGTTATTGATGATGATGATGATGTGATGATGTTGCATGATTGTGCATGATGTATGTTATGTATGTATAATGCCCTATGATGATGTATGACTGGTATGTTATGTTATGTTCCTATAATGATGAATGTTTATCTTTCCATGGCTTTACGTGTTATGTTAATGAATGAACCGAAAGTATTATGTAACGTAAAGTGAAGGATAATGAATGAGGAACATGATGAATGAATGCATGCATTAACGAATGAATGAACGTAAAAAGTCTTGCAAGAAAATGTATGAAGGTCCACACCGAATGAAGGGTGTTAGCTCACCTGTGTGCGGGTTAGCTACCCCAGAAGGATGCACACTGGGGTCCAATCCTTGTGATTGACCATATGTATGGGATCCTTTCCGCTTGCCCCAGGTACCGGAGTCAGCTTCGTGCACAATGTTCGGGGTCTATGATAGACCTCAGGCCTATTAACCAGCTTCGTGCATAATGTTCGGGGTATTGCATATGGCATTGATCCGGAATGAAAAGAAAAGATGAATGGTGAATGTACTTGCCCCAGGTACTGGAGTCAGCTTCGTGCACAATGTTTGGGGTCTATGATAGACCTCAGGCCCAGTAACCAGCTTCGTGCACAATGTTCGGGGTATTGTACATGTCACAAAATGTAACGAATGAAAAAAGCTTAATGAACGTAATGGAAGATAATAATGATATTATCTGTATGTACGTATGATGTATGATCACGAATGAATAAAACATATAGTATGGACTCTGTAAGGAAATAATAACGGCTTATGTATGTTTTAATATAAAACTAGAACTCACTCAGCAACGCTGACTTTTATACGTTTTCAGTTGGCAGGTAAACGCTGCTGAGGATGGCACGAGGCGGCTACTCGGCTCTTTTGGATGGCATCCATTAATTAAGGCTTTTGTGATGTAATACAACAATGTAATTTTGTAACCAACAAACGATGCATTATTTTGCAAAAGTTTTTAGAATGAAATGAAATGCCATTTGTTTTATGTTTTTCCGCTACAATGTTTTGATTAATAAATGTAAAGAATATGTTTTATGTGCGATGAGTCACCAGCTGTAAGCGTCCCGGGAACGGGGCCTTACAAACAAAACATCAAAATTAAACTTGTCGAATTTAAACGCCTCCAAGAGTTCGCTTGCGAATGTGAAATGAAATCCAAGTCTCCTCATCTCCTTGAAATCAGTCTACTCGTGATTAAATTTCGGGACGAAATTTCTTAAAGTAGGGGAGAGTGTAACATCCGCCCATTTTCAATTTATAAACCAAATCCGAACCCATTTTGAACTTTCATCCGATAAAAAATATAATTAGTAAAACTATTTTGTTTATTGAATCATACGTTAAATGCGTCATTTAACCAATCTTCACTATTGTCTTATTTAATTTTATTTATTTAATCATTTGAGCAATTTATAATAAATTTTATAAGTTGTAAAAAAAGTTTATAAATTTATAAAGTTGGGATATTAACTAGGAGTTTCTTTTTTATTAACTAAAATAAATAAATAAAGTATGAAAATTTTATAAGACTCACAAGATTTATAAAGATTTTATAAAAATAAATTAACTTATTAATTGATTTTGGTCTTATAAAGTCGAGGGTTTAATATGTAGTTTTTGAAACTTCATTTAAAAAGTTTAAACATAAAATGATAAGAACTCAAAACATCAGGGACCATTTGTGTAAATAAACAAAACACCCCAAAATAAAACTCCCCTACCCCCGCAAAACCGGCGGTGCTCCGGCCACTTTCCGGCCGGACTCCGGCAAGGGTTTTCGGGCGATTTATTGCCCAAAACGAATTCCAATCGTTCCTAACCGCTTCTTGAACTTAATTCGAACTCAATGAGGGTCTTTAATCGTGTTATTAAATCGTGAACGGTTGTATGGGGTCGGTAACCGATCACCATTAAACCTCCTAGCCGTTTAAGCATAAATACTCAATAATAGTCAAATTAATTGCAGCTACACGATAGTTTAATCGTAACTAAACTTCCACACAAGGTAATTTCATCTGAAAAACACTTGTATCTCTCATTTCGATATCTACCTCCAACGCAACCTGCAACATAGTCGAAGTCCATCTTCGGAGCATCTTCGAATACAATTAATAAAGGGCTTCTGTTCCTCGTCAACCTTAGAAGATTCGTACTAAATTAATTTGTTTCCATCATCATCTGCATATCCTTCGATTTCGGTTCTTGGCCACAACCTGCCCTACTGTCGAAGAGCATCAATTCGATCTCAATCAAGTGAGTAAATCACATCTTTAAGCTTGGTTTCATAAGGAAATCAAAGCCCTATGCTTAATTCGGGAAACAACATCGATTCCATGTTCAATTTGGATCATGATCAAACTAGGTTTCATGTTGAAATTAAGGATTTAAAACAAGTAATGTTTAAAATATTTTAAAGAGAGTTTAAACATAACTGAGCTTTAGTCCGACTGGTAAACACCGTCACTCTCACACAAGGGACTCGGGTTCGAACCTAGGGTCCCTCAATTCTTTTTAATTATTGAGTTTTTTAATCATTTTAACTTATATAAAATATTAATATATTGTTTAATTACAATAAAAATTATTTGTTAACCTAAAACATTTCAGAAACTATTAATTTGAAAAGTATTAAAAACTTATGAATATAGAATTTATTTTTTAAAGAATAACATAGGTTATAAAATATTATTATTATTTTTTTAATATAAATTAAATGCTATAAATCTATTATGGATCAAACTTAGGTTATTTCAAAATATTATAGATTTATATGCTAAATTATTAATTCTTCAAATAGTTATTCAAATAATTATTTAAATAACTAATTATTCATCTATTATTTAATCATGTTATATCATAATTAGTTAATAAATTTATTTCTTAAACTTTTATTTAAATTCATGAATTTATAAAATAATATCATTTTCTATTTAAGGCTTTGATATTATAAGACTCTTCTTATAAAAATCAATTAAAATTTTAAAAAACTTATAAAATGATTTTGAATAACTTTAAACAATTTTTGCAAGTCATTTAAATAATTAATTACTCAATTAATTATTCTGATAAAGTTTTAAATAATTAATTTCTAGATTTATTATTTTTTTCCGCAATATTATACTCAATCATTACTTAATCAATTCTTGTTAATATTTATGTAATGCTTATCGTACAATTTCACTAATGATTATTATTGTTTCAATTTTAATCATTTAATAAATTTATTCATCCTTATGAAAATAAAATATAATTAGCTATATTATTTTATCTACCCTAATTATCAAAACCCCTGTCACACCCCAACCTTGACGGCGGAATCGTCGTGATGTGAGGGTTAAGATTGTTCACAGCCACATAACCTTATATTTAAATGTAAATATTAAAATTATAAGTTTCAAAAGACGTTACAAACATAAGTCTCAAAACATGAAATAATCCCAAACAAAATAAAACATAACACAACATTTTATTTATTTAACTAGGTCCATGTCCTAGTTATTGCAAGCTTTAAAAGTCCACTTTAAACTTGGGGATTTGTTGAAACATGATAAAAATAAAAAGTCAACTAAAAATAGTTGTGAGTTTCCAAGGTTTTCATACATAATACGATAAGGATTACAAGTAGCAATTCATGTCATAGGTCATAAGTTATTAAGGTTATAAAACACATATCGTTACAACCAAACCTCGACTTGATTACTAGTATATAAGATTGGCTAAGTGTATTTGGTTCCCATGATGAACAAGCATACGTCATCGGGAGCCAGCAATACCTCGGCTTTAGCACCAAATAAGCTTGTCAGGCCCAAAGATCTAAGACGTCGTCAGGCTAGTAATAGTTAATGATTGTATACAAACTATGTATCTCATATAATCACTTACAACACACAAATAACCATGACAAAATATAAAGATGAATTGTAAGTGCTTTAAAAGTCTCAAATGTTTATAAGTGTATGATGTATAAGTATCATGTTTCACCCCAAAATAGTGTGAAATAAAGTAAAAAGGGGGCAAGGAAACTTACATGGCGGATAAGTATAAAGAATGATGATTATTAGTGAAATAGTAATAAACGTTCCAACGTAATCCTTCACAAGACACCTAAATATATACATATTCACAAGATTAAGTTTAATAAGTTTAACGAGAACTAGGGTTCAATTTGGGTATTTGGGGGTGTTCTTATAAGTGCATCAAATAATAATAAAATTTAAATAACATAATATTTATATATTTAAAGAAAAATGTCATTGAATCATTTATAATAATTAATAGAGTTAAGTATGAAATTTGAATAATTATTTGAAATAACCATAATTTATATGATATTAATTTAAAGGAAAAGTTTGGATCAATAATAATTTATTAATTATTATTTACATAAAAGTTATCCAAGAGTAACCTTTGTTAAAAGGTTTATTATCTAACCATATATATATATACATATATATATATAATAAAAACAATTTGCAGAAAATATCTTGATGTCCTTAAAAATATTTAAAATTCATAAAAGTCATCTTTACACTTATATGAAAGTACTATATTTTATTTAAGGCTAAAAAAACCTTTAAAAAAATACATAAGGGTGCCCGGGTTTGAACCCGTGACCACATGGATAGGGAGACAATGTCTTAACAAGTGAACCAGGGCCATGGCCTTGGTATCACTTGGTTTTTAAGTCTTATAAACATAACCCCAAAAGAACATCCCCAATTCGTGTGAACCCTAAATCGAACGAATCCAAAATTGAGCAATGATTCGTGAGTTTTAACCCAATTAACCTTAGGGCTTTTGATCCCTAAGTGTAATCGAGTAGATTGATGTGTTAAACTTACCTAATTTTGATCGATTTGTAGTGTTTTAAGCTTGGACTTGTCTCGGTTATCTCACGAAGAACAGGTGCCTAGCAATCGGTTAATTGAATGAATGTTTTACGAATTTGCGCTTACAGTGAGTTTAAAGAGACCGAAGGGAACATTAGCCATCTGTTATATAGCCTTGATTTGTTTGTTGAGATGCCGAACGAGTCCCGGTTCGTGTTCGACCACCTCAGTTACAATTAGGTGTTTAATTGATGATTTAACTCGAATTAACTATGCATTAAGCTTGGAAATGATTATTCGAACGTTTTTGTACGTTTAATTTGATTAATCATCAACATTTGTACGTTAAACGGTTATATGTCGATCGAGATGCGTGTTCGGTTCGAAACCCTTCAATACCGAACTTTAATGTTCAATTAAGTATAGGTTTCAAGTCCGAGTACTCTTCGTGAGTCGATTAGCGTATCGGTTTGTTAAAAACGAGGCGTTTTTTCATGGTTTTCGTGGTGGCCGGAGGCCGCCTGTGACAGGCCGGGATTTGGCCGGAAAATCGGGCAGAAAAGGGGTGTTTGGTTTGGGTTTAAAATTTTACACAAATGGTCCCTGTTGTTTATGCTTTTGTTATTTTATGCTAAAAGTTTCTTTTGAAGTTTTAAAATTTGCATTATAACCCCCTAAACTTTATTACCTTAAATTTTAAACACCTTAAGATTATTAACTTTATAAATTATTATAAGTATCATTATTATTATAAATTTTATTATTATTACTAATATTATTACTATTATTAATTATTATTAGTATAATTATTATTATTGTTATTAACATTAAAATTTACAATTGTTATTATTATTTTTGTTATTATTATTATTATTATTAACATACTAAATTTAATTGCTAACACTATTAACTTTTAAATTAAAGAAGATATAAAGGGAAAACAAATATGAATAACCCACAAGTTTCATGAATGTCAACAATGATCCATACAAGAATGTAACAAGGTTAACATTTAATTTAACGGAAAAAAAATACGAGATGTTACAGTCTCCCCAACTTAAAAGAATTTCGTCCCGAAATTAAGAAAAATGAAACTATACAAATAAGAACGGGTATCTCTTCTTCATATGCTCCTCGCGTTCCCAAGTAAATTCAGCGTCATGTTTATTCTCCCAACGAACCTTGACGAGTGGGATTGTTGTGGTTCTAGTCTTCTTCATAATGCGGTCCATGATCTCAACAGGCTTCTCAACTAAATGCAAGGACTCGTCGATCTGAATGTCTTCGAGTGGAACATACAGACTTTCGTCGGCCAAACACTTTCTCAAATTTAAGACGTGGAACACAGGATGAACTCCACTAAGGTCGGAAGGTAGTTCCAGTTTATAAGCCACTTTCCTAATTCTTTTCAGGATTTTGAAAGGTCCTACAAATCTTGAAGCCAGTTTGCTCTTCTTTCCAAAGCGGACAACACCTTTCCACGGTGAGACCTTTAGAAGAACCGTATCCCCAATTTGAAATTGTAATGGCTTACGTCGCTTATTAGCATAGCTCTTTTGACGACTTCTCGCCACTTCAAGGTTCTTGCGGATGATGGAAACTTTATCGGTCGTCTCTTGTATAAGTTCAGGACCAGTGATGTAGTTTTCACCAATGCCCGTCCAACAGATCGGTGAACGACATTTACGACCATAAAGTGCTTCAAACGGTGCCATCTTGATACTCGAGTGATAACTATTGTTATATGAAAATTCCACGAGCGGTAGATGCGAATCCTAATCACCACCAAAGTCAAGGACACATAGGCGTAGAAAATCCTCCAAGGTTTGGATCGTTCGCTCGGTTGACCATCAGTCTTGCATAGACGACCAAAAGTGTGAAGTGAAACGAGCGTCTCGGTCGGATATGATGTGCAAAGGTACCCCATGACGACTTACAATCTCATCAACGTATATACGAGCTAACCTTGATGTCTTTTAAGTGTCACGTATGGGTATAAAATGTGCCGATTTGGTCAATCGGTCAACGATCACCCATATGCTATCATGTCCTCGAGAGATTCGGGGTAGCTTGGTTATGAAGTCCATGGATATGTGTTCCCACTTCCACATAGGGATCTCGGGTTGCTCGAGTAATCCACTTGGACGTTGATGTTTGGCTTTAAGCTTCGTACACGTGAGGCATTTAGCCACATAAGTTGCTATATCCTTCTTCATCCCAGGCCACCAATATTGACCACGTAGGTCCATATACATCTTATTAGAACCAGGATGAATAGAATAACGAGTTTGATGAGCTTCGTTCATGATAAAGGTACGAAGATTATTGTGATTTGGAACCCAAATTCGATTTGTGAAGTACATCAATCCATTGGGTTTCGTTTCCTATCGAGTTAAAAGATTAGGCTCCAGCTCATCCTTCATTCTTCTTCTTGTTGCACCACTTGTTGAGCCTCCAAAATACTAGACTCTATCTATTCTCAAGTTTTGTAGAAGTACGGTAGTCTCGTTGACATCTAGTCGGATCTCAGTATCGAACTCACCCAAAGTGTCAAACCATTGACGTCGATCGCGAATTTCTTGGAATGAGATCATCTTGTTGTGAATCTTTCGGCTTAATGCATCGGCTACAACATTTGCTTTACCAGGATGGTATCGAATGTCACAATCGTAATCACTAATCAACTCCACCCAACGACGTTGTCTCATGTTGAGATCTTTTTGATTGAAAACGTGTTGAAGGCTTTTGTGATCGGTGTAGAGTATACATTACGTACCATACAGGTAGTGCCTCCAAATCTTCAAAGCAAAGACAACAGCACCAAGCTCGAGATCATGTGTTGTGTAATTCACCTCTTGAACCTTCAATTGTCTTGATGCATAAGCTATGACCTTCCCTCGTTGCATGAGAACACAATGAAGGCCTTGTTTAGATGCATCACAATATACGGTGAAGTCGTTATTTCCATCAGGTAGGGTCAAGATAGGAGCATTGCACAACTTGTGCTTTAACGCTTCAAAAGGTTCTTCTTGCTTGGAACCCCACTCGAAGGGTTTATTCTTTTGAGTCAAAGACGTGAGCGGCTTCGCGATCCTCGAGAAGTTGGCAATGAATCGCCGATAATAACCAGCAAGACCAAGAAAAGAATGAACTTCAGTAGGAGTTGTAGGAACACACCAATTTTTACAGCTTCCACCTTTGCAGGATCAACGTGAATTCCTTGGTTATTCACCACGTGTCCTAGAAATTGAATTTCCTCGAGCCAGAAGTCACACTTCAAGAATTTTGCGTACAATTGCTCTTTCTTCAACAACTCAAGTACCAATCTCAAATGCAGTTGATGATCGGTGTTGGTTTTGGAGTAGATAAGTATGTCATCAATGAAGACGATCACAAACTTGTCTAGATAAGGCTTGCATACTCGGTTCATGAGATCCATAAAGACAGCAGGAGCATTGGTTAAACCAAAAGGCATCACCATAAATCATAGTGCCCATAACGAGTACGGAACGCGGTCTTTGGGATGTCATCATCATGAACTCATAATTGATGATATCCAGAACGTAGATCAATCTTCGAGAATATGGTAGCTCCTTGAAGTTGATCAAACAAGTCATTGATACGAGGAAGAGGATAACGGTTCTTGATGGTAAGCTTGTTAAGCTCACGGTAATCGATGCACATACGAAACGATCCATCTTTCTTCTTCACGAAAAGAACAAGTGCACCCCAAGGCGAAGAACTAGGACGGACGAAGCCTTTCTCGGATAGCTCTTGTAGTTGACTAGAGAGTTCTTGCATTTCAGATGGTGCAAGTTGATATGGTGACTTAGCCACGGGGTTTGCTCCCGGTATCAAGTCAATTTTAAACTTAACTTCACGCACGGGAGGTAAACCACTAAGGTCATCGGGAAATACTTCAGGAAAGTCTCGTACGATAGGGACATCCTTAAGTTCTTTCCCTTTGACTTTCGTGTTGACCACGTAAGCCAAAAAAAGCCATATACTTCTTGCTTAAGCATTTTCGGGCTTGAGTGCAAGACATGAGTTTAAGTCCTTTGGAAGATTTTTCATCGAACACCTTCAAGGTATCTCCAGAAGGTAACGGTATACGGATGCACTTCTCGAAACAAATGATCTCGGCATGGTGTTTGGCTAACCAATCCATACCAATGATGACGTCGAAGCTTCCAAGTTTCATAGGGATAAGATCGATAAGAAAATCATGTGTGTCAAGACTTAAGATGCAATCACTAATAACGACATCAACGGTGATCGGTTCTCCATCGGCAACTTCAACGGTGAGAGGTCTTTCTAATTTCATATGTGGCTTAGCAAGTATGGGTTCAAACTCTAAAGAAACAAAACTCTTATCGGCTCCAGAATCAAATGACACATAAGCATAAGTTTTATTAATAAGGAACATACCTGTTAAATTTTAAAGGTATTAACGATACAGTTAACGCATGAAAAGAATTAGGTCATACAAGTCAAAGGTAAGTTAACATACCATTCACCACATCGTTGTTTGCTTGTGCTTGATTTGCGTTGATGTTGAAAGCACGTCCTCGGGCTTGTGGAACATTATCCACAAGACGAAGGCATTGGGGGCGAAAATGACCAGGTTCTCCATAGTTATAGTAAACACGGTTTGTGACCACGGTGGCATCGTTAGGTGCACGGTGGCAAGTCGCCACCAAATGACCATATTTACCGCATAAGGTGCATATACGGTATGGTTGATTCCCCGGATGATGATACTTACAAGTGTTGCACAGAGGCTGAGGACCAGCATAAGCCCTAGCCCCAGGCACTTGTGCCACAGGTGTAGCCGCAAGTACAAGTTGTCTTTGGGGTTGTTTGGGTGCAGCCACGGTGTAGTTACGTGCCGGTGTAAACTTGCGCTTGTTGTTGTTGTTGTTATTGTTGTGTTGTTGTTGTTGTGAGACGGTTCAGCTTTAGTCTCCTTAACGGCCTCAGTAGCCGTCTTTTCAACCTTCTTTGCACCCTTCACAGACATGGTGCTCGCTCGTATATGGTTCTCGATGAGTTGAGCGGTGATAGTGATGGCTTCTTCCAAGGTTATGGGTCGGCTACCCACCACAACATCTTGAATTTGGGGTGGTACACCTTGATAAACTTCTCGATGTTGCGAGGGACAGTGTCGACCATATGAGTCAAAAGTATACTCAACTCATGATGCCTAGTTGAGTAGGCCAAATGATCACCATCATTTTGCTTCAAATTCCAGAATTCCTCTTCGAACTTTTGTAACTCGCTTCTCGGGCAGAACTTCGTGATGGCGATGTTCTTGAACTCTTCCCAAGTAAGTGCCAGGATAGCATCGGCCCCTCGATTTCTCTTCTCGCTATTCCACCAAGTAAGAGCCTTTGTTGGAGCATACTAGTAGCATAGCGAACTTTGAGTGCCTCGGGACACTCACAATTGACGAAGGTGTTCTCCATGCTCTCGAACCACTCGAGAAGACCAGTGGCTCCTTCCTTGCCACTAAAGCTAGTGGGCTTGCAAGAGCTAAAGTGCTTGAAAGTGCAGGTTGGGTTGTTGCGCCTTGGTTAGCACTATTCTCTCCTTGACCATTGTTTCTATAGTTGGTCATTAAGGTGCTATTGAGTTCAGCAACCATGATCGGAATGACAGCAGCCATTTGTCGGGCGATCATGGCGGCTAGCTTACGATCGGAACTTCCACGCTTTCCATGATGATGAGACATGCTGGAATATGCAAAATGAGTTAGACACGAGAAAGAGAATAACAAGGATGATAATTCAACAAGGATAAGGCAAGAGTTGTAAGGCACATGGAATGGTTCCATTTGGTAACGCATTACCATTTGGAAACGTTGACACATCAAGGTAAGTTGACCCATTCGCCTTAGAAATTTGTGTATGTTGACCATAGTTTATCACTCATCCCAGAACTCCCCAGGTAAGCATAACTAGTCCCGTAGGATTTATGCGATATGTTTGCCTTAGCCCGAGGGCCTTTTGCCAGGAAATCCATAATACAGGTGTCTATGTATGACACAAATTTCTTAGGTTCATGAAATTAAAACCTTGATGAGATTTACATAGATTAGACATATGTCTAAAGATTCAAGTCTTAAGCATAAGTATACGATTCCATGTGTCGTCGAGAATAAGATTAAGAAGTTTCATTTGTTGGGGAGAGTCAAAGTGTCAAAGGTAAGTTTAGGGAGACAAGTAACAAAGTTTAAACAATTACAAGACAAACCTATGCTAAGGCATCAAGTTGCACATAAGTATGGCATAGCATTATGTAGCATGTAAACAATATATATATTTCCAAAAATATAAATATTATTCTATGAGGTTCATGCATAAGCTATAGTCTAGGTCACCATTTCTAATAACCTAAATCCCTATAGTTATGGGCTCTGATACCAATCTGTCACACCCCAACCTTGATGGCGGAATCGTCATGATGTGAGGGTTAAGATTGTTCACAGCCACATAACGCTATATTTAAATGTAAATACTAAAATTATAAGTTTCAAAAGGCATTACAAACATAAGTCTCAAAACATGAAATAATCCCAAACAAAATAAAACGTAACACAACATTTTATTTATTTAACTAGGTCCATGTCCTAGTTTTATTGCAAACTTCAAAATTCCACTTTAAACTTAGGGATTTCCTGAAACATGATAAAAATAAAAGGTCAACTAAAAATAGTTAATGATTGTAAATAGGCTTGTCAGGCCCTAAGATCTAAGACGTCGCCAGGCTAGCAATAGTTAATGATTATAAACAAACTATGTATCTCATATAATCACTTACAACACACAAATAACCATGACAAAATATAAAGATGAATTGCAAGTGCTTTACAAGTCTCAAACGTTTATAAGTGTATTATGTATAAGTATCATGTTTCACCCCAAAATATAGCAAATTATGAAACTTATCAAACTTAAACATAGCAAAACATCAAAATTAAACTTGTTGAATTTAAACGCCTCCAAGAGTTCGCTTGCGAACGTGAAATGAAATCCAACTCTCCTCATCTCTTGAAATCAGTTTACTCGTGATTAAATTCGGGACGAAATTTCTTAAAGTAGGGGAGAGTGTAATATCCGCCATTTTCAAACTATAAACCCAAATCCGAACCCATTTTGAACTTTCATCCGATAAAAAAAAATAAATTAGTAAAACTATTTGTTTATTGAATCATATGTTAAATGCGTCATTTAACCAATCTTGACTATTGTCTTATTTAATTTTATTTATTTAATCATTTGAGCAATTTATAATAATTTTATAAGTTATAAATAAAGTTTATAAATTTATAAAGTTGGGATATTAACTAGGAGTTTCTTTTTATTGACTAAAATAAATAATAAAGTATGAAAATTTTATAAGACTCACAAGATTTATAAAGATTTTATAAAAATAAATTAACTTATTAATTGATTTTGGTCTTATAAAGTCGAGGGTTTAATATGTAGTTTTGAAACTTCATTTAAAAAGTTTAAACATAAAATGATAAGAACTCAAAACATCAGGGACCATTTGTGTAAATAACCAAAACACCCCAAAATAAAACTCCCCTACCCCCGCAAAACGAATTCCAATCGTTCCTAACCGCATCTTGAACTTAATTCGAACTCAATGAGGGTCTTAATCGTGTTATTAAATCGTGAACGGTTGTATGGGGTCGGTAACCGATCACCATTAAACCTCCTAGCCGTTTAAGCATAAATACTCAATATAGTCAAATTAATGCAGCTACACGATAGTTTAATCGTAACTAAACTTCCACACAAGGTAATTTCATCTGAAAAACACTGTCTCTCTCATTTCGATGTCTACCTCCAACGCAACCTACACATAGTCGAAGTCCATCTTCGGAGCATCTTCGAATACAATTAATAAAGGGCTTCTGTTCCTCGTCAACCTTAGAAGATTCGTACTAAATTAATTTGGTTTCCATCATCATCTGCATATCCTTCGATTTCGGTTCTTGGCCGCAACCTGCCCTACTGTCGAAGAGCATCAATTCGATCTCAATCAAGTGAGTAAATCACATCTTTAAGCTCGGTTTCATAAGGGAAATCAAAGCCCTATGCTTAATTCGGGAAACAACATCAATTCCATGTTCAATTTGGATCATGATCAAACTAGGTTTCATGTTGAAATTAGGGATTTAAAACAAGTAATGTTTAAAATATTTTAAAGAGAGTTTAAACATAACTGAGCTTTAGTCCGAGTGGTAAACACTGTCACTCTCACACAAGGGACCCGGGTTCGAACCTAGGGTCCCTCAATTCTTTTTAATTATTGAGTTTTAATCATTTTAACTTATATAAAATATAATATATTGTTTAATTACAATAAAAATTATTTTGTTAACCTAAAACATTTCAGAAACTATTAATTTGAAAATTTTAAAAACTTATGAATATAGAATTTATTTTTTTAAAGAATAACATAGGTTATATAACATTATTATTATTTTTAATATAAATTAAATGCTATAAATCTATTATGGATCAAACTTAGGTTATTTCAAAATATTATAGATTTATATGCTAAATTATTAATTATTCAAATAGTTATTCAAATAATTATTTAAATAATTAATTATTCATCTATTATTAATCATGTTATATCATAATTAGTTAATAAATTTATTTCTTAAACTTTTATTAAATTCATGAATTTATAAAATAATATCATTTCTATTTAAGGCTTTGATATTATAAGACTCTTCTTATAAAAATCAATTAAAAGTTTAAAAAACTTTAAAATGATTTTGAATAACTTTAAACTATTTTTGCAAGTCATTTAAATAATTAATTACTCAATTAATTATTTTGATAAAGTTTTAAATAATTAATTTCTAGATTATTATTTCTTTCCGCAATATATACTCAATCATTACTTAATCAATTCTTGTTAATATTTATGTAATGCTTATTGACAATTTCACTAATGATTATTATTGTTTCAATTTTAATCATTTAATAATTTATTCATCCTTATGAAAAAAAATATAATTAGCTATATTATTTTATTACCCTAATTATCAAAACCCCTGTCACACCCCAACCTTGACGGCGGAATCGTCGTGATGTGAGGGTTAAGATTGTTCACAGCCACATAACCTTATATTTAAATGTAAATATTAAAATTATAAGTTTCAAAAGACGTTACAAACATAAGTCTCAAAACATAAAATAATCCCAAACAAAATAAAACATAACACAAAATTTTATTTATTTAACTAGGTCCATGTCCTAGTTTTATTGCAAGCTTCAAAAGTCCACTTTAAACTTGGGGATTTGTTGAAACATGATAAAAATAAAAGGTCAACTAAAAATAGTTGTGAGTTTTCAAGGTTTTCATATATGATACGATAAGGATTACAAGTAGCAATTCATGTCATAGGTCATAAGTTATTAAGGTTATAGAACACATATCGTTACAACCAAACCTCTACTTGATTACAAGTATATAAGATTGGCTAAGTGTATTTGGTTCCCATGATGAACAAGCATACGTCATCAGGAGCCGGCAATACCTCGGCTTTAGCACCAAATAGGCTTGTCAGGCCCAAAGATCTAAGACGTCGCCAGGCTAGCAATAGTTAATGATTGTAAACAAACTATGTATCTCATATAATCACTTATAACATACAAATAACCATGACAAAATATAAAGATGAATTGTAAGTGCTTCACAAGTCTCAAATGTTTATAAGTATATGATGTATAAGTATCATGTTTCACCCCAAATAATGTGAAATAAAGTAAAAAGGGGGCAAGGAAACTCACATGGCGGATAAGTATAAAGAATGATGGTTATAAAAACCAATTAAAAGTTTAAAAAACTTATAAAATGATTTTGAATAACTTTAAACTATTTTTGCAAGTCATTTAAATAATTAATTACTCAATTACTTATTTTGATAAAGTTTTAAATAATTAATTTCTAGATTTATTATTTCTTTCCGCAATGTTATACTCAATCATTACTTAATCAATTCTTGTTAATATTTATGTAATGCTTATTGTACAATTTCACTAATGATAATCAATTCTTGTAAATTTATGTAATGCTTATTGTACAATTTCACTAATGATTATTTGTTTCAATTTTAATCATTTAATAAATTTATTTCCTTATGAAAATAAAATATAATTAGCTATATTGTTTATTTACCCTAATTATCAAAACCCCAAATTCAAATTGAAACCCTAGTTCATGTTTATTCGTTAATCTACCTTTAAACCTAACCTGAAATATATATACGTTAGGTATCTTGTAAAAAGGAATCGTTGGAGCATCGTTAATTTCCTATTATCATCTATTATATCATGTGAGTTTTCATTGCCCCTTTTTACATTTTTCACACTATTGGGGTGAAACATGATATTTATACATCAAACACTTATAAACGTTTGAGACTTGTAAAGCACTTGCAATTCATCTTATTATATCATGTGAGTTTTCCTTGTCCCTTTTTACATTTTCCAAAAGGCAATGTCTTTTGAGAAAAATGAAAGTTATGGTGTAGCTTTTTAAATGGAAACGCATAAATTATTCCAAAACATGACATAGTAATACGGTCGGCTTCAGGCAATGATGCGGTACGCAGGTCATGGTTTGTCATAAGTTTTGCACAACTCATTATCTCCTCATATTAGTTGTCCACCATTCGTCCTCCCAAGCATCTGTAGTAGGTTCCTTGTGCCCAATTTCACTACACCCTAACACTATACATTGATGATATGTGGCTTCAAAATTAAGTAATGTAAAACATAGCCGGATGATTGTGCATTTGGAGAGAAGCTTTACGAAAATGCAATGTAACCTAACCTCCAATAGAAAGGATAAAAACTTTTACGATATGATTGATGAAGGAAGGGAGATGAATGAGTACCTTAAAGTAATGAAATATGAAAGAGAAGGACTTCTTGGTGTTCATGTGCAGTGAGAGCGAAATGATGCTTCATAATAGCTAAACCGGTTTCATAATTCAATTTTATATCTGTAGAAATCATGATGATTTTATAAATAGCATGTAGGCAACATAGGAATATGCATCTAACATTTAGAATCTTTGATCAACAATAACTAAATTGTAACTTATCGTATTTTTCGTTAAATTAAAAGTTAACGTCGTTATAATCTTGTAAGGGCCATTGTTGTCATTAATGTAACTAGGAGGGTTATTCATGTTTATTTTCTTTAAATCTTAATTTGAAAGTTAATAATTTAACTACTGAATTGAACATAACAATAATAATCATAATAATAACAATAACAAAACTAATAAAAACAATAGTAATAATAATATTAATAAAAATATTAATAAAAATATTAATTGATTAAAAAAAATACTAATCTTAAAAATATTTAAAAACTTAAAATAATTAAGTTAGGGGGTTAATTTGTTAATTTTGAAACTTTAAATGAAATTTTTAGCATGAAATATTAAGAGCCAAAACTGAGGGACCAAAGTGTAAATTTATAATGTTACAAACCCAACCCCCGCCCCTTTTTCTTTTTCCTTGTTTTTCCGGTCATCGGCCGGCCCTACTCCGGCCAACCGCCGATGACCACCGAAGTCCGAATTCTAAACTTTTTAAACTTGTAAAAACTGTCAAACGAACTGTAGCATCATCGCGAATTCGAACCCATGTTCAATCAAACTATTTCATTCGACATTTAAGGGAATTAAATCGAAATCAACAATCAAAATCGGTTCATAACCGTTCAACGTATACAAGGTGTCGATTAATCAAATTAAACGATTAAAAACGTTCGTATAATCAATTCCAACCTTAATCCAGTGTTTAATTGGAGTTAAACTATCGATTAAATATGTGTTAGTAACCGAATTAGTTGAACGGAACTTGAAGCTTGTTCGGCACCTTAACGTACAAATTGAACCTATTTAACAGAGAGAATCGTCCCATTCATTCCCTTTAACCTCTCTAAACACTCAATTGCATAACAAACTCATCGCAAGGTCGGATTTTAACTCCCCGTTCTTCGCGTGTGAACCGAGATAAACTCGAGCTTAAACACATCATTTAGATCGTAATCAGGTAATTTTAATACATCATTGTGCTAAATTAAGCTTAGGGATCAAAAGCCCTAAGGTTAATCGAGTTGAAACACTCAAATCAATGTTCAATTTGAATTAAAATGAAACTAGGGTTCATGCGATTTGGGAGTGATTCAACATTTGGTGTTTTTAAGTTATTGACACGAAACTTTAACGCGGCTAAGGCCCTAGACCACTGGTAAAGTGCACGCCCCATAAACCTGAGGTCCCCGGTTCGAATCCAGGGAACCCCACATTTTTGTTTTAAGGCTTTTTGGCCTTTAAAATAAACTCAGAAAATTCTTAAAAATTATAAAAATTATTTTATGAACTTTAATTAATTTGTATGACAATTAAATAAATTCTAAAAATTATTTGTATTTTTCTATATACTCTAAGTTAATATTACAATTAGCTTGTTCCTATAAAGAAATTAGATTTCAAATAATAGTTTAAATTACTAAGTTATTATTAGAACAACCAACCATCAAATGTATGTTATTGTTAAAATGAGTATCAATCTACAAACTATCTAGATTTATTCAAGCTTAAGATTTCATTAAAAATGATGTTTTTTTATTTTCCTTTACACTAGAATGCTTAAATAGTATATTTAATTTTGAATCGAACTTAACCGATTATTTCATCTCGTCTAATTTAAATAATAAAACCTCTAAACGCCAAACCCTAGTATTCTTTTAATTCATTGAGTTTATTATCTAGACGTTAAAACCTTGTAAATATGGCTATTTAGGTGCCTTGTGATGTTTTACGTTGGAACGAATCTTATTATTTTATTATTAATCATCAATTATATATTTTTTGATCAAGTGAGTATTTCTATACCCCTTTTTTCATATTTTTACACTTTGGGGTGAAACATGTTACATTATAACTATTGCACTTGTAAAACGAATGATTCTTGTAAACTTATGGCAATTCACTTATATGTTGTGGTTAGTTGATCTTAGTAATTATCATGTATTGACGATTACATGTATAATCATTAACTATTGCTAGTCTGGCAACGTCATAGATCTATGGGCTTGACAAGCCTGCTTGGTTAATCTGAGTACACTTAGCTAATCGTATAAACTTGTAAACGTTGAGACTTGTAAACTGTCAAGGTTTGATTGTGCATCTGTCTTACATCCCTAGTTACTTTGTTCTCTAACTTATGACATGAATTCCCATCTTTTATATACTTATGTATTGAAAACTATGAAAATCTCACCAACATATTGTTAACCTTTTATTTTTAACATGTTTAAGGAAATATGCAAGTTTGATTGTCATCTTGAAGTTCTTTCACATCTAGGATTGGAACTAGCTAAATTAATGAAATGACTTGGTTTATTTACATCTTATGTTATGTCTATTTTCATATTTGAGACTTATGCTTGTAATGTTACTTTTGAAACTTATGATTAATATAACTGGATTTAATAATAGCGTTATGTGACTGTGAACGATCTTAACCCTCACATCTCGATGATTCTGCCGTCAAGGTTGGGGTGTGACATAAATCAACAATTTTTAGTTTCTATTAAAACTGATATAGGAACGCAGGTTGGTCTTGTTTGTTCATTTAACCTTAATGAACAAATGAACAAACATAATCACTTGAATGAATAAATTAGGTTGTCTAAATTCGGATTTTGTATGTCTCAGACTTATCTTTCTGTTGAAGAATTTGTGTTCATAACCATACATGTACCTATACGCAGATGCACATATTGAAATAAAAAAAAGTATACTTTTCTTTCAATACAAAGCATGTGTATACCATGATTAGAGCAAATAAAAACATTAACCAACCATGCAACCAAACTTGATGAAATAATAAAATCTATACCTAGTGGAAGTCATTCTCAAATCTTTCTAATACAAATATTGAAACACCATAAATAAACTTATACTGGCGGAAAGTAGATACATACCAAGAAAGTCAAAAACTTAATCAACCGAACATGCTCAGACTTCTAATAACTTACTAAGTGATTAATATGTACCTAAACCTCATTTGTTTTAAGCTAAAACCATATACCCATGTGCATATATTGAAATCAAAATTAAACTTTGCTTTTAATAGAAAACATGTGTGTACCATAATTAGAGAAAATATAAACACTATAATCACTTGTCATAGTAATCATGATTTAACATCAATAAAAATACATTTTGTTACTTTAAACCTAAGCAATATGTATTAGTGGTGAGACTTATCATTTGATTGCTAAAAACGGCATGTAATTTGACTTTCATGGGTCAAATAAGTCATTTGTGAAACAAAGATCAAGTGAAAAAGATTGTTGTTATTATAGGTTCGTTTAATAAATAACTGACCCTGTCAAAATGTAAAAAAAGATACATTTTCTAACTTCATTGAATTGTAATGTAGATTTCACAAATACTGAAAAAAATTTCATGAACAGATTTAAATCCAAAATTTTGCAACCCCCTTGCTACTAAATGAGTCAACTCTTAATTACCACTTGAGGGACTTACAATATACTCGCAATAAATATTCTATTCATTTACAAATACTACATTTGTATTATGTTAGTATTTATTTATTTCCTCGTGACACTATTATCATAAGTAATTAATATTTTAAGTCCATAAGCATGGGGATTAAAAAGCTTACAGATCACACAATAGAAAGTGTTATAGAACATCAAAACTTCAAAGTTCCTAAAAGTATTTATTTTACAAATAGCTGCACACACACATGTTATTTATTTTACAAATGACTGCACACACATGTTAGTTTCACTCATAAAGATAAATGGTATAATTTATATTATAAACATCCTTGAGATACTAATTATTTGTAATGAATTTGTACTTTCTTCGAAAAAGCATTTCAGGTGGGCTCAACCTCACCCATAGAAGAAATTAGTTGTTTGATTAGAAACCAATATGACCTGATATACAACCCGACCAACTCTTTTTTCCACCCCAATAAATGTCAATTATCACTACAAGTGTTATACAATCTTTTTTCTTGAGAAGATGATTACTCACAAGGTAGTTAAAGAAGACAAACTTCCTAAGAATAAAGGTAATTCTCCATTCAATATGTTATTGGAAAAATCTCTGCAAAAGGGAAAAATAAAAAAACAAACCAAAATCAAAAGGTCATCAAAATATGAACTAAATAAAAAAGGAAAAAAAAGAGCGATTGTTTCAAGATCATGGATCTTTCAAGTTGACCAAAGCAGTTAGGCTAGGCCTTCAAAGAAATGGGTATTTCTTCGGACAAGTTGTTGTAGTTAGCGACTTGAATTGCAAGAAACAAACATATCAACGCCTGTTAATAGTAATCTAAGTCTTTTAAAAGACTTTAGAACACTTTTAAAATGCAAAATGATAAACCCATTTAACCTATTCCTACTTAACTAACCTTTTTACTTGACCCGTTTGAGATAAAACATAATCAAAATTGACTTAGTAATATGTATACATGATAGTATGAAAACCTCTAATATAAGAAAAATATATAACTAATAAAGCTTACAAGGCCGGGGACTGTGTTAAAGAGGATAAAGTGTCCGCTAAGCTTCAAGTGAAGTTATTATCTACAAAAACCAACAAAGGTAACGACTATGATATGTTAAGCATCTACAGTCATCGGAGAAAATATGACTGTCTAAAAACACACACTAACATAAGTACATATTGGTATGACTTTTTGTGTTCTACTATGAGGTAGTGCTGCTTTTACGGGTGCTTCGATCGAAGGTTAATAGGTCACTGATGACATCTTCAACCATAGCAACATCAATGTTAATAGCAAAAACAACATCTAAAATTCTAACTTCAGTGTCAAAGAACTAAATGTCTTGACTCAATGCTAAGGTATATGATCCTTATTTTTGTTTAATGTCTCTCTCTCCTGTATACATCCAACATGACATTTCTGCCAAAAAATCCAAACATATCCAAATTTCTTTCCTTTTCAAGTTTTTTAAGAATAAAACCCCATATTTATAAGAAAATTTTAAGACCTACCCATGAAGATGGACATATTGCAGCTCCAACCACAAGAAAGTAGAATGCATATCGCAAAATCCCATCAAAAAAAGTAAAGAACTTTAAAAGAAGGAATCAACTCTTTGTTATAACAGAGACTTCTGGAGACATTTCGATCAAATATAATGTACTATAAAGGAAGTTTAAATAACAATAATACATTTTGGATTAGTATCACCATGGCTGAACCATCCAAAGAACATGCTTGTGGCTTCAACATAAGATTAGGCTTTATAGAAAAAATGAGTTCGCATAGCTTTATAAAACTGAATATATACAAAGTGAACCCTCTAATAGACTCATATCACCTCATGATGTAGAAAGCATATAAACCAAGCTACTAGAAAAGTTGGTTTGTATAACTAAGTTCAATAATTTTTTTGAACATAGTATCCAAAGGACACATGTCAATTTGTTGTGTATAAAACATGATGTGTATTACAAACTAAGACCTAACATCAAATGAACGAATATTGAATATAATAATCTAATTCACAGCCCAATTTTCAGAAGCAAAACTACATCGATTTCCCTAGTTAATTTGAAAATTTTCGTAGTAGAATAGACTGAATAATTGATAACCTGCACTTGTTTGCTTAATCACCAGCAATTGTTTGCTTAGGCCAGTGCATATGAACTCAAATAAAGAAACATAAACTTGCATTTGGGTGGATCACCAGAATTTGAATAATTAGTCACCTAATCACCTATTAAGGAGATAAAATGAACAAAACAGAACCTTAGAAACATAGACCGGCAAGAAACAAACTAATATACGAATGAAACATTGAACAAAAGCGAAAGGGAAGAAAATTTTAATGGGTGAAATTGGAATTGAAGGTAACACAGGAATGTGGGTCAGAAGTCATACCTTTGTGTTTGTGATGATGTCGATGGTGGAATTGCAGATGGGTGCGTGCTGAATAATAAGGGTGACGTTTGGGAGAGGAGAAGTGAAGTCTTCAGTAGTAACGATCGGCCCATTGAAGACCACATCCCTCTACGTTCCCAGGGGAAACTGCAAATGGCTCCGGGATAGGTCGATTGGGATGGCCGGTGTTTGATTGTAGGGTAACGGTGATGGGGAGAAAGGAAGAGGCGCGTCTTACAAATGATGGTGAAATGACCTTTTGTTCAAAGTTATGTATTATATAGTAGTAGTAGATACTTAATATTAGGAGTATTTTAGTCATTTCTTACACTAATAAAATTTAACGGGTATTCACTCCATGAACAATCTATTGCCGGTCATAAACAACAAGGTTCAAATTCATAACTCATGCCTACTTGTAAATGAAATCCGTAATTGTGTAAATTGGAAGAACCATACGTGAATTAATTAATACTATTAATAAGGTTTTTAAATGAGTTATTTGAATCACGGATGGATCATTGGCCCACCCAATCATCTTCCTACTAGAGTACGACGAAACCATGGGGCTCTTGGCTGGTAAGTCCCGAAGGAAAGGTTGTAAATTAGTCCGTCATATCAGTCGCGAACCTGACATCACCACCTTAAGTAAACTCACATCATGTTAGAAAACTCATGCCCACAAGTTAGACTTGAACTTAAAAACTCTATTTTTTGATGAAGTCTTAGACCTGGCCTTAATTACTTGGGCTGAATATCATTAGTAATAAGTGATTATTAAAGGAATATAATTGAATTAGCCATTTGACCAAACAAAATTATTATTTTAGCAATTGATTTTTTGTTTTTGAAATTTAACATTGAATATCGCTGATTAGAGATACATACGCCACATTGTATCGCCCAAATGGGTCCAATGAGTTTTCAAATAACAATGTACACAAACAACCCTATACTATCAATTATTTACTTTCAAAATACTTTAAATTAATAAGTTCTAATAACATCAACTTTCAAATATAAAAAAATATTATTTTTTAACATTATTAGATAAATATTTGTTTATCTTAATCAATTTTTTATTTAAAAAATCATTCTTATTTTTAAAAAACGTTTCATTTGAGGGTTTTTTTTAACTTTTTATAAAACAAGTCGTTTTTTTCAAATAACTTTTTGTATCATTAAACAATAGGCAGTATTTGAAATCCAAAAAAATGCGATATTTAAATTCGATAAAAATGAAATAGTTAAATATAAAAATAAGATATGTAAATCCAATAAAAATTATCTTGAAGATAAAACGTAACTTTCAAACTAGTATATTATTTTTATTTTTTGTATTTTCAAAACTTTTTTGCCATGAAATTGATTTATTAAACTAATTTTTTAGTTTTGATTTATTATAGTTGTGTGTAAAACTAATTTATTTTTTTATAACTAAGTAATGGGTAAAAGAAAATATACAAATGTTAAGAAAACAAAATATTAAGGGGTAAAAGTGAAATAAAGAAAAAGATAAAGTCACTAAAGTGAAACAAAATTTGAAGATACAATCTCACCTATGTATATAATGGGGATATCATGTTTATTTATTTATATATTTTAATTTTGGCGATACAAACACCTCTATGTATCGCTGACTCAGCGATACGAGCGATACGAACGATACGAACATCTTTTGTATCGTTGGTAAGCGATATTGAGACACGTGACATCTTTTGATTGGTTGAATAAATTGGTAAAATCTATTTTTATGGTTAAAATTGTAAATTTATTTGATCAAATAGTTATATTTGTAATTTTTCTGTTTATTAATAAGGTGAGGCCCACTTATTAAAACGTTAAGATCGCACAAAGTCATTTTTTTAAATAGAGATGACCGTTTATAGCCGTTGCACTCTTTTCATCGATACAATTCATCTAAACCCTAGCCCTATTTCTACATAACATTCGGTTTCTCACAATGCACTAAACCTGTTCGACGAAATTCCTCAAAGAAACATCAAGAAACACTCTACCCATTTTAAACAAACCTCAGAAGTTCAAACGCTTCGTACTGCAAAAATGGCTTCAAAAACTGCAAGCAAAGACATAATCACTCTCCGTGGATCCACCGCCATCGTCAGCGAATTCTTTGGTAAGAATCATCCCTTGTCTATTCGCTCAATTTTATCTCTGTTTTGAGTTTCTTGATGCTTATGTTTCTTGATTTATGCAAAACCCCTTTTCAGGTTATGCGGCAAACAGGTAAGAATTACTGTTGATTTCTCGTTTTGTGGGTGTAAGATTTTGGGGTTCGATTGGAAATTGATGATTTTGATATGGGTGATTGGTGATGTGTAGCATTCTGTACAATCGTGGTGTTTATCCTGAAGAAAGTTTTGGAAGAGTGAAGAAATATGGACTTCCGTTGTTGCTTTCTCAAGATGAAGGTGTTAAGACATTCATTGCAAATTTGAACGCACAGCTTTCGGGTAGGCTTTCGATTTCGTTTAAACTCGTGTGGTGAATCTTGATAGAATTTGGTGAAGTTATTGTGGTACTTTGTTGATTATGTGATTTGCTTTTGAATTTGGGGATTGTGTGAAGAATGGCTTGAGGCTGGGAAGTTGCAGAGGATTGTGCTTGTGATAATGAGTAAGGCTACTAATGAAGTGCTTGAAAGATGGAATTTCAGTATAGAGACTGATAGTGAAGTTGTTGAAAAAGGGTAAGGTGTTCTTGAATCCTGAATCTTAAATATGTTTTTGAATCGGTTTAATGTTTGTTGATCATTAGGGTTTCAAGGGAGAAGAGTGATAAAGAAATTATGAGGGAGATTCAAGCTATCATGAGACAGATTGCTTCCAGCATTACATACTTGCCGTGCCTCGATGAACCCTGTAAGTGTTAACAAGTTTTTGGATATAACAGGTTTTTTATGCTGTTTTTGTTACTTTCAGTCACTTGGGTTTCTGCTGTTGTTTTTTTTTATAAAAAAAAAACACAAAGTGTCAGTCGTGTTTGATTCATTTAGTGGGATTAAATTTCAGGTATCTTTGATGTGTTAGCATATACTGATATGGATGTTGCAGTACCATTCACATGGACAGAGAGTGATCCAAAACTTATAGCAAACCCCCAAATGGTGAAATTGCATTCTTTTGATACCAAGGTAACATCATTTGAACTTTGAACATTTATTAAGATTCAAGAAGCAATAAAAATAATAGGATTCCAGTTAATTAAGAAGCAAAAAGAATAAGGGAATTTTAGTTAAAAGGTTATGGTAAGTGGATATACATTCATAAAATGATGGTGGTTTGTTGTAAAAAACAAAATGTCAAAATTATTTTAGATATAACAACCACGATACGAATTGTTTAATAAAATTTTCATAATCAACCTCTTATAACAAGATGTTTTTATGATGCTGCAGATACACAAGGTCGACACTTTGGTGTCTTACAAGAATGATGAATGGGATGAGCAGTAAAGATGGATTTTCTTTAATCTTTTTAACTGTTGTACTGTTGTTGGTCCTCAGAGATTGATGTGAATCATTTTGATTCACTTTTTCATGCAAGCTAAGGATAATGAAATATGAATCTGGAAAATTGTTTCCTGCTGGTTTTCAGTTTTTATGGCACAAACTTTAAAAGATTTATTTGAGACTGAAGAATTTGCTGCATATTGATCTCTTTATATATGCACATCATAGCAAAATATTTACAAGGTCTTTAAATAGCAATATCTTAGCTAATACCACGGTAAATAACACCCGGGCAAAGCTCATCCATAACATCAACATTTCGGTACCCATTGTATTCTCTCAAGCAAATCCAGCCTCTGCGAGACAAAAAGTCACGAAAATCATCTTCAGTGTAAAAGATTTTGTCTTCAGTATGGACTGGTTCATCAAACAAGCACACTTTGATCATTAGCCCTGAAAGTCGAACGTTGGTGACAAGGATACTTAGACATTTGACTAAACAGTCAAAAGAACTGGAAACTCAATGAAACATATTAGTCTAGGGGTCGGAATTAGTAGGACTACATGGACCCATTACCCAACCCGCTCATTTTGTCAAAAGGTTGTGTTCTTATGCCTAAAATATTATATAAATAAGCAACGTGGTTTGAGGCTTTGAATTTGAGAGTATGGTTTTGGTCCTATGCTTGGTTTGAGGGTATGGGCTTGAAGGAAACCCATAAAATTGGGTATCCTCCATGCCCCATAGTCTAGAAATCCATACCTTTTATCAAACCCAAACCCATTGTCATTCCAACAACAGACCAAACATCACCTAACTGATTGTACCTTCATCAACATGGAGAGTATATTGGTTTGAGGCTTTGAATTTGAGAGTATGGTTTTGGTCCTATGCTTGGTTTGAGAGGGTATGGGCTTGAAGGAAACCCATAAAATTGGGTATCCTCCATGCCCCATAGTCTAGAAATCCATACCTTTTATCAAACCCAAACCCATTGTCATTCCAACAACAGACCAAACATCACCTAACTGATTGTACCTTCATCAACATGGAGAGTATAGTTTCCTAGAGGCATATCCCTATCAATTGTCCTCACGATATTATCAACATCTTCCAACCAAAAACTTCTTTTTGTCCTCAACCTGAAAGCCGATTTGATAGCTTCCTTTATGGCATCCGGTGAACCATCAATACCAATTCTTCGTGTGTAATCTCCCAACTTGACTGAAATTACCCTACCACCGTAACTGTTATTCTGATCAGCTGCATATATGAATATAATCTATTTGTCACTTACAAGAATTTCATGGTAAAATGGGAATGCAAAAGTTACAAACTTGATAACAAGACTAACCATTTCCAGGGGTTTCCCGCCAATTCCATGGAGAAACACCACTTGCTGCAATGGTATCTGCTGCAGTGATGGCAAGAGGATGTCCCTCTTGATCCAATCCCCTTTCTAGATTAAGTGCTCCTCTAGCATCACCTGCGGCATCAAAGGATGTTGAACAATTTTATAACAAAAACTAAATTAAGAATATTAACTAAGGAAACGTAGAACTAAGCATCCAAGCTAGAGAAGGCGAAAAGGGTAGATCGATTGGGTTGATTGACCGAACAAAATGGGTCATCTTTTGGTCGAAATCTGTTTTTTCTATATAACTAGTGTGTAAAATATCATTATAAAAACTAAATTACTTAATAATGACAGAAAATTAATAAATAAGATAATCTAAGAGGATTATGCATTACGATACACTTTTGAGCAACTTTAAACACGTTGGACCCATTTGAATCATTTCCTCTATTGCCAATTGGTTTTAAGGTGGAAGCCTATTGGGCTCATGTGTTGCCCATGTGCGTTAAGTAATCGGTCATAACAAGTGGAATTCATGTTTGGCTCGGATGTGGATAGCGCCCCAAGTTGACCCGGTTATACAATGGACGATAGATTGAGAAGGTGAATCGCGTATTGAAAAATCAATTCATGCGTCTTGTATCGAAATTTGAAAGCGTTCTTTGCTGGTCATAAGATGGTGAGTGCCGAGAATAAATACGGCAGTACAAAGGTTTATAATAGATCATCGTTAGAGGGGAGCACCAATAAACTTGGGTTTGAGAGGGGATTCTTGGGTTCAAACCCAATCCTACAACAGAAAAAGAAGTAGATGCTTATGGTCCTAAGTGGAAACCCAGTGAAATTACATGTTGGGAGTGTGGGTAAAGTAATTGATCCTAATATTTTCTTCTCCGGTAGCTTTTTTTACCTGACATTTTGGGTGTTTGACACGTTAAAGACCAAAGCTAACTACATAAGTAAATAGCCTGAATTAACCACATCTAATCCAAACGAATTCTACCACAAGAAAATGGGATAACTGAAAATGGAGCATCAGATAATTGCTTTTCACAGCAGCATGATAGTTAACCAGTTCACAGAAAAGCTCAATTAAAAGCCTCAGGTGCTAAAAAAGAATTACCTTCCACAGGTCCAAATGCAATGCCAGCGTCCTCTACGCCTGCACAAAAGCAAAAGGTGCATAGATTTTACAAGCATGAAATGATAAGTATATGTGGCAAAGGCATGGCAGTAACTAGAAGGCAAAGGGTTCACCCTGACTTAATGGATGAATCAAATTTGGTTTTTCTAGCCAGCACACTGTTCATGTAAAAATGCAAAATGAACTCTGCTTTTTGGAAGATGAGCAATTTCAGACAAAAGGGTGAACATTATGACAGTTTATTTTTTTGCATTTAAATCTCTACTGTTTGCAAAAAGTTGTTGATTTTGAAAAAATAAACAATGTATATATTGCCATTTATGCAAGAACAATGGCTGATTTGAACAGACTGCTAAAAGGCTAAAACAAATTTAGGTCTTAACCACACCACACAGTAGAAAAACTGTATGAAGACTGGAGTCAACCCTAAAGGTTAAAAAATATTGAGTGATTTTAAACTCCCGTCCAGCTATAATCATTTAATCATAATAAGAACTTACATTAGACCAGTAAACCCTCATTACAGAGGGATAAGGAACTTTGTATACCAAACCAATTTCAAAACTTTTAACAAGAAAATAGATGAAAGAAATCACAACCTTTAACCCAAATTCAAGCTACTTAAAGATGAAATTTTCACTCAAATTCAATAAGATCCTAAGAAAGTCACAATCCACAGTCCACAAAGTTCAATCTTTTAGCAAAATTACCTATAATTCCAAATGTACAGGGTGCTCATGAAAATCAATGTAAATTACCTAATTATTCACCACTTCAATCTAACTGACTATATACTCAGTGATTATGTTATTCCATTTCGCAATAATCACTTTGAAATGACACATCTAAACACCAATTTACAACAAAATTGCTCTTATAGGTTCTTTATAAGGCAAATTAATCTAACTGAGACCTAAATTGAAGAACCATTTACCTTTATCAGAAAACTGCATAAACGAATCCACCTTAGAACTTTTGTTTCGATCCTAATAACCTCTTCAACCTCTTATAAAACTGCATCTTATTACCACCTGAATACCCACTAACATTACCCCCATTGCCATTCTCCTTAGCTTTCTTAAACTCCTTCAACAAGTTCCTCCACTTATCCGTACACATGGTGGGCGATCGATCAAACCCCTTGGCTCTCATCTTCATCGAAATCTGCTCCCACAGGTGCTTGTTTGACTTCGAAGTGTTGAAGAGTGAATCGATCTCGTGACGGAGGGAGATTAGGGTTCGGGTTTCCTCTTTGACCCAGGTTTCGGCGCGTTTTTTCACCGGAGCTGCGGCGGTGGCGGCGGAGGACTTGTTGGTGTTTTCTTCGCTGCTGGTGGTGTCGCCGCCGCCCGGAGCGGCGGCGATCAGTTGGGGTTGGTGGTGGTGGTGGTGGTGGTGGTGGTGGTGAGGGGTGGAGGTGGAATCCATCATCATGGTGGATTGTTGGTGGTGTTGTTGAGGGTAGAAATTGATGGGTTGTTGGGGTTTGCAGGTGAAAACATTTGGGGTTTGGAGATGATGATCTTTAGCGAGTGATGTCTCTGATGGTGATCGGTTTAAGATGTAACTATTTAAGGGTGATAAAATGACGTACTGTCGAATTAAAGGTTTGTGAATTGCAATCTTGTAGAGTACAAGGGTGGGGATGGGAGCGCCAACGTTATGACCCCATAGCGAGGGTTGGCGTCTACGGTAACACCGTTGTCGGTTACTACGTCGTCTTATTTGTTCGTTTCATGGCATGCTCACACCGGATGTTATATCTTAATTTTAACGTTTCCAAACGTCGTACAAATCCAAAAAAAACGGCCAAAATGTGGTCTTGTAGAGTAAAATGAATTTGTGTTCTTTGGTTAAAGAAATATAATTCATTTATATAGTCATCCAATTTTATAATTTATATATTACTAAGAAAACTAATCTTTTATAGATAGAAAAATATAATCCTTATCAAGCACGAAGTAGAAAAATATTTTTTATATAATTTAAGTAAAATAATATTTAGATAAACTATTAGAATAAAAATAATTCTATTAAATTTTGATCATAAAAAAGGTTTTAACTTTTGGCATAGAAAAAATAGACGTCTTCATCAGCAACAATAAGATATTTATAAAGCAAAAGAAGTGTAGAAAAGATAAAATCATTTATTGTCAAAAAGATGTAATAAGTTAAAAAACAACAATTAAGATATTCAAATTACAATATTTAAATGAAAATTAGTTTTACAAACACAGATAAATAAGAAAAGAGAAAAAGCTATTTTATTAGTATTTTTAATCAAATCAAACATTACTTTTATCTCATAACCCTAGAGGAATCAAAGGCAACGTGGCTTTTATTGAAGAAAAATGTATAAAAGTTTAAACTCTAGAAAAGAGCAAATGGTAAGTGGCCTTGCAAAACAGAGTACCAGGATTGAAGCTAACATATACATGATGACAAAATTTGCAACATCCCACAACAACAAAAATGTTATGCATTCTGAAAAATAGGATGCAACCTTCACCACTAACAAGGTTGATGGTGTTGAATAAGATACAGACTCGATTCTTGCGATTAAATATTAGTGAGACATAAATGGTGAATAACATATGTCTTAGCTTGTTGTTTGGTCACTCGATTCTTGCGATTAAATATTAGTGAGACATAAATGGTGAATAACATATGTCTTAGCTTGTTGTTTGGTCACTCGATTCTTACGATTAAATATTATTGAGACAAATGGTGAATAACATATGTCTTAGCTTGTTGTTTGGTCACTCGATTCTTACGTTTGTTTTGTTTGTTTGTTTGTTTGAAACAGATGGTGATATATATTTTGGATGATCCCTGCTCCTCATAAGCGGTATAACTTGATTGCCTAGAGTACATTTGTGCAAACTGAATTGTGAAACAGTAAAGCTATTTTCGGAAGTTTAATGTATCCCATATAATGTCATGCTAGCATGATGTTTTCTCTGTGTTCATGTTCATATGTTTGTGATATGTATATTCTTTCCCTTGCAAAAAGGTTGTCAACTGTGATTCTACCATTTACCCACACCAGTGGTCCTGCCCACAATTCAATGTTATATTGGATAATTGTTGTTAGGTTGCAAACAAAAAACAAGCACAAATGCACCTCCTGATACACCACAAGCATTTCATCTAAACCAATAAAACTTGTGTCAAACAAGAAAACATTAGACTAAAGTTCAACATTAACATCTGCATGTCAACATCAAATAAAAATACAAGAATCCAACGACCCTGAATCCCAAATTAGACTTCATAGTACGATAAAGCACAAATGAAGTAACACAGCCACACCCAGACAACGGAACCTGCAAACCAGCAAGATCGAACAGCTCATGGATATCCTTATATAAAGGATCGAATGGTGAAATCTTCAACAAACCCCTCTTCCAAATTGGAGCTGTACTAAGCAGCAAGTCAACCAGAAGTCAATGAAAAGTCATAGTCGACACATAAAGCTTCTAACCCCCTCATTCAATATCTATTCATTTCTTTATAATCTGTCCCATTTTTTTCATCACTAAATCATCAGGGGGCCTTCGTAAACCACTTAAGTAAAGCATCATGACCTAGCCATGAAGACATTCGGTCCCACTTGGCACATCAACATCCATCGGTTGTGCCACCTGGCAATTCGGCATCTCCTTTATACAACCTGAGCAGAGATACTCCAAAGAAAAGGTTTCCTCATATTCACTGTTGTGTACACAACGACCACACTGAGCACACCTAGGTATGCAAATTATGCACGCCCTGCATAAATCAGCAGATCCATCTTTCACTTGACAGCTGTCAGCAGGACAGTCGTAGACAAGCCTTACATTATGACATCTCGGGCATACTTCAACATCTATGTCACGGTTATCATCTGATGGTAAAAATAAGTTTCCCCGATGATAATAATGTGGACTGTGATTATTTTGTTGTGTGTTATCATCACTGCCCAATAAAAACTTCAACTCTTTGAAGTGGTCATCGGTTATGCCATAGAACCCACCGGTTCTTATTTGTTTGATACCTGAAGTACCTTCATTGGACTTGAAAGCCTTTAAGTTTGTCAAGATTCCCTCAATACTGAGTCTTGTGCATCCAGGAACAAACAACTGCATGAAAATATTGTGGTCAGTATCTATTGAGAAAGTCACAGTGACAGAAAAAAAGGAGATGACAAGTCAATTAGATTTTACAGTGGCTTAATAATATAGAAGGGAGAAAAAGAGTGCAATTAAATATGATGCTAGACGACTAGTATATATTTATTATACATCCTCAGTTTATAAATTGCAATGTTTGACTGGGATCTTAATCCCAAAAAGGTGTTTTGACTGAAAGTTGCATGAAAAGATCTCTATCAGCAATGGGAAAGTAAAAGTTGTTTACCAAAAGCAAACTGATAACTTTTAGAAATAATGATAGAACAACTATGCAACACTTAATTTGGAATTTTAAACTTGTAGACCAGTGTCTTCCATTTAGTGGATAAAATCATAGGATTAAATCATACTCAGATTTTCAAAAAATATGTCATTGCTGATTAACAAGTTTTCACATTTTTACTTTTTAAAGCACTGAGATTGTCCTACATATGAATAAAAACATAACAAGAAAAGCATATGCATGAGCATTTCAATTAAATAGCATTTCATTCATTTACAAAATATATTATTTAAGCATTTGTGTTGTAAAAAAACACCTAAAATCTTAGTAAATCAGCAGAAGCTAGCAAATATTTTACTATCTTATACGACATCATGAAAAGAGGATCCCTAATTTATCACTAACTGTTTGAAGAACTTCAAATAAAGACTTGAAACCTAAGTGGTGCCAAGAACAAAAGTTAAAAAGGCCTTAAAGTGAGGTTAAAATAACTGAAACACTACTCACCTTAGTTAATTTTGGATTCGTTTCCAATACACGCTTCAGACCATCATCAGTAATCCTTGGACATTTTACAAGGGTCAAAGAACAAAGATTGCCTTCAGCCCTGTTAGTTAGTTGCACAAGAACATCATCAGTAATCCTCTCGTTCAATAGCTGATCAATGTGGATATTCCTCCATAACAATGAATCATTACGAACGGTAGAACACAAAGATCTACAAACCCGCTCCACTGAAAGAAGATCTTTTGTTCCGAGATAACCAAGAGCAAGAACAAAAGCCTGATGAGGATCTCCTCCAACTGCATTAGGGGATTGACCAAACCCATCTGCAATAACCTCACTTTTTGTAAAAACATCACTTGTACTTCCAAAACTGAAAGCCATGGATCTAACACCACCCTTATCATCAGGTGCCTCGTTGCTCGGATACGACTGAAACCTCATAGCGCGGTTACAGATCAAACTGAGCCCTGCAAATAACCCATAGTCCTCATTCGTATGCACAATGTTGTTCCTAACATATGCCCCATAATCCACCTCCAAATCCTCAAGCCACCCAGTGATGGCTGTAAAAGTGGTACCGATATCAATATCCATCCCAAATGGATCCGATGGCAGCAAATCAATGATATCCACCGACACCGGATCTGGCGAGCCACCCTTATCGACTTTCTCTCTTCCATAACCAAAACAATCATGAATTTCTCCATTACAATGCCTAGGTTTTTCCGCTATCCCTTCCACAACATACCCATTCACAATCCTCAACGGAGAAACCAAATTATCTTCCGACGTATGAGCAGGAAAAATCGGCCTCTGAGAATAGTTAAGAGCCATTTTCTCTACACCTAAACGAAACAAACACACTCCCGTAGATACGAAACAGAAGATCACCTCTATGAAAACCCTAGATTCACTAAATCACCAAATCAAGAACAAAATAAGAATACTTAGTGATCTTTTTGTTCAATTCTTTTTTTGTTTTTTCTCTTCAATGATAACCTAAACCTATAATCCTATAAACCACAGGCAAAACTCACACAAGAAAACCCTCAATTTTGGGGCAGACTAAAACAACGCACCGAAAATCTCACAGAGTTTCTTGTACCGAATCAATCTCCAAACTAATATATATCGCTTATCGCTATATATCAGCACCAATATCAATTCAAAAATATTCAAAAACGACTACCAGATATACAGATAAAGAATCAACGAATAACAACGCCCTAGCGTTCAAACTTCAAACCCAAGCCCTAAATCGATCTAAATCAACAAATCAATAACAAAATAACCAATAAGTGGGAGAATCTAACTCAATCAATATCAGAAAACCTGGATTCCGCTCACACAAACGCAAATCAATAGAATCCGATGAAACGACGAATACTGAATCGAATGTCGAGATTCAAACGGAACGCAAACACCGATCAAAGATGTGAAGGTATGATGATAACAATAATAATTATAATAATAATAATAATACAAACGTAAACTGATAATAATAATAATAATAATAATATTGGATAGATAACAAGAATCGAACGAATGTGTCGATCGAAGAAGGAGTTTTAGAGAGAGAAAGAGGGGGTTATCTCTAGAGAGAGAAAGAGTGTTGGGAAGAGGGGTGTTAGATATAGAATAGATGAACGTATAGTGCATCTAGAAGAGGGGGTGACCGACACGGGCTGGTTGGGATTCGTTTACTGATGGCTGTAAGTGGATGACGGGATCGGGGGCCTGGGTTTTCGGGGTGTTTGTGGTGGGTTTTACCGGTTGCCGGTGGAATAGGAGGGTGGTCAAAGTCAAATTACTCGTTCTTTTTGTTAGATCGGAATATTATTATTATTATTATATTTTTATTATTATTATTATTAATTGTTTTGATATTTGTTTATCGATAGTTGAAAACTTGCTTCGCGAGCAAGAAAATTTGTTAAGAAAGATTAGAATAATAATGATGGAATAGCAAATTTTATGACGGGATAAATTAACCTAACTAAGTTTAAATATAATTTAAGTAACCATTAAACTTGTAATTTTTATCTTATCCTTTATTTAAAAGCAAATTTAATGAATACTATTTTATTATTATTGACTTATTGTTATCAGAGTTAGTTACACAAATGGTTTTTATGGTTATTTGAAATAACATGTTTGGATACTTATAGTTTTTTGTAACAGGTTAAGGTAATATGTTTTAAATTTTGTAATGAGTTAATATGTTAAAACTAATTGACGTTAGTTTTTCAATTAAATATATAGATATATGTTTTTTCATTTTACAAGGACTGCTAATGTGATTAAAGAGATTGTTTATGTATTTATTATATATATATATATAGAATGGCATTCAAATGAAAACCAAAAATTAAGAAAAAAACCAAAAAAACCATTATAGACCATAGATTTTATTGATCGGTGGTCCATATTAATTAGGGTAAATTTGTAATTTGCCTAACTTTTAAAATGGGTGGTTCTGATGTATCAGTGGTATTATTATAATACAAATTATGAACACCCCCAAATTAACACATACATGATCGATGTCAGTTATCCTTATCCCAAAAGTTTTGTTCGATTTCTCAACAATTCATCAAATTCATCTTCAAATATTTATCTTTCGTGGTTTCCGAAATCAACCATCCCCGTAAGCATCTATAAAAGCTTCCCCATCAGCCATATTGGAGACAAAGTTTGAAGCCCTGATTTTGCGATATCGATTTTCATTTGATTCATAAACACTCCAATCTAACCGGTATGTCGAATTTTATAGGTTAAATATGTGTGTTATAAGATGCTGATATCAAAATCTAGTCCTCGGTATCATATTGTCGCTTTAATTGTGCATTGTTATGTTCATTCCATTGTGAATGAGTTAACCCAAAATAATTTAATTCCACACCCGAATATAAGCTGCTTGTTTTCAGATAAAATTTCAATGTTTAATGATGATGAGAAATCTACCACATTGGTACAATTGATTATTTAATATAAGCAAGATGTGATGGGTAATGGCATTAGGTTTTTTTCTCAGAATTTGTTCAAATCCTTTTAAATGAACGGTAAATGCATAGTGTGTGCTTAATTACTTTAGATAATTCAACTAATTATTCTGTCTATTTGCATGATATTCCTATTTTTACCCAGTTTATAACTGAAATAACTATCAATGTGTCTATTTGAATGTCAAACCATGATCATCTTGATTGTTTGCTAAGAGTGTATTGGATTTTATAACAAATTGTGTTTGTATGAGGCATGTTCAAAGTTTTTGGCATTATTGATGTCATCTATATTAGTTGCTCAGTTTAATATGGCCATTTATTGATAGGTTGTATGCTAATCATAATCCTATGTATATAATTTGTTTGTTGGCTTGTTATGTTCAATTGTTTTTGTATGTTTTAATATATTTCCTATTTTGTTCGGTGTTTTATATGGCTTTTGTCATTGTAATAGTATGTATTAATTAAAAGAATATTTGTTTTCATTGTTTCATCATCTTAATGTATCAAGACATCTTCAAAGTTTTGGTTTTTTTCATTCGAATACCATAATGAGCACATGTAAAATTCCAATATTTTTCCATATCAATCTGTGTATGACATTTGTTTTTCTATTTATATTTTTATGTTTTGTTGTTGCTTTTTGAAGCTCGCAAAAGTTTGAGGCTAGCCCGCAAGCCTCCCTCTCTAACTACCTCATCGAGTGGTGCACAACCCATTATTATTTCTAATTATTCTAATCAGCGTCAAGGTTTGGATAATGAAGTGGCTTATTTTTCACTTTATCAGCAAGGTAATCATGCAATTAATCTAAGTATGTTAGTAAATGTTGTTATGATATGAATTCCATTTTAATGTGATAGAATTTGTTAATCATTAAAGACGTATTATCTAACATTATAATATATTTCTTTGCTATCAGGTGAAGGAAACGAATCTAATCCCATTGTATGTACTATTTCAAATCATCCTAGGCGATACATAAAGAAAATGATTGGTAAGTGCACTTATTCTTTCTGCTTCATACCTAATAAGGCACATGAAAACTTTTAAAAAATTACTAATAACTGGGTCAATGTGTTAGATGATGAAGGAAGGAAGGAAGGAAAAAAACCAGCTTAAACGTTTGAGGTGCAAGTATGTTACGAAGATCCTTCTGTCAGAAATCAATATCCACAGGGACGAGGTGATTCGCGTTGCCAATAGAATTTGGGAAGAAATGATGGTACTCAAGGAAAATGCAAGAGTTAATAAATTGGTTGCATCTAAGGCTAAAAAAGAAATGAGGACCTCTACGGTTGTTGGAAGGCCGTCCAAACGAAAGTAGCGCAAGGCTAAGTGAAATAGGGTTTTAATGTATTGATCCTAAATCCACTCACGTTATTTCGACATTAACTTGTCAGGGCTTGTCCTTACTTCCAAACAAAATGAACAAAATTCACATCAATCGTAAAGTTTTTATTTTTGTTTATTTAGGATACGTATTTTGTGCAGTTAACAATTATGATAGGTTTTGTTAATTTAAGTCATCACGTCTTCCTGATGTTTATATTTATATAATGATGGTTCCCGTGTCTGTTAGTTGCTTGGTTATGTTTCGGTCAATGCTTTATTCTACTTATTCTTGGTCATATTAGTTTTTATCAATTATGCATTAATTCATTTATTCATTTCTGCTTATTTATGCAACCAAGCAATTATGCACATCCACTATTTCATATACATCATCCAATCAAATTTCGTATTAAAATTCATGTTCATATTATTTGTTATTAAGGTCGGTTATGATAATAGGTCTTTTTTATTTGATTTGTCTTTGTGATTATAAAGCTGGATATGTTGTTTATGTAGGAACGAAGAAATTGGGTCTGTTGCTTACTTCATTGGTTATCCAAAAAAAGATTTATATAGGGTGTCTTGCTTTTTTTGTTACCTGCTTATGAATTTTATCAAGTTAGATATGTAGTTTATGCACCGACAAAAAATTGGGTCCATTGCTTAATTTATTGTTTATTTGTAGGAAATTATTTTAATATTGGTGAATACCCTAAAAAAGTTTTTTACATGGCCTTTTGCATCTTAACCCATTCATATTATATTTTTCCCACCGTAGTTGGTTTCACATTGATTTAGGTTTATTATCACCCGTATAACATTGCACCCATGTCTAATGTACATATGATATATATCATCAATCATTCTTATGTATTCATTCAACACTTATTGTTACTGAGTTTGGTTTTGTGTACCTTAGTACGAGTTTGCTATTTTTAATCATTCATGTCCTATGTTTGAGTTTGGTTAATCTACTAGTGTAAACAAAAAATAAAGATAATATTTATCATTTTCTCAATAAATTTATCTAAATCTAATGAACCCCTTGTATTTCTTAATGTTATCACGGCTTTCAAGATTAAGGAGGATGATTGAATTTAGTTTATTCCTTTTAGTTTTTCATCTTACTTTTATGCATTAAGCCATTTATGCATGGATGTATTATTGCAAAAACAGAATTAATCTGATCATGCAAATCACGATACAAAAGCAAATGCTCAAACCAAAACTTACACATTTGCATACGCCTAATGTAAGCATTCACATTCGAAGGAAGTGTGACTACTGCTCATAAAATTGTCAATTAAACTTGCTAACTATAAAAGGATTCATAGAAAGTAGAAATTACATTACACATTCATAGATTCCAATATTCTAACTTTTCACACATGCTCCTCTCCATGCTAACTTGAAGATCACTTATGTACTTTCTTTGACTTATTACCTTAACAGATAGCTTGTCCATTACATGTCACATGTACAACTTGTGTGATAATCTAGTTTTTCAAATTTCAATGTGAATCATTATAAAATTAAATATAATCTTATCATCCAATTCTTAAACTTCTTCTTCATGTAAATATGATTTTTCTAAAATAAGTGAAGCCATATATATTTTAGGGTTAAAAGCATATTTTCCCCACTAAAATTCTTTAATTGCATATATACCCAAGCAAGACTTTTAAATGCATATATCCCCTTACAAAACCTCGTAATTGGCAAATATGCTTATTTTCATTAAAAGTGGTTTATAAAATGACTAATTTGCCCTTGTTTTTACTAAAACTTCATAATTAGCAAATTTCCCCTTATCAACCTTATAAATGGAAAATAGATTAAAAACATATTTCCACCTCTAAAACTTTTTAATGGCATGTATATATCCATGTGTAAGTTCTTATTAATTTTTTTGAAAGGATAATATTGTCATAACAATAAATTGGGTATATATGCAATTAAAGTTTTTGCTTGGGTATATATGCATTTAAAGGATGTTTACAAAAGTATATATGCAATTGATCCTATATTTTAACCTTATTTTAATATCTTTTCTAGTCTAATAATCCTTCTTTTTAATTTAACAATTTGTGGACTTTAAATATGCATAAAAGCATATTTGTTAAACCCCTCTGATGGCAGTCATTTAATATTTGAATTTTGGTCACCACATAATTCAAATCTAAAAAACTAAAAACATATTTTTATTTCTGTAACATAATAAAATAAGTTGATGTATTGCAAAAGTTATGATTTTATCATAAATCCTTATAGATTTTTCCAAAAGTTAGGTTAACATATTCCAATTCAGTATCATACCAGATTCATCCTAATTTCTTATAGTATCAAAAGTTTCATCCTACATTCTTCCCTCATTGCACCCGTCCATATCATCGTTCCGATCAGCAGCAAGATTGGGCTTGTTACTATTTCTTTTCCTTTATTTTTTGATGGTGAATTCGACATTATCAACTCCTTATATGAAATGTTGCTTTTCATCTCGACCCGTTTGCTATGAAACAAATTAACATTGTCCATTCCATCATTTGCTTATGCGGAATTCATATCAGGTGTCATATCTATCGGTCTTTTTAAAGCCAATTCGCCTGTTCTAACCATTGAATATTGCTCTCATGGATTCAAAATAATCATATCCTGATCGACTTGACCCTTGTTCTCCATCTCTTCCTGCAACAACTTATAATGTGAAATAATCAAACCATTTGAATCATTAGACCTTCTAATTTGCAATAAGTAAGATAATTTCAAGTTTCATTAATCTTAATAAGCTGATATGTATCATCGACACAGTTCTGCAGGTTTACATTGATATTTATTTCTTACCCATTTTGCAGCAATGATTCTTCTGCCAATATATATAATATATATATATATATATATATATATATATATATATATATATATATTATATATATATATATATATTATTTTATCATCCTGCAATAATCCTTTGTTTGATAAAGGTCTTCACAATCTCGTATAATTACCTTTAATTGTGATGATCTTTGCTCCAAATTGAAATCAAATGCAGATTAGGAAGAAGGCGATCGTGGTTATGTTCTTCATATAGAGGGAATAGTTAATTAGATGAATTCAATTTGCAATGTGTAAAATTTCTTTTATACCCTTACATGTAATCCTATTAAAAAGAAATATGTTTACAAACTAAATTCTAATTGGTTGGAAGTGATTCCTTTAGTTTTTTCCAAAAATCTAGTTTTCATTTGAATGGATCCCTACATATATATGTATATGTATGTATGTATATATATAGGTTTTAGACTAATTTCATCACCACCGTCTCCGGCCACCACCCCGTCATATTGTCCTCACCACCACCAACATCTTAAACTCTATAAAAGGAACTACAATAGCACCATCAACACCAATTTCATCAGCAATTTCACCACACACCGACCACCAACCATGCAACTAGCCACCACCACCAACCATGCAACTAGCCACCACCACCAACCATGCAACTAGCCACCACCACCAACCCCCACTGAAACTGATCACTAAGCAACGACCACCAGCTGGAAGTGATCAATGCTAACCACCACCACATCATCCAACCATTGCAACATCACCATCACCATTAGAGGTGTACAAACCGGTTTGGGGGCCCAAACCGGTTCGGGTCCCAAACCGAAACCGGTTGGTCAAAGTCGGTCAAAACCGGTTTGGCCCCAAACCGGTTCCGGTTCAAACCGGTTTCAAAACCGTAAAAATCAAACCTATCAAACCGGTTTGGGTCGGTTTGGAACCGGTTCGGGCCCAAACCGGTTCGGCCCAAACCGGTTTTTTTTTTTCTTATATTCAAACGAAATTTTAAACTTTTAATTAAAACATAAATATTTATAACATTTTATATAATTTATATAATTTAAAAGAATTTATATAATTTAAATAATTTATAACATCTTATAACATATATAAAACCGGTTTGGGAGACCGGTTTGAAAACCGGTTCGATTTGAAACCGGTTTGAAACGTGGAAGTGTTAAACCGATCAAGAACCGGCGGTTCGGGCCCGGTTTGAAACCGGTTTGGGCCTCAAACCGGTTCCGGTTTTTTTGGCCGAACCGGTTCCCGAACCGGTTTTTTTGGCCACCTCTCCATCACCATCATTAGACATCACCACCTTCGTAACATCACCACCATCGTATCATCATTGCCATCACAGCATCATCATCGTCTCCACCTCCACCATTACACCATTATCATCCTCTCAACAAGCTCTTGTATCTTTTACCATGTTAACCCTAAAATTATATTAAAAGACCCAAATTAGTAGCTGGTCATTGAATTCAACAAGTAGAGAAAATATACAAGGATGGTGCAACCATGGGTGTTCGTGAGGCTCGAGTAGGGTTCCGATCTGATCCACATGTTACCCAATATACTATGATCATTGCTTAAATATGGTTTAGATCTCAATTAGGGTGTTAGTGGGTGTTTGGGGGGTGGCGATTGAAGGTGAACGAAAGGGTGTTGAACAAAGTAGTGGCAAGCGACGATGATGGCGACTGGCGACAATGATGGATCCAATTGTGGTGTTTCTCTGAAATGTGAGAGTGAAGCGGGGGAGATGACGGTAGGGGTGGTTGGGGTTGGGTTCTTTTTTATATTTAATAGTTAATTACACAAATAGTCCATAAGATAAAAAAGATATATGGAATTACAAAAGTGGTCCCTGAATGAGCATTTTAGTTATTTAATTAAAATTTAATAAAAACAAGAACTTATGATTGTCTTAATGCACTAACCCGTTACATAAAAACCCTTAATGTCCGAATCTAATATTTCGGATAAACGACAAAGACCATTTATGTAAATAAATCTATCATTAATTAATTTAATGTAACACTATAATATGTAATTTAAAGTTTTTACGTTTTTTTTCCTTTTTCAGTTTTAATTAATACATACATTGGTTTTCATTTTCTATACATCGATCAGGCTACATAGGCTTTTGAAAAAATAAAATATCATCTTATACATTTACTATTGTTTAGATATTTATCTAGTGTTAATAACCATTTTACTCATTGAAGTTTGTTAAAAATAACCATTTTTCTCTAAAAGATTAAAAATATCAATTTATCTCAAAAAATTTCATAATTTGTTTCAATTTCATTTCAAAGTTTTATTAGTTGTTACAATTTTATGCAAAATAAAGAAACTTTTAAAATGAAATTGAAACAACATATGAAACTTTTGAAAGTAAATTGATATTTTTTTATTTTTGAAGGAAAATAATTATTTTAATCAAACCTTAGTGGACAATATTGAAATTAACTCTTCACTTTAAAAAAGCGACTACAAAAATACGGGATGTTTTTAACCATCACTCTTATTTTATATTTTGATATGAATTTTAGTCAAAGCATAAACGTATAATTCATCAAAAGTACGTCATACATTCATTTTTAATATAAAATGAGACGGTTTTTACTTTTAGCTTTTTTAAAATCTAAAAAATATCGATGTTAATGTTCAGATGTTAATCTACGTCTAGACGTATGATTTATTATAAATCGAGTATCGCATGTTTTTTGCATCATTAACTACCCTTCATAAGTTTAGATGTGATTATATCATAAAGGATACTTTCATCTGTTAATTTATTTAATATGATTTGTGTGGTGCTTTATTAATATTTTAAAATCCGTCCGTACAGCACATAAGAAATTGTTTAACGTAAACAGCACCATCCAATGGTATGCTTTGGCCATAAAGAAATACTATTGTGTGGTTTGTTATGTACATGATTTCGCTAATCTTCTTTTTCGGATCCGACTGTAGTGAGATGACGTGATGATTACATTCTAATTTACATTAATTAACGATTTATTTAAATAAATTATTACATAGTCATAGAATATGAAATTGAAAAAACATAAACATAGAGCAGAAAATAGTTAATACTCGAAAACTAATATAAACAACAAAAAATATCACAACGTATATTTCCTTGATTTTGACATGATTTTTTAGGAATTAGTGCCTTAATTCCTTGTCTCTTGAGTACTTGTTTGATGTGTAGTTTGGTTCAAGTGAAGTTTCTTAATAGATCTTACCAAGCATGTTCGATTTAAAATTGAATAGCATATGTAACATTTCAGGGTTTCAGGGTTAGATATAATAGTTAAAATAATATAAATATGAATTTTACATTTTGTATATTGTTATACAAGTAAGTAATGAGTCGAGCGACTATTTTTAAATTTAAAGTTTTAGACGAGTTTTAGTATCGTAAGAGATTGTTTAAATATATATAAATATAATAATATATTATATTTAAACGTGCTTAGTTTTTAACGAAACTTAGGTCGACTTGTAGAGAAAAATATGTTCGTCTCAACGACATTTTTGAAATATCATAAGACGCTATTATTAAAAAGTTAAAAGAGAAAAACGAGTTAAGCAACTGAATTAATTATAATAATATAATAATTATAAAATTTTTAACGTTTGAGCTACAAAACGAGAAAGTGTAAAAAACTAATCCTACATCGACTATTTTAGGAATCAGTTGTACGCTTCATCTCTATAAATAGAATTACATGTAAAAAAGTTAGAGTATCAATTTCTTTTAATGACAACGCTCTAGTATAGAATCTCAAACCTAATTGTTATTGGTCGTTTTAGGGCTCGGGTGGGAGCAAGTAGGGAGACTCTACAATAAATTGTCGTAAATAGTTTTAAGGTATGTTCTCATTTAAGTTTATGTCAAGTTAATTATTATTTATTAGTAGTAGTTTTAGGATTATTAGTATTATTATTTTTAGGTGTTAGGGTTATTGTTAGGAGTAGTTATTGGGTAGCCTAGCCTTAGTTGGACATGGACTAATCACCCAACCATAAACAATGTAGCGTAAACCAATATCCAATCATGACAATAACTAGTTAGTTTTGTCATTACTTAACTTAGGAATACTTAAACTGTATCAGAACCTTGAGATATTACTCGATTGCACTAGGAGTGATTATCAACGGCTGGGCAACTATTAAACAGGTGAGTTCCTCTAAACTATTTTTCTAAAACGGGATGTGATGTTCTGATAACCGGTAATAATCGAAGAATTGATTATCAATAGCATCTGTGATATGTGACAATGCTTGATAGAATGCTTGAGGGTTGTTTGTGTGATTATGTTTTAGTCGGTGGAGTTCGTATATATAGTCTGGTTATGTGAATTTATACTATGCTTACTATGTTCCTATCTGTTTGTCATGGTTGTATCTGCTTGATGCACAATATTAATATGTTTTGAATTTTGAAGAATGCTACGTTCATGAACTCACAAGCTTTATGCCGAGTCCCAAATGTTTTTATTATTTAGACACACATCCTAAGTGCCACGAGATTGCAGAAATTGGAGATTACGAACTACTTTACGAGGAAATATAGGTCTAGAGCACTAGTAAGATTCGGAACTCTAGTATAGTTAAACTGATGTAATGGTATTATCTAGCATGACAAATGTAATGTATGTTTTGATGTATAATCAAAGTTAGACTTCCGTTGTGAACCCTGTGGTTACTATGTTTTCTGTATATCTAATATATAATGCTCCTCGGGTGTGCCCTGGGATGCGGGCGTTACAGTATACGATTGTCAAAACTTCTATCGTTCATGATGTTATTGCTTCTAGCAGCATGAAGCTTTCAATGACGACAATATCTATTAGGAGGTTGAGTGTGACCTCTGGAAATGGTAAAACTTCTTAGTCATCAGATTCAATTTCTAGTGGACAACGATGAAGATGTCGATGATTTAACTTGATTGTTGTTTTGATTGAGGTTTCGTTATATGTTAAAAAAACTAAGAAAGACTTCTGTTAGTAGTAGAATGAAGGAATTTAATATAATAAGGGAAATTAAGAATGATTGGAAGGTTGTGCAGGTTGCTAATAAAAAAACTAACAATGGGAAATCTAAAGTTTTCGAGCCTAAAGGGATGCTAGAGCTTAGTGGCTCTAATGATGCCATCTATGTTTCTAAATGGAACATTTATACCTTCTTAGAAGAAATCTTACGAGGCACATACTTGTCTTGAGGTAACGTGCACGTTGATTTGTTATGTTGCCTATTTGGCTGCTTTTTTATGAGGGAGTTGATATATGTGATGGTTTTGTCGAGGATCATGACCAACTATAAGCTGATAAATAATAATTTTAAACCATAAATAAAAAGGTATAAGTTGTGTTGCCAATTCGACTTTAGTCTCACTCTGTCCCTTCAACTTTGACGAGGGTTGTTCCTTTTGACCCTACTCCAATAAGTGTCCCCCCAAACCCATATCAAGGGGGGCATTTTTTTGGAACCATCATCAGTTAAGAAATTCACAGCTTATAAGCAATAAGGTTATAATACCGGAAATCATTATAAACTCAAACTAGCGTATAATTCGCACCTCCAACCTAATTTGATATGTATTATGATTATATTATGTGACGTAGTCAATCCAATCACATTAAAGTAGTCGACAACTAAAAAGCAAACTCAGAAAGTAAAGGTGGAAGAGATATGACTTTATTAATAAAGAAAGATAATGCATGAAAGAAGTTTGTTATGTTTAGGTTCTTGCATCATATATTGTGTTAGGACACGTTTCACGTTTATTGTGAGAACTAAACGAACTCATTTTAAAACTTAGTTGAAATGTTATGTGCACTTGCCTAAACATGGTTGTTATCACACCCCGACCAACGGTGGAATCATCAGGGCGGACGAATGTGAAACGATTGTTCATAGCACGTGGAACTAAATTAGTTGGAATAATATCAAATAACATTTTTTATTGAACAATACAAGTCAATTAAGTTATTACAATGCATAAAATATAACCAACAAAATAAAATGTTTAATTTATCTAAGTCCAAGTCCTATATGAGCAAGAAGAGATCTTCAAGTATTAAACTTGAAACATGTTAAAAATAAAAGGTCAAATTTGAAAGTTGGTGATTTCTCATAGGTTGACATTACATATTGTAACATCTGCCTATTTTAGAAAATAGAAACCCAAACCCGAATTCGTTTGGGTCAATTTTTGGAAAAATCAAATACGTTAGTTAGAAACTTAATTTATTTTAATCATTCAAAAACAATAATAATACTATTTATTCAACTTCCATCTATTAAATGAATTCATGGTAAGTTCATGATTTATAAAATAAAATTTTATAAATTCATAAAGTTTATTTTGTCATTTATGAGTTTTAATTATAAAACTAAAATAAGTGATTAAAGTACAAGATCATTATATTTATAAATATGTAAGGTCTATAAAATGTTATTAATATTATAAGATTTTAATATTCAATTAAATTAAATAATCAAATTAAAAGTTCTTATTAGATTTATAAAGTCTACAAAGATTTAATAGAAAAGAAGTTGTTAAATTAAAATTAAAGTTTTAATAAATTTAAAGTTTAAATTGTAAGTATTCTTTTATTTATTTAAATTATTTTATTTTATATTTATTTCAAATTCTAATCATAACCCCTTTTAAAAGACTTATAAATCACCATTAACACCATTCATAACCTCCTTCTAACCTCAAGTATAAAAGCAAAACTTAAGCCTCATTTTTCATTTGCTCAATTTCTAAAAATCTCACTCTCATATCTTTCTTCATCCATTGGTTATGATCAATTTGAAGAATTTTATTTTACAAGTTTATAAGATTGGCTAAGTGTACTTGGTTCCCATGATGAACAAGCATACGTCATTAGGAGCCGGCAATACATCGGCTCTAGCACCAAATAGGCTTGTCAGGTCCAAAGATCTAAGACGTCACCAGGCTAGCAATAGTTAATGATTGTAAACAAAATATGTATCTCATATAAGACTTACAATAACACAAATAACCATGACAAAAAGGTAAAGATGAATTGCATATGCATTTACAAGCATCAAGATGTTTACAAGTATAAGTTTATAAGGTTAACATGTTTCACCCCAAAAGATGTTAAATAAAGTAAAAAATGGGCATGAAGAACTCACATGATATAAATAAGATTATGATAAGAATTAAGAGGAGGCTCCAACGATTTCTTTTACAAGTTACGTAAACGTATTGATTCCAAGATTAAGTTCAATAATAAGATTAATAATTAGACGCGAACTAGGGTTTCGATAGGAATTTGAGGGTTATTTTTATAAATAAAATTAGTGAACTATTATTTAGATTTTGTTCGATAAAAGAAGGTACCATTTATAAAATTTTAAAGGAATTAAATCCCTTGTTAATAACTTGTGTATTATAACATATATTTGAATACTATAATTATCATGATAATCAAAGAAAATATAAGATTCAATAATAATTTAATAACTTAAATTATTATATAAATCCATTTTTATAAAAATACTTAGTTATAATTTTTATAATAAAATGTTAAAATGTTTTATAAGAATAAATTTACAGAAAATATTTAGTTGATTTTAAAAAGATTAGAAGTTTGTAAAAATCATTTGTATATTTAATAAAAATTTTCTATAATAGAATTAAGGTTAAAAAGCCTTTTTAAAAATAATAAGAGGATGCCCGGTTCGAACCAGGGACCTCTAGGTTGAGGGGGCGAGTGGGTAACCAATGAACCAAGGCCTTAGCCACGATTTAACCTGATTTCGAAATCTTAAAAGCATCATTACAAGCAGCCCCAAATCGAATGAATAGGTTGATCCGAACCAAAATTGAAGATCAAATCGGTGTTGTTAATGTTCTATGGGGCTTTCACTCCCCATGTTAAATCAAGTATGTTGGTATGTTTGATTACCCGAATGATGATGGTATGATGATGAACATGATGTAGAAGCAGACCGCGACCAACTCGCGTCCAATTGATGTGCATATGCTTATGATAATCAAATTAAACTCGGGGGTAACTTCGGATGTTGTTCTAAACTCAAAGCCCCCTAACAATTTGAAGTCAAATTGTTCAGAGAGAGGATCTCGATCAAGTTGTAGACTCGCGATGAGAGGGGGAGTGAATTCGATGTTTGTGTGTTTTCAAGTGAAATTAAGTGTTGGGAATAGATTAGAGATAGTTAGGTGATTGTTATTGTCCGATTGATTGGATTATTATTAGTCTTTAATGGTAGAACGGCTCCAGGATTTAAGATGACGGTTACTTGGTTCATACAAGTTCATAACCGTTGTTTAAACGCGTTCAAGGTTCATAATTAGGTTCGAATCGTTTCCACGAACTGTTTATGAGTGTTTAGGGTTCATTTTTGCACGATTTAATGGGTTTTGGACCTCGTCGGCGTCGTGCCAGAGCTTCGCCGGGCGGCGGCCGGAAGATCGGGGGGAGAGAAAGAGGGTGATTTGGGTCTTTAAGAAATTTACATGTTTAGTCCTTGAAATTTTAATAATCTACTATTTTATGTCCAAACTTTTAAATCAAAATTTCATAAATTACATTTTGAACCCTTAACTTGTTAAACCCAATTTAAAATGAAATTTTTATTATTCACTTGAACTTTATAAAGTTCATAATTAACGTAAAATACTTTTCTTATTAAATATTAATTTTAATTAAATCTCAAATCTCATAAATGGCAATCAACTTTGTAAGTTTATAAAGCTTACTTTATAAATTATAAAATCATTATATATTGTTAAAATAGTTTAATAATTTAGCTAATATAATTTTTTTTATGTTGCTTACATTTATAATCCATATAATTCTTTAGATTAAATAAGTTTAAATAAATAAATTTATATTATATGAAAATTCAAAATGAATTCGGGTTCGGATTATAATTTAAAAATTAACGAATGTTACAGTTGTTTTTACTGTATCCAACTAATTTGAGAAAATAACTAATTTATACAACGAAATCTGACATTCCAATCACATGAAATATAACAAACAATGATAATTCATCAAGCCAGTCTAACACAACCTCGAATGTTGCACCCTGTTACAATACGATCGTATTGCAACTAGTCAGTCTTGATCTTAAGGTCTTGTCGGGTTCGTGAAATCCTCAAAGATTGAATCGAAATATAAAAAAAAGTTCATTTTAAATCGTGTTGGCACATTAAAGAATTTAAATTGGAAAACATTTAAACAAACAAAAAATTTAACATCCCTTAACCATATGAATGGAATCTCAAACTTTATAATGAAATGTCAAAAGATTATATAATACCCACATCAATAATTTGTTAATCCAAAACAAATACCATCATCAACAAATCAGATCAAGACAAAACCAAACTTACCCGAAAACCTATGTAATAAATGGAACCAAATCCATGCAAAAAACTAAATGAACAAAAATTGAGCTGTAAATAAATAAATCAAACATACGATTATCAAAACTAAAATCCACCAACCAACCAAAACCTTGAAGATCAAAGCCTAGAAAACCGAACTTGATCTCGATGAATATTCAAATTTACGAAGAAACCTGATCAGGTTGTGTGCGTGTGATGATGGCGTGTGATGATGGCGGTGATAGATACAATTGAACTTGATCTTGATGAAAAGCATAACCATTTGAACTGAACTTGATGACTGAACATGTTTGATCCTCTCGAAGGAACTATTCAAATTTATGAATATACCCGATTACTTTGTGCATGTACGATGATGAATATTAGTGAACGAAAAAAGAGGAGGTATTGAGAGGATGGAAGAAGTAGGTAGAAGAAATAGTTAAAATGGTATTATCGTCTCTCCAATACTTCAACATTTAAGTTACATAACTTATCAACTAAACACCAACTAGATAATAATGTCTAAGGGGTTGTTTGACAGTCTTTTAATTAATTTTTTAATTGTTTAGATGTTTGAATGGTTTAACATTTAATTGTTTAGACTGTTTGTTTCACGAGTACATGTCTGAATGATTAAAACATTTACTCTTGAATGGTTAAGCATTATATTAATGCTGAATGGTTGAGAGGTCTAATGCTGAATGATTAAAACGTATTGTTTGAATTGATTATATATTTGTTTTTAAATAGTTAAATGGTATACTAGTTTTTAATGCTTCAGACTTTTTAATAATTTAACAATTAATGATTCAAACATTTTATTAGTATTTAATCATTGAGAAGTTCCTCCGAAAATTTTCATATTTTATTGTAAAAACTATTTTACTATTCTAAGATTTAATGGAAAAGCCCACCCAAATCCCTAATGACTGACCTAACGTGCGATACAACACAGTGCCGTTTTTCACTTCTTCCCGTTAGTCTCCGTTGCTATTTCGCCGTTATTCACTTTCTCCGGCAGCGGCGGTGAACTCCGGTGAGTCTCCGTCGTCGACCGTCGACGTAAGTTTCTATTTCGATCGACTCGCGGTTACTTAAACGATACACACACGGCCGTTGTTTCACTCACTGTTAGTCTTTTGTACTTGTTGATAAGTTTGTTAATTGTTACTTAGTTCATGTGTGTTAATATGTGTTCGTAGGTTTATCATCTCTTACTCTTCAGTTGTTAACTTGTTAAGACTTGATTTGTGTTTAGCAAAACCTAAATTTTGTTTAGCAAAACCTAAATTTTGTTTAGCAAAACTAATGCTACTAAAAAACAAAGCTTTGAGACTCATAGACTGTCAAATTACTGTACTGTTTATCCTTTTGCTTTTGATACGTTTGCTTTTGATACGTTTGCTTTTGATACGTTTGCTTTTGATACGTTTGCTTTTGATACGTTTGCTTTTGATACGTTTGCTTTTGATACGTTTGCTTTTGATATGTGGAGCGAGAAAACCAAACGTATCAAAAGCAAAAAATAAACACGTGTTGATTTTCTAAACAAACGTTCTCGTGTTTAACACGTTTGCTTGATTCTACCTTCAGCAACAAAACCATTGTCTCTAAGCGTAACAAAAGGGGACACTCCCGTAAGATCAACAAAAGCGTGTTTTCCTCTTGTCCGCCCAAACACAAGTATACGGTCGAAGAGTAGACCAACCTTCAAGCGGATCCGTCAGCCTTTTTAGCAGAATTTTTGCCCGTATAAGGACGTCACATAGAACATCCCTAACCAAATTATGCCTATATTTAAACCCAGGCAACTCCTTGCATTGGAGTGCATGCTTGCCAAAAGGGGGTTGCGTTACAACTTGTTGCTCGTTTACCTGCCACAATGTTGTAAACTTTTTATTCGAAATGAAACGAACTTATATTCATATAAGTCACACATTAAAAAAGAATTTTGTTTGGTTCTAAGTGATTCTTTTGTTGAATGCAGAATAGTTGTCTGTAGATGTTTCAAATGGTTCGTATTTCATAACCTTGTTTACATGACATTGGAGTTTCGATATGTATTCGTTGATTACATACAGTTGATTTGTAATTTGCATAACTGAATGGATGATCTGGTTAATTATCATTTACCCTCTTGGACTTTTGAGGTCACAGTCAATTTAAATTATTTTAAGGTTCAGGTTCATATTGACTTATTTGAAAAACTAAGGGTCGAAAGTGCTACATAGTTTATTATATGTTGAGAATATTTTATGTAATCATCTTATGGTTATTGAACCTTATTGAACCACTGAAATAAGCATGTGATTTTGAAGTTATAATTGATCTGTTTGATAAAAAAGGTCTATGTTTGACCAGATCTTGACTTGAAGGTGATTTAGCACTGAGGTTATTATTATTTAAAAAAAACATGTATTTCAATCTGTTTGGCAGGCAATGTGCTCTGGCCACATATTTATATGCATCAGCTAGTTTGATTTTCTTATACTGTTATGTTTTTTTCTTATGCAGGCATTCATTCATTTTGAACTTATAACAAATTAATTATAATAATAATTTCTCCATTAAAGATCATCACAACATTTTTGGGCATCATGAATACTACTACTACTACTACAGTTGGAGCACATCTGGAAATTTCTAAGTACGCCGGTAGACCCTATTGTCAGAGACCTAAAACCTCTTCTGTTAGTGCAAGCACGTACAAGTTTTGTTGCTTGTCTAGGAGACATACAACATCATTACTCACTTCAAGGAAAATAGAGACCAAAAATTGTTCAAAAGATAAAATTTCATGTTTGGCTAGCCCCAATCATGGGGGAGGCCTTACATATAAAGAGGCTGGTGTTGACATAGCTGCTGGCTCTGAGCTTGTAAGAAGAATTGCAAAAATGGCACCTGGGATTGGAGGTTTTGGTGGATTGTTTCCACTCGGTATGGCTTTCAGTTATAATTACTAATTATGCTTCTCTCTGTATCCTTTTCTCTATATGTATTAATGTTTTCACTTTTATATTCAACATGGTAGTGACTAGGAGAGCACATGTTTAATTCATATAGAATAATTACATTTTTTTGTCGATGTGGTATGGTTGAAACTACAAAATCCATTATGAAAATGGTCATTGTGTTATTCAAAAGTTCAATGACTGTATTCAATTAAACTGACCAAAACATCCTTGTTTTCTTCAACGCATGATTTTCCTTCTGAATTTATGTTTATTTCTAAGTTGAAATTCATAAATTTGAGAGTAACTTTATATGCTGAAGAAGATGGAGTATTTTGGTCATATAAAATGGAAGAGGGATAAAGTCGATGAGGTTTTGGATGCCATAGTGGCCTTTTCTCAATTAAGGAATTGTAGGGACCGTGTTTGTAATTTTCATCTTCCAACAAGGATGAAAAATGACTTACTTTAATATGACTCGATAAACAATTTTCATCTTTGTGAGCAGGTGATTCATATCTTGTAGCTGGTACGGATGGTGTGGGAACAAAACTTAAGCTGGCATTCGAGACTGGGATCCATGATACAATTGGTATTGATCTGGTATGATAGAATTTACATCTATTGTAATTCATTTATTTGCTGGTTTTTTAAGCATATTGTGGTTGCTTATAAAGTCCATCTTTAGGTTGCAATGAGTGTGAATGACATTATTACTTCTGGAGCAAAGCCTTTATTCTTTCTTGATTACTATGCTACAAGCCACCTTGATGTGGATCTTGCTGAAAAGGTAGATAGCTAAAGGCCTTGTTATTGCATTTTATGATTAAAACCTATTAGTCATGGATATAACACTAGTTTGACCTTAATCTTTCTCTTTTCAGGTTATAAAAGGAATTGTTGATGGTTGCCAACAGTCTGATTGTGCTCTTCTTGGGGGAGAGGTAATATACAGTCTTCCGTGGTTAATGATCATTATTTTAGAGATGACAAATTGGGTCGTCTGGATTGGAAAAGGGTTAAAACAGTTGTATTCTCTAAGTGAAGTTATGTAATTATGTTGTAGCCAATGAATATTAAGAGAAACCTTCTACTATGTTTCTAAAATACATTTTGGCAACCTAACTCTGGTAAACTTATGTTGTTTCTGGCTTTCAGACAGCAGAGATGCCAGATTTTTATGCTAATGGTGAGTATGATCTAAGCGGTTTTGCGGTTGGCATTGTGAAAAAGCAATCAGTTATAAATGGAAAAAACATTTCTGTTGGAGATGTTCTTATTGGACTGCCATCCAGTGGAGTTCACTCAAACGGTTTCTCTCTTGTTAGAAGGTTTACCACTGATTTAACAAATTTAATTCCTTTACATGTTCTAAAATGGAGGTGGCAAAAAAAGGGCAGGTTGGGTTACGGGTCAAAACAAATTTTTTTCCTCCTGAGTCGGTACAGGGTAGGTAAGGTTGAGTAGGAAACACTTGTCAAAAGTAGTATGTTTTGTAGAAAAGTTAGCTTGTCTAATATAATTACAAGTTTGGCATGGGAATGGAATGAGTGAATACTATATATATACCTTATTACCTTTTTAGTGTTTCGAAAAGTTCAACATGATTATAGAATTTAGAAGGATGTATATACGTTGTCCCATCAAAAAGTTATAATCACAGACTTGAATGTCTTACTTCTTTGAACACTTAGTTCCTTTTTGGCCACCCTTTTTTTTACTTTGCATGTTTGACCCGTTATAGATAAAACTTAAGCTGAATTGAGTCATTGACCAGTTATTAAGTAAACGGGTCGAAATTTCCACCCTGATTGTCTCATTGATTTCATTTCATTCTTCTTATATATGTTCTTAGGGTATTAGCTAGAAGTGGACTCTCATTGAAGGACAAACTCCCTGGTGAATCAGTCACATTAGGGGAAGCTTTGATGGCGCCAACTGTAATTTATGTTAAACAGGTCATCATCCATCACTTTTGTCATCCCTTGTTTTTTTTAATATTCATTCTTTCCTCATTTTTCAACTCTGTATATATAGGTGCTCAGAATTATCAGCAAGGGAGGCATAAAAGGAATTGCCCACATAACGGGTGGTGGTTTTACAGATAATATCCCTCGCGTCTTCCCTGAAGGCCTTGGGGCCCTCATTTATAACAACTCCTGGCCTGTTCCTCCTGTATTCAAGTGGATCCAAAAGGTAAAGTTTTGTTTACGGCATGCAGAGGTGGCAACATGGGTGTGGCGGTGCGGGGCGGGAGGGGTGGATAGTGGGTCAAAACGGGTCGGATCATGCTGAGATGACCCAAAACACCATTTTCTCCACGCCAATGATTTTTCATATAACAGTTAGCGTCTCAAATATGATATCAAAAGTCATATCATATTTGACCAACTAAGGAAACTTTTTATTCTACCCATTCGACCAATTGAGAAACAAAACCTAAATTGACCCGTTGATAAGTAGATGGATTGAAATGACAACCTCTTAACACAATTTTTAATGTTTCCTATGTTTGTTTTCCAGGCTGGAAATATTGAAGACGATGAAATGAAGCGTACATTTAATATGGGGATCGGGATGGTTTTAGTTGCTAGCAAAGAGGCTGCTGAGAGGATACTTGACGAAGGCGAGACAGCGTACCGTATTGGTGAAGTCATAAATGGTGATGGTGTAAGTTATCAATAATAGCCATTTCAACATGTTGGTTATCGTGATCCTTCATCTAACATACGGGGTTTACTAACAAAAAACGAAGATGTTTTTTTTTTTAATTTGGGAAATTTTGTGACATAAGAGCTCTATTTGTTTGTATTTTATAAGCGGCTTTAAAACTTGAATCTTTGTGTAATCTAGTCAAGCATAATCGGGCTACTCGAGTAGACTTTTGAGTCGAGCCTTGGCGCTCATGAACCTTGCTCAACTTGTGTTGTTTTATGATTTCAGTTTCGATTACAACCACTTTTTATTTATTTTAAACAATCAAATAAGAATAATAATTAAAAACATATAACCACTATGGCACCATGAAACGTTTGATTAAAATGTGACCTGTCTTGGTTTTGAATAAAAAATTATTCAACACATAGACAAAAATAAATACATTGTAATAGTATGTTTAGAATTTTATAAAACCTTATACTTTAAAAGTTATAAAAAATATGAGTAAAATTAATTATAATAATACAACATGTATTTAACTTTAAAATCACTAAAAAAAACTTAGCAACGTGTCGACAAACATATTGCAATAGCCGGATCTATTATGAAAAAGAGCCCCTTAAACTTCTAGTAAAAGAGCCTCCCAAATTTTCTATATAGTCAAACACCCTTTTTTAGCTATGCAATTTTTTCTGGTTTGTACTAACTATATTAAGTTAGGTCCGTGTTTGCTTGACCAGAATTGAAGTGGGACATTTTTTATTTGAGGAACATTTTAGGAAATAACAGTTTTAAGGGGATAAATTAATAGATTTAATTGATAAAAGATACATTTAAAAAAATTTCATTTGAATTTATTACTACACCTTAAAAGTTCTAACAAATAAATATTTATATATATCTCTGACAAACTTCAAACAACCGTTTACACGTTACAACAATAGTTTATAATAGCATTTCTCAATAACAGTTTACCACTTATAAACAATAATTTAGATTATGATTTGTACAGAAAATTTAATTCCCAAAACTTAAGTTTACTTTAATAACCCTTGTAAACATAAACATAAGAATGCATATATAGCCAAACAAAAACTTTAATTGCATATAACCCAATTTATTATAATGACAATATTACCCTTCCAAAATAATTAATAAAAACTTACACATGGGTATATATGCTATTAAAGAATTTAAAAATAGGTAATATGCTTTTAATCTATTTGTTATTTATAAGGTTGGTAAAGAAAATTTGCCAATTATAAAGTTTTAATAAAAATAAGAGCAAAGTAGTCATTATATAAACTACTTTTAATGAAAATAAGTAAATTTATCAATTAAGAGGTTAATAAGAAAATATATACATTTAAAATTTTTGCTTGGGTATATATAGAGGTGTACAAACCGGTTTGGGGGCCTAAACCAGTTCGGGTCCCAAACCAAAACCGGTTTGGTCAAACTCGGTCAAAACCGGTTTGGCCCCAAACCGGTTCGGGTTCAAACCGGTTTCAATCAATAAAAACCCAAACCTATCAAACCGTTTGGGTCGGTTTGGAACCGGTTCGGGCCCAAACCGTTTTTTTTTTTTTTAATTTGGTTTTTGTTATATTCAAACAAAATTTTAAACTTTTAATTAAAACATAAACATTTATAACATTTTATATAATTTAAACAATTTATATAATTTAAACAATTTATAAGATATATAAAACAATTTATATTATTTAAACAATTTATAACATTTATAACATTTAAAAAATTTAAACAATTTAAACATTTAAACAATTTAAAACATTTATAAACATATATATATATATATATATATATATATATATATACTATTTATTAACATTTATAAACAATTTAAGCATTTTAACAATTTATAACATTTATAAGCAATTTAAACAATTTATAACATTTATAAACAATTTAAACATTTTAACAATTTATAACATTAAAACATTTTAACAATTTATAACATTTAAAACATTTAAAACTAAACATTTAACATAGTCGTTTCTTCGTTCGTATTATACTTGTACGTTTATTCCTCGCCACCAGAACCGAACTGTTACGAAGATAGTCATCATATGCCGCTTCATCATCAGTCATTCCTGGTGTCAATCCGCTCTCTACCTCGTCATCGTATAATTCTGCTTCGTATTTCAGTTCTCCTTCAAGCGATCGTTTGTCTTGTACTCTTTCCGCGATATCCAAATAATCTTTCAAGCAAATTGACATTTCAACTCCTTGTGGAGTGAGTCGAGTTCGTCTTATTGATATAACTCTACCACTAACAGAAAAAGCAGATTCCGAAGCTACCGTAGAAGCTTGGACGGTTAGTAAATCTCGGGCCATGGTGGATAGGATGGGAAATTGATCTTCCTTACCTTTCCACCAAGCCAACAAGTCAAAATTTTTAAATTCATGTGGAGTCATGGTCGATAAAAAGTTTGTAAGACCATACCTCCCGAGTTCACTACTCGGAGTGTTACCACGTTGACGTTTATTACATTCGTCCCTTAAAGTATTATATAAATCAAACATTGGATCATTCGAACATTCGGCATTTGCCGCATGCCTTAAAGCATCATGGATTTGTGATGTTTCCCCGTATTTTAATAAATAAACATCATACATTTGTTGTAATTGTTTGTTGAAAGTAGCTTTTAAAGTTTTACTATACATTGGTTTACCAACTTCTAAATCCAAATTAAAAGTAATTTTATCAAGTAAAGTTTCAACCCTCGACAAATTTAAACAAGGGTTTAAAGCAGCGGCACATGTAATAACGGGAGGCATTTCTTCAAAATACTTTTTAAGTTTTTCTTTCATTGGGGGTATCATATCGGAATAAGGTCTACCCCTACATGACAATTCATTTAATTTTGAAGTCATTAAATAAATTTGGTGAAGTATCAACGGACTCGTTGGGTAATAAACTCCAGAAAGACATGTAGTTGCATTTTTAAAAACTTGAAGCATTTTTGTTACTTCTTCGATGATGGCCCAACCCGATGGATGGTAAGAATTTGTCTTTCCCCGACTTATCAAACTATTATGAAAGGCTATTAAACTTTTTTGTTCAATAGCCTTTTCAAACATGTTACATGTGGAATTCCATCATGTTGATACGTCCCAATTCGGACCTAAACATTTAGTTTGCGTCTTTACAAAACTTGCGATATTTAGTATATCTTTGGTTGTTAAAAATATCACGTAACATTCTTTTAAAACAATCTTTAACCGTTTCAATCGTTTTTAAACCGCTTTGAACTGCTAAGTTTATGATATGTGCAACACATCGACTATGAAAAAACACACCCTCACATATTGGTTTATATTTTAATTTCAAATGATCTATCGCAAGAGTGTTGTTTGACGCATTATCAAAAGATATATAAAATATTTTGTTTTCTAATTTATACATTTGAATAACTTTATCAATAAGATAAAAAATGTTTTGGCCGGTATGAGGATAATCAAACAATTCAAACGCAATCGTACGTTTCATCATTTGCCACGAATCGGGTTCAACCCAATGGGCGGTGACACAAATGTACGAGTCCGGTGAACCGTGAGGTGTCGACCAAACATCACTAGTTAAGTTAACACCGGTTTGTAAATTTTCAAAATAAGATATTAATTCATTTTTAGCTTTTTTCCATATTTTTAAACAATCTCTTCGAAGAGTAGCACGACTTACATTGGTGTAATGTGGTTGGAGAGTTCGTTGAATGAGTCGAGTCAAACGTTCGTTGTCGAAATGTTTGAATGACAAGGTTTCTTGAATTACAAATTGTGCAATCTGCTCCCGAACCACATCAACGTTATAAGCCCAAATATTTCCTTCGTTTGTCATCAAAGCTTGACCTTGAGAAGGTTCACCTTTTAACGCTTTACAATATTTATTTGCAATATGGTTTTTCAACGTTGTGTTTGCATCTTTTTTGAAAAACTTATGACAAAACTTGCAACGAGCCTTGTTTGGACCGCTAGCCATTTGACACAAATCGTAATTGCACCATACTTCGGGGTTCCTATTCGTAGGAAGGATTGCTATCACCACGTTGCTTGAAGACGCTTCACAACCAACGGATGATTGAGCACTTGTTGAAGTCATTTCAGAGATTTTTGTGAGAGCGTTTTTTAAAGCGTTTAAAACAAAAGTATTTGTGAAGAGCGTTTTTGAGATTTTTGATAGTAGAGAGTGTTATAAGTTGTTGTGATTCAACCAAAACATCACATACATATATATACTAACCTAGTGGGGGTATAATGGTAAAAAAACTTAAAAAAACGGTCGAAAAAGGGTTTAAACGGCTATATAGCCGTTAGGCAACGGTCACCGGTTTGGAGACCGGTTTGGAACCAGGTTGTAACCGGTTTGAAAACCGGTTCGGTTTGAAACCGGTTTAAAACTTGGAAAGGTAAAACCGCTTAAGAACCGGCGGTTCGGGGCCGGTTTGAAACCGGTTTGGGCCTCAAACCGGTTCCGGTTTTTTTGGCCGAACCAGTTCCCAAACCGGTTTATTTAAACACCTCTAGGTATATATGTATTTAAAAAGTAAAAAAAAAAAGAAATATGTTTTTAACCCATTTATAAAAACCATATGTTAGCCCGCCAGCTGCCAACTGTTTCATCAGAAACCATTTACGACGTCGTATTTGGTCTCCCGACTGAGCGGGCAACTCTCGTGTCTAACGACGTCAGAAAACTTTCAAGTTTTAACGCTAATTCAACAACACGAAACCTACAAATCTCCATTCTTTCGATCATATAATCTCCATATCTTCATCTAAATCTCAAGTAAACTCCTAAATCATAATCTATTTACCTACCTTATAGCCTGAATCAAACACATAAACTTAAGAAATTGAGGATGATTTTGATTTAGATGTGTGTGTGTGCTGTGTTTGCAGATGTTACGGTGTTGATGAGTTCGATTATGATCGGTAGAAATGGATGATTATAACGATTTGGAGCATGTTACGGGGAGATTAACAGCTGGAGAGAGTGGATTTGTTCATGTAGAGCCGATTGATTCAACTTCAATGGATGGTAGTTCAATTAGTTCGATTAATCAGGTCAATTTAGCCCCTTGCTAATTTTTAACATTTCAATTTCCATCAATCCACAAATCATGCAATCATTTAGCTTAAATTACATAATGAAGCAATAATTTTTCAACTCGTATTCAGTTGACGAATGCCTTAAACTTAAGTTGGCAAATTGTTGGTGAATGGTGAATAAGCTTTAATGACTTTTATGTCGAAAAATTAGATTTTGATAATCTACACTATTGGTATGCTGAAGTTTGCCTATGATTTTAGCTGTAGAACTCGAGTTGAGTATTTTTATCTCAATTGCTGTGTGATTTGATTATGTTGAGCAGGATGATGGGGTGGTTGTTATGAGAGGAGATACTGTACAATACGAGTCAGATGATTTAAGAATGACGGAAGATGGGGGAGATGAAGAATTTGTGGATTGTCCGGATGACCTGGTTTCTAATGATGGAATATCTGGTTTCGATCAAACTCAAGACTCAGAATTAGTTTCGGAAGTCGAACATGCATTTGGGGAGAATGCAGATATATTGGCGCATCGTTATCAGGTTGGCTATCATTGTTTCTGGGTTGAACTCTTGTTTCACCGTTAGTAAGTTGACTTGTGTTGACCAAGGTTTATGCAGGAAGAAAGGCGTCAGTTGTTAACAGAGCTGATCAATCTCCGCAATAAGCTAAAGGATCTTATCAAGAAACAACAATTGATGGATGGAAATGATGGTGTGCTGCGTACTGATGAACTCACATCAGCACTACCTTTGCATGATATGATAAATGACTGTTGTAGGTTTGTTGAGCTAGCTTTGAGTGAACAATCACAGACAGAAAGCACAATTAGAGACCTTTATGCCACTCTAGATGCACAGGATAGGGAAATCAAGAATCTTAACATGAATATATATGATTTAGCCACTCGAAGTAGCTATCTGGAATTTGAATACAGGAAGCTGATGGAAAAACTTGAAAAAAGTGGAGAAACCATTGAGATGTTAAATTCAGATATTGAAAAGCTCAAAGGGGAAGTTAAACTGCAGAAGACACGGTTTACTAATACCAAGAAAAGCTTAATCTGGCCGTGACAAAAGGGAAATCGTTGGTTCAACAACGTGACTCATTAAAGCAAGCAATTGTGGAGAAGACAAGTGAATTAGATAAATGTTTAACTGAACTACAAGCAAAATCAAGTGCTCTTGATGCTGCTAATTCACTTAAAGAATATCTTTGGCAACGATGTGAAGAAATTTTATCTTCTGCTAGTGTTGGAGATGAACTTAAGTCATCAGATATTGGTGATAGGGTTACATGGCTTGTAAATGAAGAAATAGACTTACACTTGTCTCTATAGAATTTCAAAAAATCACTAATGCATTATGGTCACTAGAACTACCCGAAGCGGCATTGTATCCTGACTTAGAGTCTCGAGTTAATTGGCTTTTGGAATCACTAAACTTCGCTAAATATGAATCTTCTAGGTTACAAGATGAAATCAATACAACAAAAGAGGCTGCATGTGCTGAGATTGACCGCCTAACAGTATCACTTTTGGTGGAAGCTCAAGAGAAGAACTATCTTGAAGATGAGTTGTCAAAGGTTTCTGATGAAATATGTCAACTGAAGGATAAAAAGGGGTCTCTGCAAATCAATCTTCAACGAGTTGAGGATAAAGCTGCCTCATTGAGGGAGAAATTATCAATGGCGGTTAAGAAGGGAAAAGGTCTGGTTCAAGAGCGTGAGAGCTTGAAACTGCAAATTGCTGAAAAGAATGCTCAGAATGAAGCATTAGATCTTGAACTAAAACAACAACAAACAATAATAAATGACTGTAGGGATCAGATTTGTAAATTGGAAAATGATCTAGTATGTTCAAAAGAAGAAAAGGATCGTGTTGAGCAGTTTTTAATTGAGAGTAATATGATGTTACAACGTGTGATGAAGGCAACTGATGATATTAGTCTTCCAGTTGATATAGTAGATCCAGTTGAAAAGGTGAAATGGTGTGCAACATATTTTGATGAATGTCAAGTTGCAAAGGTGAAGGCAGAGCAGGAGTTGACTAATGTTTTGATTACAGTTAAATCCCTTGAAGATGCATTATTGGTTTCAGAGAAACAGTCCTTTCAATTATCTGAAGAAAAGAGAGAATAGAAACTCTGAAAACTAACACTGAAGAAAAATTACATAAATATTGGAAAATGAAATAAAGAAGCTCAAAGAAGAAGCTAAATTTCGTGACAACACTATTTCAGGTCTTGTTGAAGAAAAGAAGATTATGAACAGGTGATTTCAACCCTTAATTCCCAGTTGAATGCATGCAAGCAAGAGTTGGCATGCAAGCAAGAAAATTACTCTGTATACCTCTCGAGCTTCCTTGAAAATCTTCAAGTGCTATTAAAAGATGGAACTTTGTTGATCTTGTTCAAGCAAAGCTTTGAAAAGAAAATTGATTTGTTTGAGAAAATAAATCACTATCTTAAAGATATCAAGGATTGTTTTGATTCAGAACAGCTGCAAGATTATCCTGCCATTGAGGTAACTAAATATACGCGGCCAACATAAATAATAGTCTTTGTTTTGTTTGTTTTTATGGAAACCTTTCTGTATCGTATTGGTTTCTCTTTTTGGATTTACTTTACTAAATTTAAGTTTTGGTTACAGAAAAGTAATCAGCTGTCACCTCTCCTCCCTGTTGATTTCGACAACACTCTGAACATTGATACAAATCGTGGAAATTTAGCAGACACTAAGGGTATCGGTTCATACGTTGATAAAACTATGGCAAAGTTGAATTTGAGAAACCAGATTCTTGCTGATGAATTTGTTCGTTTGTCTGCATTCATTGATGATCTGATTGCACCTTTCTTGATAACACTCGAGGCAATAAGGAATACTGTGCTGCTTATGGTAGAGAAAACTGCAACTTTGCAGGACAGTATTAATAATTTGCAGGTTTATAAACAAGCACAGGAGAAAGAGATCAAAGTTTTACTTTCTGCTTGTGCTGATGTTACCAAAGAAATGAAGGTTGTATCTGAGAATAACACACTGGATAAGTTGAATTGTAACCTCTCTTCAGATGTTGGAGCAGTCGATGATGTGGCAATAGAAGATATTAAGGTCACCCAGGAGATGTTGTGTGCTCCTAGGAACATTAGAAGTATAACTGAACATTTTGTTCATGTAAAGCAGAACATGTTCACCAAAATTAAAGAATTGCAGGCTGAATTAGAAAGTACCCAGTCATTGAATGAAAAACTTAAAGAAGAAAACAAAATATTTCAAAACAAGGTTTCTAAGTTGGAGACTGAAATTAAAGATAAGCAGGCAGAATGGATTACAAGAGAAGCAGAGGTATCTAAGCAAACAACTGCATTTTTGAAAGATCATGGTAAATTAATGTTTTTATATGTGATAAATTATTATATTTAGTTACATTTTATCAGAGGTTGCAAGATGGATGGGTTAGGCAGCTGGTCAAAACAGGGCGGATTATTTATGATTTAAAAAATTATAATAAACACTACTATAGCAATCTGAGTTTTTAAATAAAAACTGAGGTTGTATAGTAAAAACTTAACTTGTTCATATGTAAATGGGTTGAAATAACAACCTCTACATATTATAACAACGAGTGTCATATGACGGTAATCTTCTATGTCATGCTATCATCTACTAACTATCATCTATTTTAATTATTTTTAAAGGGGTTGAAAATGATATTATGTCATCTTCCAAGTAAAAATCCTGTTTGATAAAATATATGGGATCAAAACCTCACTCCCAAACATTACAACAGGAGGGAGAGAGGCTTATGATTCAGACCCTATTAAAAAACTTTTTTATATAGTTGATAATTATAAATAAATTGCTGGCTGAAATTACCATATTGTCCCAATCCGTAGAAGAGCTGCACTCAAACCTTTCGAAACAAGCCGTAGAAGTTGAACATTTAAAGGAGGAACTAGAAGAATCCATCAAGGAAAAGAAACACTTTGAGAATATGAAGAATGAATTGTTTGAGTTATCAACCGGACTTGAGCATATTATACGAAAATTTGGAGGTGTTGAAGACAAGAAATCTGGTGATGTGGAGGGCTGCTCCCAGTACTAGAAAGAATTCTTGATAGTATTCTTTTGGATAGTGAAAATTCAAAATCAGAAGCTCAAGAGCTATTTGTCAAGTTACTGGAGACCCAGAAACTGGCTGAGGATTTAGAAAAGAAGGTTAAATTACTTGAAGATTTTAATGAACATCGAGCAGGTTTATATGGCACATCAGAAATAGCAGAAGTTGAAGATCTGGTATGTGGTATTGCATATATGATTCTTTTATGATTGTGATAATCTGTCACCAAAAAACTCTTGGCCCTACCAATACTTGCTAACCAATGGGACCAGATATAAACTCACGGCCCCACCAATACCTTACTCGCACCAAGAGAATGGTTTTCTGGTGACTACACAGTTATTTTATAACATGGTAGCTTAATAGGAGTAATTATAAGAGAAAACAATAACCTGAATGCAAATTTAAGCAAATTCATTCTGGATATGATTGTTGACTGGAATGTTGACTTGAGAGATGAACATTTCACCTTTTTTATTACTATTTTGTTTTTCAATTAAGAATGTACTTTGTGCAGGCATCAGTTGGGAAAATAAGCACACCTTTGGTGCCATATCCTGCTCATGTGAGAACTTTGAGGAGGGAGTCAAACGACCATCTTGCATTAAACATTGATCAAGAATCCGACAGATTGATTGATAAACAAGAAACTGCTGAAGACAAAGGTATGGTTTCAAAATTCATATCAAGATTTATACATATAATATATGATGTTTTTTTCATCATCAGAAATAGCAACCTACTTCCATTTTAATGCTTTCAGGTCATATATTCAAGTCCCTGCATACATCTGGTCTTGTGCCAGCTCAAGGGAAGATCATTGCTGATCGGCTTGATGGAATTTGGTAAGAATATTAACTGAATTTATTAATTTGTCTGTATTTCATATAGGGCCACACAAAAGTTGTTGCGACTACACATAGATGATTCTTTATAATAACAAATTTTAATATCTATGTTGGAGACATGTGCCAGCATATATATTCTGAAAGAGTAAGGATACAATAAGAGCCAAATCAAATATCTCAAGAGTTATATATTAAATATATAAAGAGATCGTTCATAGAAAACTACTGAATAACTACTTGTAACTATTAAATATACTATGATACATACGACGATTATGTAACCACATAATTACCTCTTCTTCTCTCTGTCACTATATCTTATGAGCAGTACATATAAGTGATTCTCTACTTAAATTTGGATTTGCATATAATATAGTGAAATAAGTTCTTAACCTAGTTTCTAATGCCTTAATCCTTGTGTAGGGTTTCTGGTGGGCGGGCGTTGATGAATCGGCCAAGGGCAAGGCTAGGGCTCATAGCTTATTGTCTCGTCTTGCATTTATGGCTTATTGAAACTATTTTATGACCAATAATATGATACTTTTCAAGATGAACAGTTTGCAAGTTGTATATTGATGTATAGCTCTTAGATCCAACTTTTTCTTAGTTTTTAAAATTAATTATAGGAGTTTGGCTATGTGAAAATGAATATATCATTATTCTTATGATTCTCTGCTATGAAATTTTTTATAGATTTAAAGAATTTATAATGTAAATATTTTACCGGAGAATGTTTCACATCAAAAAATGAGATGTTGACAGAGTAACTATGATGGCGATGACCCAGGTGGTTCGGTTCAAAACCAAGACGACCCGTCATGAGCCGATATACGTCCGTTCCAGCCAATTTGGTGAAGATGTTATGAAGACTATTTGAACTTCATTTGAGTTATTTAATTATCTTTGTTTGACTTTGAATGGTTGTTTTATCTCTTTGGTTGTTAGCTATTTTCTAAGAATTTTGTGGCTTTATTATGGCTGGAGTTGAATGAAAATAGTTGGTTGATTTTTTTGAGAATGTGGAGACTTATTTTTGGAAAAACTACTTATTGACTTTTTGATTTTTTGAAGAGTAAAAAGACTAAAATATCCTTCCAGAAAAATTAAAAAATTAAAAAATTTAATTTTTTAACTTTTCTGGAGGGATATTTTGGTCTTTTTACCCCTCCATCGGTTGGTATTTAGGGATCTATCAAAGGAGTATCAGGGACGAGGACCTCGACAACATCCCCGTAGGAACGCCGACAGAGGCAACGAGGACTACCTTTGAGACCCACGTGATGTCGTAGAGATTGCAAGGTTGCAACAACGTGTCCGGGACCTGGAATTGCAACAGGAAGAACGCAACGGGGAGACCGAGACCGACTCCGTTATCTGGGATGACGTTGACGGCATCCGGAACCCTTTTGGTCGCAGGGAACCACGACAAAGGATGTATGAACCAGACCCAATACGGAGCATGGGTGTGAAAATAGAAATCCCAGAATTTGATGGTAGGGCTCAAGCGGACGACTTTATTGACTGGCTGAGCACGGTGGAACGTATCTTTGATCTTCGGGATATTCCCGACAAATACAAGGTAACTTATCCCAACGGACTTGTACTGTTGAGGAATTGATTGTTGAATTTGATAGGTTTCGAATGAGGTGTGGTGCCGAGGAACAAGAAGAGCAAATTATCGCCCGATTTTAGGGAAATCTCTGATGTTGTTCAGCTCCAATCTTCTTGGAGCTTCAATGACGTGTGTCAATTAGCATTGAAGGTCGAGAAGCAACTTAAAGCCAAAACCAAGAGTAACCAGTCTAGACTCGGCCCAATCAAAGCTGAAACATCCCGTTCGCCTGCAAGTTTGCCCCAGGGCAACAAGCTCAGCCCAATCAAAGCTGAAGTTTCGGGTGGACCAACGAATTCATCTTCAGCTTCCTCAAGGCTATCTCGTTGTTTCAAGTGCCATGGTATAGGCCACTTCGCACGAGATTGCCCAAATCAACAACTCGTCACACTCACCGAAGATACACCTGTTGTGTATGATACTGACAATGACGCAGAAGAGAATGAGATGAATGAAATCATTTATCCAGACAAAGGTGAATTGTTGGTGACCCAAAGCTAGCATTAAAAGTGGAACCTCACCCTGACCCGTATCAGTTAACTTGGTTAAAGAAAGGGACATTGTTAAAGTTAGTCACCAGTGTCTCGTACAATTTTCTATTGGTACTCGGTATTCGGATGAAGTGTGGTGCGAAGTAATCCCCATGGATGTGTGTCACGTGCTGTTAGGAAGACCATGGCAATATGATAGGCGGACCAAACATGACGGGTTAAAAAGCACGTATTCGTTTCGAAAGGATGGAATCAACATCATACTAGCTCCCCTTGACACTCGTGAAACAGAAACGGAAGCCCTTATTCTTACCAAATCAGCCTTCCTCGACTTCACTCGACACACCTCGCCCCCGTTTCTCTCTACACTCTTGTGATCGCCGAACAAAATAATCCCAAGGAAGAGACACCGCACGAGATACAGCCTCTCCTAAACGAGTTCAAAGAAGTGTTTCCTGATGAAATACCAGTTGGGTTACCCCTCATGAGAGAGATACAACACTGTATTGATTTTGTTCTCGGTGCGGTAATTCTAAACAAACCAGCCTATAGGATGAATCCAAAAGAGTTTGAGGAGCTACATAGGCAGGTCACCGAACTCCTTGACAAAGGGCTCATTCGGGAAAGCATGAGCCCGTGTGCCGTACCAGCATTATTGGTGCCAAAGCCGAGCAGTAAACAAAATAACCATCAAGTATCGTTTTCCTATACCTCGGTTCGAGGACCTTCTTGATCAATTACATGGTTTGTCACTCTTCTCCAAGATTGATCTTCGCAGTGGATATCACCAAATTCGTATGCGTCCCAGGGATGAGTGGAAGACCGCGTTTAAGACCGAGATGGCCTTTATGAATGGATGGTCATGCCTTTTGGCCTATCAAATGCCCCGAGTACATTCATGCGATTGATGAACCATATCTTTAGGGACCTCATTGGTCGATGTGTTGTCGTTTATTTCGATGACATTCTGGTGTTCAGTCCAGACGTGGCTCAACACCTTCACCACCTTCGGCAAGTTTTTACTATTTTGCGAGCCCAAAAGTTGTATGCTAACCGTGCCAAGTGTCATTTCTTATCACATGAAGTCCTTTTCTTGGGTTACCTCATTTCTGAAACGGGTATACGCATGGATGAATCTAAGGTTGCAGAATCACAACATGGCCCACACTAACATCAATTCACGAGGTAAGAAGCTTTCATGGTCTCGCGTCTTTTTATCGTCGGTTTATTCGAAATTTTAGCTCTGTTGTCGCCCCTATCACTGACTGTCTCAAGGGAACTCGTTTTGTTTGGACACCTGCTGCTCATCTTGCTTTTGAGGAATTGAAAAAAAAGGTGACCCAGGCCCCTGTTTTAGCACTTCCAAACTGTCAAATTGCCTTTCAAGTAGAATGTGATGCTTCTGGTTTTGGAATTGGTGGTGTCCTTAGCCAAAATAACCGACCAATTGCTTTTTTTAATGAAAAGTTAAGCGACGCACGAAAGAAATACAGCACATATGACAAGGAGTTCTATGCGATTATTCGAAGCCTCGAGTATTTGGCGACATTACTTATTACCAGGTGATTTGTCACCCTTTGTTCCAGCGGAAGACGACCCATTTGACTCGAGGACGAGTCCTTTCGAAGAGGAGGAGAATGATGGCGATGACCCGGATCGGGTCCGAGATGACCCAGGTGGTTCGGTTCAAAACCAAGACGACCCGCCATGATCCGATATACGTCCGTTCCAGCCAATTTGGTGAAGATGTTATGAAGACTATTTGAACTTTATTTGAGTTATTTAATTGTCTTTGTTTGACTTTTGAATGGTTGTTTTATCTCTTTGGTTGTTAGCTATTTTCTAGAAATTTTGTGGCTTTATTATGGCTGGAGTTGAATGAAAATAGTTGGTTGATATTTTTGAGAATTTGTAGACTCACGATTCTTTGATTTTTTTTCTTGGGTTTTTGTTCCAACCTGAATTGCTAAGAAACTGCATCAAACTACATTGCTAAAATACTTCATTTATATAGAGGACCAAACTTGCAATTTGTTTAATTCAATTAACGTGTGTTGCTGGATTAGTTTTTTATTGAACCATCATTTATACAACGAGTTAGATTTATCTGTCACGTCATGTGTTGCTGGAATTCAAGCTTTATAAGTTAGCATTCATCATAAAGTCATAAGGTTTTAAAATAACTAATTGTTGATAGAATTTTCACATATGCAATTCATCAAACATTTTAATGCAACATTGTGTGGGTATAAAACAATCAGTCTGTCACCACCCAGTGAGCGCGTCATGTAAAACACAATCTTTCAAATAATGAAACTTACTCTACTTTTAAACGTTTTATGGTTTAGTTTCGGGTTTTCTTGTAAATCTAGTCCAAAAGTCAAAACATTAAACCTCTAAACTAACTCTGCCAACCATACTTGGTGCATGTTTGGTATTATTATAGGTTCTTTATCTTTCTTAAAAATTTTAGTCTGAGAGGTTGTTTGGTATCGTTAATTTTTTTTTAAAGTTACTTTTGAAAAGTTATTGAAAGTTAGTTTTGAAAAGTTACTGAAAGTAACTTCATTTAACTTTTTAAAGCATTCATAGCTCATTCTTTATATTCTGTAAGTATGTTTCCTATATTATATGGTATGGTTATAAGTGGTTGTGAGTGAAGGATATAATAAATTTACTGTTTAATTTGTATTTTGGGAAATCATTGTTCAAAACCATATAATGGTTTAATATATTTTAAGTGGTTGTGAGTGAAGAAAAAAAAAGTAATGATAAAGTTAAAAGGAAAGAGAAAATTAGTGATTTTAAATGTAATTATATGGATAAAGATAAAGAATGGGTTGTGAATGCTCTTAAAATCAACTTTTTAATCTTTTAAAATCAAATTTTCAACCCTAAATCCAAACATACTTATTGATGTACTAGATTTAATAAACCAATGTCTTACACGGGTTGAATAATTAAAATATTAAATAGAATAAAATATTAATTATAAAATGATAAACCAAGACACGATATGGTTGAAATTATGTATACGTAATAAAACAACAATATGAACTTTTTAATTTTTTATTTCAAAGATAAATAAACATTTTGTTTTACAATAACGTTTTTAAAAAATATAAAAATTCCTTACTATAACTCCCTATCTTAATCAATTTTGTTTAATAAAAAATTCCTCTAAAAATCAATTTTACAATATTCCGTAAAAATAGTTTGATTTTTTTGAAAAATTTCTTTTATATAAAAAATTCTCTATAGAAATAACATTAATAAATAGTTCTTTTTTTAATTTATTAAAAAACTAATTATAATATAAAAATACATAAACAATATTATTAGTAACTAATGTGTTTATTTAATAAGAGAAAAAAAAAAGTTTGATGAGGATAAATGTGATGATGACACGTGACATTTTATTTTATCATTTTATTACAGTAGAAAGATTAACTTTTAAATGGTTAATAAGTCAAAAATTAGTTAAAAAGTTGATTTGACGGGTCTACGTTAATTTCTTCAGACCCCCAAAGAACATCAAGAACTACGGATCATTGGCGTTTATTACCGGTACCACTGACGGAATCGGTAAAGCTTTCGCCATTGAATTAGCCAATAAAGGTCTTAACTTGATCTTGGTGGGTCGAAACCCTAAGAAACTAGAAGAAGTTTCCAATCGAAAACGTTGTTTTCGATCTTACTGGTGATTTATCAGAGGGTGTTAACAAGATTATTGAAGCGATTGATGAGTCAGATGATGGGGTTTAGCTAAACAATGCTGTGGTTTGGTATCCTTACGCTAGGTTTTTCCATGAAGTTGATGATGAATTGTTGATTAATTTGATTAAAGTTAATGTTGAAGGGACAACTAGAGTGAAACAAGCTGTGCTACCTGTGAATTGTTATGTTTCAATTTTGTAGTCATATTTGATTATATCCTGTGTAAAATACGTATAAAATAGATAGTATATTTCAATTTTGTAGTCATATTTGATTATATCCCGTGTTTCGGTTTGTAGGTATATTGATCCATTCTCAAGGTGCTTGTATGTTGAATACAAGAACAGTGGGATTGATGTCTAGTGTCAGGTGATTTGATCAAATAATCAGGTGTATTGATCACTTTTCAACGTGTTTATAGGTTTGATTTGTAAATAATGGTTGTAGATTCCGTTATATGAAGCACTTTTCTAGAAGTATTTTAACTTATAATTTTTTATGTTTTAAATAAAAGAAGTGATTTTAGTTATTTATTACAATCCGAAACTGCCCAGCAATTTGAACCCCAACTCGTTCAAAAACCAACCTAAACCGGTTGGTAGAGATTCGAGGCTTTTCCTCCTAAACCAATTTCTAGACTGAATCAGTTTCTTCACAAACCGGATTTGACCTTTCTCTTGATCAAACCCGTTTGGTTTACAACCCCATTCTAAACCTGGTTCATATACTTCTTGGCAATAGCATAGACTTGCACAAAAAACCGGGTACGGACCCGACCGGCGTACCGGGTCCCGGTTCGTACCCGGAATGAACCGGCGATTTCAACCCGGTTTGGGTTTTTTTGAATTTCTAAAACCCGACCCTACTCGGACCCGACCCGACCCGAATCCGGTCTAAACCCGAAATGAACCCGGTATTGGACATAAAAAAAAGAAAAGAAAATTAGAAAAAAAACTAAACCCGGTATTGGACCCGGTTCCGGACCCGACCCGACCCTACCCGGGTATGGCAGGTAGGGTTTTCCCGCAAGTGAACCCGACCTGGGTTCACCAATACCCGGGTACAAAAAAACCCGACTGGACCGAACCCGATTCCGGGTCTCCAAGTCAAATGCTGCAAGAGCCCATATCATCATAATCCAAACTCGTAAACAGGCCCATGTTGTTAAGCCCAAGCCTATTTTCACCAAAGTAGGGCTTTTTTTAGACTTTTAGTATCAAAGCATTCCTCGATCACTATAAATTCTACCACCAACTTTCATCATAGATTAGGGTTTATGAAAGCATCGAGTGTACCGCAACTGTTGTATCGAATTGAGGTACAAGTTTCCTTAATTTTTTCGTTTTGAATTTGTAAGAGTTGGTTGTCTTTTGTTCATCAGCTGATGAGAAACTTAACTGCAACAAAATGATCAACAATTTGTTTGTGATTATTGGTATTTAAGTCTCTGATGATGAACAAATAATCCAATTTTGACCAGGTGATTGACTAATTTTAAATTTACATTATTGTTTGTGAATTTGGAGAAATGATGAGCAATTAATTGGTCCGTGTTTCTGAATTAACCGTGACCGACAACTTATTAACCAACCTCTGATCTTCAAATTTGATTATATTTTTCGCAATTTTATTACCGTTTTCAAATTGATTTTGCATATGCCACTTAGTTATGTTTAAAAGTGTTTACGTCTTGCGTTGATGATATATGAATCTAATCAAATGTCAGACTTCAGAAATGAATCAATGAGATTACATTTCATATATTTAGTGTTTTATGGATTATGTATGTGGGGAAACTTTATAAAACGTAGTTATTTATTTGAACTAAATTTATACGGAAATATAGATAAAAAAATTAAGCGTTATATTTAGAAGAAAAACATTATAATGTTTAGACTTCTTTGGAAATTACAAATTGAGTGTTAGTAAGTTTTGTATGTATACATGTGAACTTTAGAAAGTTGATGGTAGGGATGACACTCAAAATTGAACACTATGAAAATACCTAACATTATGGGCATGTATGTTAGGGTAAGTAGTTACGGCATCGAGTATGAGATTAATTTATATATTTGTATTTGCGGGTATAGGATGGTTATGCGATTGATACGTATGTATAAACGGGTACATTTGTTACACAATCATATTACCAGATTAAAAATACTTGTTCACCTGATTACTTGTTCAAATATAACAATTTTTAATTTTTTTTATTTATTAACAAGTTATATATAATTATATCTTAAATTTTTTTAGTTTTTATATTTATACTTAGTGATTATGTGCTGCATATTAGATATTAAGCTTTTATCAATTGCACTATATAACATCTGACAAAGTTATTATAAAAACTTGATGTTTGCCCCTAAAATTAATTAGTAGAGGATTGTAAAAATGTATATATTAAAAAATTAATTGAAAAGTATTGTTCAGTAAGTAGCGCAAATGTTGATTTTTAACATTTCCACTCTCAAAAAAATTAAAGTGTCACGTTTCAAATTAATTTCTCAATATTTTACATATTCTTTTTATTTACTTTCTCATTTTCATCTGCCAGTGAAAGGGTTATCAAGTGTTGGAAAATGAAATAAAGTGTTATTAAAATGCGTTTTAAAACTTAGTTTTAAAAATAAGTCACAATATGACTATAGAAAACTCAAAACCAGGTAATTTAAACCGAACAATAAAATTAGGATATTGAAGGACAAATGTACTAAATTAAGTGGATGTTTTGTAACTTCTAAGTTATTAAATTCTAAACTAATAAGAGATTTTAACCATTAAATGTTTGAACCATTAAAAATTACTATATCTTTTTAATTATTCAAAGACAAATGTTTTACTAAATCAGCTAAACGGTTTTAATTATGTAGCGTTAGTATAATGCTTATTATTTAGAGACAAATGACTGAACCATATATTTATTGGTGAAACAAACAATTTGAACTATTAAATATTGAATCATTCGTACATCTCAATTATTAATAGGCTGAAAGAAATGTTTTCTGTGTGCTACTCGTAGTTGGATGGTGTGGGAAAGATTATTGGCTCCTTTGAAGGCTTAGGATCGTCAGTATACGAGCGACAAATTTGACATCACTATACGGGGATGCAAGAGGAAACTAGATTCACCACGGGTCAAGATTATAATTATTATCAGTCTTCGCATGCAAAATTGGGCGGCCGGAGTCTAGAAGAGAATATTAACAAAGTGGCAAGAAACTTGGAAATTGGAGTACACGAAATGAGTTAGAAAAAGGAATTCTAAAGGAGGTATTTAAAAAATATTAACCTAGGAAATAGGAATCACAAAAGAAATGTAAGGGTGGTGGATCGTGTGTGTAGACAAGATAACGTATTGACCACAAGATCGAGTAGGAGAAGATGTTGGATGGAGAAATAGAAATAAGGAAACTTACCATAATGTTACGAGGTGACAAACAATTGTAATCTTTTGGAACTTATTGATAGATGACGTGGTTGGGTGATGTTTGAGACAGGGGTGTCTCAAAACTTATAAATTTATTTTGAGTTTTAAGTGAACTATTAAATATGATTACAATTAATAATGTTTTGTCAAGTTACATCAAAATAAAAGGTAGACGGGTAACAAGCTGCGCCGCCACTCCTTTCTGAATAGCAAATCCTAACCTTCCAAAAACAAATCCTTGCCTCCCCGGGGTTGAGCAATTGTTGTCTATGACCCGTTGGACCCTGGTCAAAAAGTTGATAGCTTCTGGTGCTAGGGAGCCAAATGTATCAAAGGCAAAGGGAACAAAAGCGTGCTGGTTCTCTGCGCAAGTTTTAGCATGTTTATCCACTTTCTTTGATTTTGCCTTTCTTACCGCTTGACCAGCTACAAAACCATTTTCCCGTAAACCAACCAAAGGGGAAACCCCTGTGAGGTCCACACAAGCATGTTTGCCCCCAGCCCAGCCAAAGACAAGCAGATCCGCTGGTCGCAAAGTAGACCTCCCCTCCATAGGGTCCGTGAGGAAATTCACAGGGGCTTTTTTCTTAGCAGAAATCCCAGCTCTTCTTAGAATGTCCCCCAAAACATCTCGTACCCAGTCATGCCGATATTTGAACCCAGGTAGCTCTTTACAGTGAAGGGCGTGCTCCCCATATTTATCCATACAAGCTTTACGACATATCGGACATGTTTCATCTTCCGGGTACATAGGGATCATCAACCGGTATTTGATAATTGCTCTATATTCTACTGGAGACATGTACTGTCCCAACCCTTCAATCAGGATAACGGTCAAAAAGTCCTGAGCATTTATAAAGTTTACATTATTGTTGGAAGTTTAATTTTGACTGTGAAAGATGAAGAGTCAAAAGATGAAATTATTGTGAGAAAAGCGAAAAATAAATTAACTGAAGATTTCACTTGATAGGATTTTTGTATTCTTTATTATTTAGATTGTATTAAAAGATTTTTAGGAAAGTAGTTATTTGTTTATATGGAATGTGTATATTGAGTTTTAATGCATTAGCTTAGGGAGAAAAGTATTAGTGTAGCATAAAAAGAGATGTAAGGTGGTTGTATTATTTTATGGTTTTGCTTATTTATCTATCTATCTACATAAATAAAATAAAATAATTTTATATCACTTATTACAATTTTATAGTCACTAAATTTTATTTTTCTGTTTCGTTCTCATAATAAATATCACATTAACTATAAATAAAATTATTTAATTTTTTTTATATTTTTAAAATAATATTTTTAAATAAAAAAAATATCTTTCTACAAATACAATTAGTAAGAAAATAATTTTTTTAGAAACCTTTTTGGAAAAAATATCAAACTTGTAAAACACACAATATATTTTAAAACCAGTTTTTTTAGAAAAACAAAAGGATTAAACAAAAGTTTAAAAATGATATTGTCAATTTATCATTAATGTCAATCACATATCAAATATCAAAAAGATTGTTTTATAATTCATTAATTTTTATTAATAACTATTTAATATTTTATTAGTAACTATTTAATATTTTATTTATTCAACCCGTGTAATACATGAGGTACTAACCTAGTAATATATGTATTTGATACATGTTATCTTCTAATTCCCTGAGTATTATGGTGTTATTTTTAGAATCAATTGCATATATATCCTTGTAAACATCTCTTAAATGCATATATACCCAAACAAAAGCTTTAACTGCATATAAACCTAATTTATTGTAATGACAATAATACCCTTTCAAAATAATTAATAAGAACTTACACATGGTTATATATGCTATTAAATAATTTTAGAGGGGGTAATATAATTTTAATCAATTTGTCATTTATAAGGTTAGTAAGGGAAAATTTACCAATTATAAAGTTTTAGTAAAAATATTGACAAATTAGTCATTATATAAACTACTTTTAATGAAAATAAGTAAATTTGCTAATTAAGAGGTTTTGTAAAGGGATATATATACATTTAAAATTTTTGTTTGGGTATATATGCAATTAAAGAGTTTTAGAGGGAGAAATATACTTTTAACCCTTATTTTTACGTTCGTGTTCTTTATGATTTTGTGTTGCTTTAAAAATGAAACCTGTGTCAACGATTGGTATCAAAGCTAGTCAAGATGTACCTCATATCAAGAAAGGAAGGCTATTGGTTGCTCAACTAGATGAAAAAAAATACAAACTAATGAACCGGTGGTGCGAGTTCTAACGATCAATGGGCTAGTCAAGGACAAGCTAGCGGGTACTACAACAACATAGTGGTGCGAGGTCATAGTGTTGAAACAAGTTAGGGGGTACTAAAACAACATAGCTAGTTATGAGCTAGTTATCAGCTAGTTATTAGGTAAGAAGAGGAAAATCAAAACCACCAATAACACAAGAAGATTGATTAGTTTGTAATTTGATTTAGAGTTGTGCAATTCAATAAAAAAGATTGTACAAGAAGGAACAGATAGGAGTGATGTGGTAATTTGTGTGTGATCAACGAGTAGACCAGGTGGCTACTACAAGAAAAGTCAAACATTAGGTAGTTTTTTATTGTACGTGAATCGACATGAAGAAAGAAAGATATTTTTATTGGGATGTTAAAGCAATACAACAACGTTGATTGTTTCGGGTACAACCCCAAGGCTGAATCGAGTATTAGAACCTATGAGCGGTTCAAACGAAGTGAAGAAGACATTACATTCGTGAGAGATCATTCAAAAGCCTATGAGAACAAGTGTTGTTGGAAAATCAAGACTCACATGGCACGTATCAAGATTAAATGAGGGATTGTTGAAAGGTTAATCTTAATTTGGGTACTTATGAAAAATGAAGGGTCAAATGATGAAATTATTATGAGAAAGAAATTTAGCTGAACATTTTACTTAAATGGATTATTGTATTGTTTATTTAGATTATATTGTTAGAGTTTTAGGATAGTAGTTATTTGTTTACATTGTATTGAGTTCTAATGTATTAGCTTAGGGAGAAAGTTATTAGTGTAGGGTTATTACAATTTTTTATGGTTTTGTTCATAAGTATTCACAAGTTGTCTTCTAATTCTCTGAATATTCTTGTGTTGTTTTTATTTTCGTGCTAATGATAATTTTATACTGCTTTAAATATGGGACATGTGTGAATAATAAACCTTCATTATTTATTCGGACTTGGCAACGACAAATTTTTTTAAAAGGTTTATTATTGGTGGAGTTAACTTTTGTATGAATATTTTTAGAATAAAACCTAAATATATCAACACAATCCACATATACAAATTGATTATTTTCAAAAATTTGAGGCCTAAAACAGATTTTAGTTGCTTTAGGCTTGAGCCATCCATGGTCGAAGGTATGTTTTCCATTCATTCAAATCCATTAGTGTTGATATAGAATAAAGCTATGTTTAATCAAGATAGTTTATGAATTCTATTAAAGGTTAGATTTTTGGGACACAGAGCGGATTAAGATAAAATCCAACGAGAGTCTCGCTGGAATTTGTAGATCATTTACGTGTGTCCCGTCAATTCTCAACTGTGACATAGAACAAAAGCAATGCTTAGGTGTAAACTTTTGTCTATGTCGGGAAACTCGGTGAAGAAAGTTTTATAGCTCTTCGTGTGTTCGATGGGATTAAAGTTCTGTGAAAAAATGATTCAAGCAATTGTTGTGAAAACGTTGTGATTTATTTAGATAAAAATAGACAAACTTCAAGTTTTAGATTGAAATGCTCGTTATATCTTCGATCTTTGCATTTGATGTAGTATGTAGGTTCTAATCTAGCACCATGCTAGAAACTATTAAATAAATCAGTTTTTCTTAGAAAATTATGAATTTTCTTTTTGGAAAGTTTTTATTATTATGTTAATAAAAATATCCCAGAACAAACTGGAAATCAAAATACAGTTAAAGTGTCAGTCTTACGCAATTACAACTAACAAGAATATTCGTAACAGTACGATTAGTTCAATAAATAACATATATTTAAATATTTAACCACTAAAAACTAAATAAATTATAAAAATATAAATATAAAAAAGGAGTAATAAGTTTTTCGAAATATTCCGACACACGACACGTAGGACGAAGACTCGGTAGCATGGGGGTGTGGACACTAATCCTTGTAACAAGGGGGCGCAAATAAGGATGGTCTTATGGATCATTGTCCCAAATCAATAATTAAATATATTAATTGTGTTAATTAACTCTTTAAACATAATTTAACAAGCAACATAACTAGTAATGTTAAATAAGTTTTCATTATAAGTGGCGGAGCTTGAACATTCCTGTACGAAAGGGCGGGATAAAATTAATTTTTTTCAGGTAGGCGAACTTGATATTTATATACAAATTTATACTACCAGACAAAAAATTTACACTATCGAATTAAAATTTAAAATTACCGACGAAAAAAAGAGTCCGCTATCCTCCACCATGATTATAAGCAATAGTGTCATATTTGTATCCTCTTCTTCATACCAATAATGAGATCGATATTGAAGCGACATTACAAGTTATGTAGTTTGATTTTTGTAAGCATAGAGATGGTTTAATGATATACCATCTTTTAAGTTGAGTTTGGTACTACTTATATTACAATCTTCATTTGTGTATGGACATGTATTTAACAAGCAAATATGACACTTTTGCTTATAATATGCATAGTGATGTTAGATAAGTTTTTCATTTTAAGTAATCGTGTCATATATGTATCATATATGTATCCTCTTCTTAATACCAATAATGAAATCGATAATGAAACAACATTATAAGTTATGTGGTTTGATTTTTGTAAGTAACAAGGGCGGACTTACATGTTGTTACCCCACAATTTTTTACGGGTGGCGTAATTTTTTTAAGGTTTTATGTAAAAAAAATTACGGTTTTACGTTATCTTTGAAAAAATATTACGTTGCCCATAAAACAATTTAAACTGAACACTTCATAGAAATTTTTAAATTTTATAAAAAACAATCTTAAATTTCATGAAAAAAACATTACATTTTATAAAAACATAAATAACTTATAAGTTTGAAAATATCCAATACTCCAATACAGTTATAATTAACTAGCCCAAAATAATAAAAAGCCAAAAAAACATTAAACAACTTTAAAAACCTAACTAATTAACTCAAATACTCATAACCCAATCAAACATAAACTTAAATAAAAAACACCATCCATCTCCCCATGCTCCATCAACCTTTCATTCATTCCCATAGATCACAGGTAGTCAGCCACTATCCACCCACATCGAGGATCACCCCCACATCCCTAACACCGGTCGTCCGGCCAACCATCGCCAAACAACCACTTGCTACGGTGGCTCTTGCCACCACCCACATGTGATCTTTGACCATGTGATCTTTCACCGTCCATTATTAGGTTCTTTTATCTATTACAATATGAAATCAGAGATTTAGGGTTTATGTTGTTTAAATTATGAGATTTAAGTGTTATTTGTTATAAAAATTAATGATCATTTGGTTAAAATTTTAATATTTGGGGTTTATACAATTAGGTATATGAAGTAGGGATTTGAAAGATGAATTAGAGATTTGATATTGAAATTAGGTATTTAAATTATGTTATTTCTTATTATAATTTGTAATCTTCTTGTGTTATTATTGATCAAAATTAGTGATTTGAATAATGAAAAAAAACAAATTATTATTGGTTAATTTTTAAGGCAAAAAATCCAATTTTCCTTTTTAAAAAAAAATCAAGAGTAGAATATTGGTTATAAAAATGATGATAATATTGGGTCAACAACTCCTACGAGTTCAATTCTTTTGGGTTTAATTCATTCGATCACAAATGGATTTGATTTGAATGATCTTACTTCGGACCCCTTTATTAATATAAATGTATGGTAAAAAAAATTTACGTTACCCCTGAATTTCGTTATAAATCCGCCACTGAGTATAGAGATGGTTTAACGAGATACCATCTTTTAAGTTGAGTTTGGTGCTACTTACATTACGACCTTTATTTGTGTATGGACATTTATTTTAGTTGGTGTTTTTAAGATAATCTTAGTCATGATGAGAGTGTTAACAATAACTGAATTTTTATATAGGTATAGTGACACGTGCAATCACTAATCTAAGCTAACATGGGTTGACATGCGATCAAAATTACTATCAAAGTTAATTAAACAAATAATAGTTGTGGTTTGATCAAAATAACCTATTTGTTATTTGATTGAAAAAACACTGATTAAATTCTGAACATTTGGAACTCTAACACTAACTTACGTTAAAAATCTATTAAGTTAGTTTTACATAACTACTTTTATCATTTTTATTAACTTAAGTACGAGTTATGTAATTTAACAAATATAAAAAATAACCCCACTTCTTTCCAACCCATTGTTTCAATTCGTGTTCGTCCACCCCCTTAAATGCCAATGACAATCCAATGATACCTTTGTCCCTAAAATCTCATTGACGCTCATCTCCACCTTAAAGGTCATAAACCCCGCCCCTCTACACTATTTTCGAAAACAATATCTTCATTCTCACCCATGGGAAACTTCATGGTCTCCCTCTTGTCATGGAGTTCAATCAAATTAACACTTCTTTAAAGTAGATTGTATATAGTTCAATCAAGTTAACACTTCTCTAAAGTAGATTGTATATATTAGAATGTGACTTTGTCATTTGCAACCTAAAGGTTGAAGCCCTAATGTTCATTATACCTCTTGTTTGACTTCTCTTGTACCTCTCATGAAATTCTTCACACACACTCTCTCTTCAACCTTAGCGCCTATAAAAATTATCGTAACCATATAGAACCATCACACCATATAATCAAGTTCTTATATACTTTAAACTTCAAAAATAACTAACTGCTTGTATGTAGTATACTTTTATTTTTAAACAGAATCATAAAAAATATTTGAGATATTAGTATAAATCAAAGTTGCCCACTTAATTATAAGAAAGTTCTTTAATATATAAATGAGAACCAAGATATATAGAATATTTCATAGATAACATCTTACTAAAAGAAAGTTCACACACTTTTAGCGTAGCTGGTGAACAACAAATTTAGTAAATTAATAAATAGTTGGGCTGTATATTAATATTTAATTTTTTTTTGAACGACCAACGAATAATTTTTAAACCCGGTCACTCGGGTAAACCCATTGGCGAAAGGTTATCCACGCCCGCGAACGCAGACAACGTTGGCGACTCGGCTCGCCCACCATTCCAAGGGAAACCCACCACCTAAAGACTCACTGTGATAAAATTTTTGACCCACTAGGAGCATATTGTATTTAGTGAGACTCCAACTTATGACCTCCACTTTGAAAAACTATAGGGTGTCTCCTCATAAACCAGTTGATCTAGGAGGACTCATTGCCTAATAAATATTTTACTAGTCATTTAAACTCCCACTGCGCTGGCTCAAAACTTAACGATACCATTAAATGATGATCACAAATAAGCATGTCGAAGAGTACGTTCGAAAATACCAATAAACATGAAATGTGTTACAATTGAAATCCTTTTTTTCAAAAATAAAATAATAACCTAGTTTAATATTATAAGAAAAATAATAATTAATTCATTACTCTATTAAATCATTTACAAATTTTATTTAAATAATAGAAAAAGTTATTTAACAAAAGATTTTTGTAGAAATTTAAGCCAAAAGTGAAAATATGAAGTTTTGTGTTGGAAGTTTAACAAAACTAACCATAGTGACACTAAATTGGGAGAAAAAAACTAAAAAATGGTAAGTAAACCAAAAAAGCCAAGAATCGGCCTAAGTGAACTTCCCTAACGTCGAACTCATGTTTTGCGAGTGTATCATGCAACCCCTTGCCAACATGCCAACGTCCTCTCATGTTAAAATTTTGAGCATGCACATGAGAGGCTATGAGTTTTTGCTCCACCACTTCTCACAGCACCATTATGTCACTCACTTCCTGATTACCTCATGATTAATCAATCGGTTTTTACGATATATATAATTTTCAACATATGTTGAAAGTTTAAAGTCTTCTAATAATCATTTAGAACTTCAAAATGCATGTATTTTATAAAATAGAGAAGTTATTTATTAGTTTTGTGAAAGTCTTTCAAAAATAAGTTTTCTATTAAAACTTTCATTTTTATAAATATATTTTAAATTTAAAAACTTTATTGTATTGAATATATTGCATCCTGTTAGGTCGGTCGTTGTGAGGGTGCCCGGTGAGAAACGCATAGGTCCTACTTTTAACAGATGACCTAAATATTGTTTTCCTCCTTTATAAATCAAAGTTTGATTTATAAAGTTATAAACTAATTAGTTAATAGGACCATTGGTTCTATCAACTCTTTAGTATTCATTAGCCATTTTAAGCATACTAGTCATCTACCATTAGCTCGGTAATCATTTAACCAAATACTCCCTTTAAAAGATCTCTTGGCCTAGTGGTTAAGAGGAAGGTGAGAAACTTGCCTCTTTTAAAAGTCTAAGGTTCAAACATTAGCATGGACGAATATTATTAACTTGGTGATACTAACAACTAATACCTAACAATTCGTTCAAAACAAAACTCATAGAGTTAACAAAGAAAGAATGAGTCCTAAGTCCTAACAAATAACTCTTAGGACCCATTCTTTCTTTCCGCACAAAACCTTCAAAATATATGGATCAGGCCTGTACCCGTATTAGTCATATAGTCCTTGTATTTGATCTTTTATTAGTCATGTGTTAGCATTCGATCTATCTTACTAATTTAATTTAGTTAATATTTAAATTGATTTTATCAATCTTGCAATTGAATTTGTAATATTCGGCTTTCTTGAGATTGTATTTGCTTGAGCCAATTTTTAATAACTTTCCTAATTGTTTTATATTTTCACATAACTTAATAGACACTTTTAACTTGTTAGTGTTAACAAAACATTGATGATAGCTCTCATAGAATTGGTGCATGATTAAATAACATTTAAGAGTAATAATTATTGTTAACAACAAATTAAAAGGTGTAATTTAGTTAAGAGAAACTCTCATAAAGAGATTGAATCTAAAATTGCCCATAATGTGTGCGTGTGAAAAGGGAAACACAAGAGCAAAACATGTCGATTAAAATATGGAGATACAAGTAAGACAAAAAGGAAGACCGAATCTACACTAGAACATTATGCCATTATTATTAGTAATGGTGCTTCCACACTTATATTTGTAGATATAATATTTCATACGTTGTTTAGTGTCGATATCATGTTTGATAGTTATCATATATTTAATTCAGTAGTGGGGCTTCTACAATAGACTTTACAATTTCTTGATGGCTATACAAATTATGTAAATTAACACCACACTTTTAGAATTTTTTAGTTTCCATATATAGGAATTTTTATGATATATATTTCAATCTTAGCTACTCGGAGGAGGCTACTTGTTAAGTGAGAAAATGTATATTTCCATTTTAGGTCAATTAAGACTGTTGCTAGGTTATTTGATGGTAAATTATGATTTGAAGTGTGTTAATGTGCTTATTTTATTATAAATTATCATCATTGCTAGCTAAAGGTTTTATGCTGTTAATGCATATTAATTTTTATACAAAACTTGTTAGAGTGCATAAAAGCATGCTAGGACATCATGGTTCGTTGGTTTGGTGATTAGGACACTACTCCCTAAATTTTGGAAGGTTTGAATTCAAACGGGTCAATTTAAGAGTTTATGTGCAAGTTTGATTAAAAGCGTATTTCAAAAACAATTTTAAGTTTGGCCATGTGTTTACTCACCGCTTTCTACATGCATAACATAAAGTTTCATGAGAAGGACATGTAATTCTACACAATATGTGCATTTTCATGTTTGGGCATGTTTTGTCGGCGTTCTTAATCTTTTTCTAAAGCCACTCCAAACATAATAAGGTTATAGGTAAGACTCAACAATGACATGCTAACTAGGTGTACGCTATGATAAGGGTTGTCCGGTGCCTTATCTTTGGGATGATTAATTAGTTATTCAAATTACTATATGTATAAGTAATAATGCGTCAATAACCTCTTGGTTTAATGACACCTGTTGTTTATGTTTATCAAATTATACGCATTGACTCTCATAAGTAGATAACATATAGTTTTAAAAGTATATTTTAAGAAGTGTGTGTTTATCATTAAAAAATAGACTAAAGTAAATTGCCTAGATGCCATTTAACGTTTTCAATTGTCAACATTCTATCTATAGATGATGATATGCCCAGATGAATACAATATTATTACTTTCAAAAGTTTAATAAATGAAACCTAATAGATTCTTTTGGTAATTTGAATTTCAACCATTTTAATTTAATTGTATTTACTTGATGCTATATAAAAATAAAATAAAGATTGCATAAGTTAGAAGATACATGATACATATTTATAGAAGTCTATTCTTTTTGTATGACACCCTGAAATCCTATTCCAAAGTGCATCTACACTTCAAGTTTAGAAAGCTTAATATACAAAAACTAGTTCAACGTTTTTTCCGTCTGTTTTACAAATCAAAAGAGTTAATAAGTATCAAAACAAAACTGCTATACCTTAAATAGATAAGTCGGTGTGGTGTACATTGACCTACCTATCATGTGTCAAGTTTTGATTAATTTTTTGGTTTTCCTAGAATCTGGGTTTTATTAAATAAATTTATTTTTGATGTTAATTGATGGACGGTATTGGTCAAATGGTTAGAGCTGTATGTTTCTTGGATGGTGTCACAAGTTTGAATTATGTTGCTGTGAACTTTTTATTTTTGTTTTCTAGTTTTTCTTACTATATTTTCTTACATATACTTTTGCTTAATTTTTTTTATAATTATTAGAACATAACTTCTATCTATCCCTCGATTCTCAAAATTAATCTGCCGTAACTTCGCATGTTTCTCTTACGTATTTAAGCACGTTCGTGTCACTATCACAATTCGGATAACGAATTTCAAAACGAGAGCTTAACCACATCAATGTAATCATATGACTCTTGCCATTGATTAAAAATAACCTAATATCAATTTCCTTTATTCACATAACCTTTCTATAAATTTTAAACAAGACGCATAAATGAAGTTCAAATCTAAGGCCATTTCTAATGTTCAATAGTATAACCTTTTATGTTTCACTTGGACTTTAGAATGATAACAATGAAGGCAGCATAAAAAGCAATATCGACGAATCTACAGAGTTCTAAAACCCTCTATCCAATAGCCATTTATGGTCTCCCTTCCTTCATTGATACGTTTAAATTAGAAAAGAAGCCATAAAGCGAGAAAATACCCCAACCCGATATAGAAGAGGCAAAAACCAGTTTCTTTTGTAGTGACGGATCAGCAAAGACTATAGCAGTATCTACAAGCGGGAAAGCAATACCCAATCCATATCAACATTGACTAAATTTGTCTCGAGTAAACTTGTATCGACTACATCTGCCCTATCTTTGATTTGAAGAAACTTTACTAGGAGAGTTTATAGCTAGCGGAGGTAAAAGTTAACAGATGTTACTAGTCTAACAATATGGGGCGAAAATTTCATAATATATTATAAGTTCTTACGAAATATACTTTTACTATTTCTCCTAGTCCTATTCTAACATGAACAGAAAATAAATAAATAATACAATAAAGTTGGAACAAATGCTTCAACAGTTTATACTTTTGGAGAAACATTTCCACTTATATAATGCATATGGAAACCCTCAAACCTCCCTTTTGTTCCTTTCTAGAGAACTTACACACACACACACACATAAAATCAACCACCATTCACCACCGCATCACCACCGCATCACCACCGCATCACCACCGTCGTCTCAACTCTCCGGCGATGGAAGACACCGGATTCCACCACTTCACCACCCTAAACCCCACCGCACAAGAATTCCGACCAACACACCACCACCACACCTCCTACCACCACTAACATATTATTCATCATACTCATACTGTAACACCTTCACCCACCATCCCCCACCACCACCACCACCGCCACCGCCGCCACCGCCACCAGTCCCTCCGCCGCTACCACCGCCGTCCCCCACCCCCACTCGAACCCTCCTCCTCAGCTCCGTCCCCTGCCACGTCAGCGAATCCATTCTCCGGCGAGATTTGGAGGTCTTCGGCGACGTGAGGGCGGTGGAGATGGACAGAATACGCGACGGCTTAGCCACCGTGCATTTCTACGATCTCCGGCAAGCGGCGGAGGCGTTGCACGAGATACAAGAGCAACACATGCAGCAACAGTATCGTTTACGGAGGCATTTTGATGCACTCACGTTGTTTTCGCCGGAAAATTGTGCTCCGGCGTACGGTTACCTTTCTAACAGCTTATCTCCGCCGCCGCTACCACCGCCGGGGCCGGGGCTCGTCGCCGGCCGCGCGGTTTGGGCCCAGTTTGCCTTCTCCGTCGCCGGCGGCTTCCCCGACGGCAACAACCAAGGGACTCTGGTTGTCTTCAACCTCAGCTCCGGCGTCACCGCCGGTGACGTTAAAGAAATCTTCGAAGCTTTTGGTAATATTATTCATAGAAAATTTTTATAAATAATATTGATGATTGATGTTTATGATTCTGTGTTAATGCAATATATTTGTATGTGTGTTTTTGAAGATTAAGAAGTGGAATTGTTCGAGGATATTATTGTGTGATAGGTCGCTTTCGACATAATTTGAGATCAATCTTGATGCTGTTGATATTTTTGTTTCTATTTTTGGCATTTTTCTGTTCTTCGTTTGACTAATTATTAATTTCTGTTTAGTAGCTAATTTTATTTAATTATTTATATGATTTATACAACCAAAGGTTGTGTGAAGGAATTGAGAGATACTCCATTGAAAAAGAACCAGAAGTTTGTAGAGTTTTATGACACTAGAGATGCATCCAAGGCTCTAATCAACATCAATGGTAAGGAAATCAATGGGCAGACGGTTGTCGTCGAGTTTAGCCGTCCGGGCGGGTTCAAAACCGGGCTTAAACACGGCCGGTTTAACCCTCTTGGCTCCACGAGGCCGCCCCCGATTATCGTTGAACGTAAATTCGTGTCGGAATCACGCCCTTATCGCTCTCCACCACGTCCAGCTCAACCTTCGCATTCGTTGAAGAAGATTGTCAAGAAACAACCCGAGCAACTTGGTGGGTGTTCGTGGAGTAAACAACGAAAGGGGTCGAGGCACACGCGAGAGAAATACGACCCGAAGTTCTTGATCAAAGAAGACGGGGTAATATCCGAATCATCTAGCGTGTTGGATACTAGAACTACGGTTATGATCAAGAACATACCGAATAAATACAGGTCTAAACCGTTACTTAATCGTGTTATTCGATTTGATACACTTAAACGAAAGATCATAGTTTTATTTTCATACATGGGTGCAGTCAGAAGCTTTTGCTCAACATGCTTGATAGTCATTGCATTCACTGCAACGAGCAGATAACCGATGGTGACGATGGTGGCAACGGCGTAGATCAACCGCTGTCTTCCTATGATTTCGTCTACCTCCCGATCGATTTCATGTACGCGTTTAACATTATGCGAGTTTGAAATGGTGAATTCGTGAAAGTTAATGTTGTTAGATTACAGGAACAAATGCAATGTGGGATATGGGTTCGTGAATATGACGTCGCCTGAGGCAACAATGAGGCTGTACAAGGCGTTTCACCATCAAAATTGGGAGGTTTTCAACTCTAAAAAGATATGTGAAGTTTCATACGCAAGATTGCAGGTTCTATTCGTTCAAATTGAGTTTCAACTACTTTGAATGCTTGTTATTATTATGATTATTACTGGTGAAATATATTATTATTAGGGTTGTTAACCTAATTGGATGTCTAGGGTTTGTAAAAAAACAAATTGGGTTTTTCTATTGCCAACAATTACTCATGTTAATTAGACCGGACCGGTTACACTTCTAACTTTCACTTCATGTTGATTAGACCGGACCGGTCACACTTCTAACTTTCTAATAACAGATCAATATAACTACTATATATTATCGTTTGATTTGCTAGCTTTTCATTCATATAATGAAAACAAAACATACAAGTGAAATTGAGCCCGGTAATCACAAAATCGAACATTGCTGCTAGAACTGTTATTGGTAATAATTATAAAAAGTTAATATACTGTTAGATAAATTAATAGTAAAAAAATTGCAAAGCTAGTAATAATTGTTTTTTATTATTAAACTTTTTTTAATATTATTTAGAGCATTTACAGGAAGTAACTTATACTTATTTGTGAGTACGAATCTTATATTTTATGAATGATTACGAGTGGAAAAAATAACATTTTTTGTTGTTTATATGTATATTTAGTAATTCTCTCTATTTATGTTATTTTTTAGTGTTTTTGAATAGTAATCGTGAGTAAAGGAGATATTAATGATACTAACAAAAGTATATAAAAATTTGATTAATTGAAAATAAAAGTAATAATTTTTATTACACAACACAAAATCTTTGATATTAATTTCGAAATGTTGTAAGGGTTTGGAAGCATTAAAGGAGCACTTCAAGAACTCAAGGTTCCCATGCGAGGCGGAGGAGTACATGCCGGTGGTGTTTGCTCCGCCGCGGGACGGCCGGAGACTCACGGAGGCGACACCCATCGTCGGGCGGAGTACGGCGGCAACACCGCCGGAGCAACATGACACGTGTTCGACAGAAACCGAAGGTTGTAATAGTAACATTAATGTGACAGCAGCAGTAGTAGAAGTAGATGATGATGTGGATTCCGATGATAGTAACGCCGCCGCCGCCACTGAAGGCGACGGTGGTGATGATTGATGATAATTTATTATTAATAATATGATTATAATCCACTGTTGGTTGTTTTATACTTTTATTAGTTAAAATATGTTATTAATATGTTGGTGGTGTGTTTTTTTTATTTGTTTTTGGTTTCACTGTGCATTGCATCAGCCTAAACAGAAGTCACTGGAGGTCTACTTGCTCTAGGTATAAACCCTTTTCAACAAGATAATGATATTTGATAACTTTTTTCTTTTTATTTTCTTTTTTTGTTTGGGAAAAACTTGTATTTGGGATTTAGGGGTGATAAATATGCAATATTTATAGCTGACTTATTCTAAATAGTATAAGTGTATAACAGAATCATATTTGAATGTTTTCGAAGTTTGAAAAGAGAAGGAAATAAATGTTATAATAAATTCTAAATAGTTATATATAGAAAGCTTATAACCAGAGGTGTTCATTGTATATATATCTTTTAGTAAGAAATTGTAAGAAGCCACTTGTATGTGGTATTGAGTAGGTTTGGTGAATGTGACTCGTATTTATTATTCATGTGTGATTTAAACATTAAATTGGCACAATTATGCAACTCATATTAAGAATCCCTTAGCCCATTAATTATCAAAAAGGATTGAGGGATAGTAATAAAGTTGATTTTTTTAATCAAGCTAAGGCAACAAAACACGAGTATTATATTAAACGGGTTAAGATATGATAATTTAAAGCCTGATATTTTCATATTCTTATTGATTTCATATTTAGGGTGTTGTTGATCTTGTGTTTACAAGTATTTGCCAGAAATCACCACCCCTAGTAGAAGCTGCCATACTATCATACAACTGTTAACTATTTTAGTTATTATATTCAAATCAGAATTCATATTATACAATGAACAGACCCCTCTTAGGAGGGCGTAAGGCCTCTTATATCATATTTAGCACCCGTAAGGCTTCTTACTGGTCTTAAGAAGGATGTCTGAATATAATAAAGTGTGTTGTTATAACAGACTTCATTATATAGTAGGGATCTAACTTTTGGTATTCTATCTTTCTTTTATTAAATGAAATAATTATATATAAGTAAACTAAATGATTAAATATCTTAAATATAAATCTTATTATTCTAATAACTTATTAAAACATACTAAATTGTAAGATTTCAAATATCGTTTATCTTATATATAATTTTATAATTCTTGATTTTTATTATTTGTCATTGTAATTTCTTAACTTTTTATTATTTATTAATTCATTTATGGCTAATGATATATACAAAATAAAATATTAGTAAAGTCTAATAATAATTTTAAGGGAAATGTCATAGAATAGTAACCAAGTTTCAAAAGTGTTATAATTTAGTCACTGATGCATATTTTTCTCAAATTGGATCTTCAAACGATCAAATCGAGTCATTACCAAATTTTATTATGATAGAAAGTAATGATGAAAAAAATATGGGAGTTAGAATTTTCAATATATAAAATTATATTAAAATATATGAAAAAAATAATAAAAATGCCTAAAATTTACGTCAACATTCTATATCAGCATCAAAAGATTGAAAAAAAATATTTTCTAACTGAATCCAAAAGTATAACATTCTAAAAAATATGTTATGATTTTTAATTTATATAAAATATAAAAATGAGTGATCTGATTGAAACACTTTTAAAACTTAAGTTATTTAATTAGAACACTTTTGAAAGTTGGTTACTATTTTATAAAATTACCCCTAATTTTAATATGTTAAAATTTTCCTACTTCATTTAATAAATGGTTTTTAACCTATTATACATCATAATCTACTTGATATTGAAGTGACGCTTAAAACTCATCACCCAAGATTTAAACATGTAAAACCTTCTAAATTATGGTCACATAGTAGAAGCTGCTATACCCTCATACAACCGTTCATTATTATAGTTATTATATTCACATCAAAATATACAAATTATCTACATGATATCAAAGTGACCACTAAATCTTATCACAAAGATTTACACATGCAAAACCCTTCTAAATTATGGGCGCACAATGGAAATATATAATAATCTTCTCTAGCTAGAGAGTAGGCTGTGGATAAGCATTATGTCATAGGTACTTAGGTTCATTCTTCCAAGATTTTGCAAATTGTTTTTTGTCTTATAATGTCCACGTGGACTAAATACAACACATAAACATATATGACTAATCAGTTTGTTTAGAAAGATAACTTATATTCATGTTAATATTAACAAAGATAGAATTTTAATGGCAGAATGTTTGAATTACAATTGGAAGAACAATGACAAAATATAGATGTTTGACTTTGTGCCGTACAAATTAAACAGACAAAGAGAGGGGGACGAATTGAAGCCCCTTTGGATGCTCTGTCGTTTTATACATGAAAACAGAGGGGTCCAGTGATGTTGCATTTAGCTTTTCAGCTATCCCTTTTTTTGTGTTTGCATGGGGTCTTGACACGTGGACGGTTGTCATTTGCCATGTGTCAACAGTTTAGTCAAAATCAAGTTTCAAAAAATATTATTACTTTATTGTTGTAAATTATAAGGTGCTCTAAAGGATCTATTTTGTGACAAAATGTATGAAGATTTTGTTAACATATGCTAGTATAAAGTGTGGCATTGTGGTATGTGAAGATGTCTTTATCAAGAGATGTACACTTTTGGTCTATGAGTAGCATGGACCACACCTATTTCCAAGAACATGAAAAACAACATGAAACACTTTGAAGAAACATAATTGGCAAACATGATGACATGAGGGAGACTACCAAGAACTATTGTGTTTTAGATCATATGAATAATGGTAGAGGAAGGGGACCGTCCTTTAAAATGTTTTTGAAGAGGTTTTGTGATGTTACATAGGGATAACACATGGTGAAAGGTTGTTCTCGCTAATGGAAATAATGATATGTGGTGTGGTTGATATTAGTTTTCGTAACTGCTAAATTAGGGTGGAAGGGTAGTCGATGCAGCAAGAAACACCGAGTACACATATGAACCCAATGATAGATTTAGCATCCTCAAAATCTGTTGATAAATTTTACAATAAACATGTTGGTTTGGATTGAAATTACGCTAATATATAAGACTCAAATCAACTGTTTGGATATAAGAAAATTAATTCATGTGGTTGAATATAAGACCATTTAGTATCGACAAAATCAACCGATGACTTTTAAAATAAACATGATGGTTTGGATTGAAATTGCGTTAATATATAAGGCTTAAATTCACTATTTGGATATAAGAAAATGAATTCATGTGGTTGAATATAAGACCATTTAGAGTTAGAAATGACCCAAAGATTAGTGATGTTAACCAATAGGTAAGTTGATTAGATATATATAGTTTGTTATTTTAGATAAAGTTTAAATTATATTAGTAGTCATAGGCAGATAAGTATAAACTAAATTATATGAATCGATGTTGATATGAGTTGTAACGAAACTTTTTGAGTTAAGTTTTTTTGGTTATAATAAAACGTTTGGGAGTTATACAAATGACATGTTCTTATATCACTGTTCCAGAAACTGAACTATTAGTTTCCGATCCATGTAGTTAAATTTTGTTAATTGTATAAGTGTTTTTTTCCAAATTATTATGCATGTCAAAGCATGCTGTTTAAATTATAATGGTTGAATCATGACAAATATAAGAAATTGTATCGAAGCAAAAGATGTTAAAAAATGTTGATGAATTAGTTTACTACGATCGTTTTGCTTAATAGCTTCATAGTGCTAGTGACTGTTTCTTTGTTTTATGGCTATGCCACCCGTTTGATATATGAATTAAAATAGCATTTTGAGGTTCTTAGGTAGGTTTTTTCAATCACATTATATTCGGCCATAAAATTTTAAGTAATGTGTTTTCTTTCCTTGCGTGTCCTCTTGGCATGACAAATTAAGTAGTGTATAATCCTAGTTTAATTAATAGCTAATACTCATGTCTTTTCTAAACACGTTACTATAAACTATATTAATCACCTCTCAAACTACTATTTGCATCCCATAATTTTTAGCCTGTATGTCATGAATCATGATTTATTAATATGGTCATGATTCATGAAGAACTTTTGTTTGCAAAAATTAAGATTTAATCTACCGCATTTTTATATAAAAACATTAAAGGGAGGTTATTTCACGAAAAGTTGTTTAGTTACATAAAATAAATGAAAATAGTTTTTAAAAATCCAGGTTTCACTCTTTATTTTTTGAACAACAAAATGTTTCACTCTTAAGTTACTCATTTTTTATACTTTATAAGAATTTAAATTTATATAACTTTTGTGAAAAAAATCTCATTTGAGACTAAATTACAAGACCATGGGCTTAGGCTTTACTTTTTCTTTTTGAACATCGTTTCGTGTTATCTAGCTAGAAAAAAATCACCAACATCACATATTGTAGAATTCAAACCCCCAAACATTTGGCCACTATGGCTGCTATATTGATCACTTTGAGTTTTATTATATGAGCTATTGTTTTTGGGAACATTTTATTTACTTGATGAATTAAAAAGAGAATTTTTTTACTTGATAAATTAATTTGTTCATGAAACAAACCTTTATCATTTGAGTTTGCAAATAGCCATAAGAGTAAAAAACTTTTTAGTTTTAGGGAATATTAAAATTCAAAACCTGACATGAGATACATTATAAGTTAATGTAGTTTAGAAATAAGATTACATAAGTGTCTGAGTTGCTCTTCTATAAAAAAACATCTATTAAACTCTATCTTGTAAATTAAATATCGTTGCATACCAACCAAGGTTGTAATAATGTTGAAACTTGTTTACGATTCTTTCATCATACAGGCTTCACATAGTTAAACTAAACTCCACGTAAACAACTAGTTATTTGGTTCTGATTTCCGTTATTGAGGAATTGAAACCTCAACATAATACATCTAACGTTTACAAGATGGTGGATTCGGATCACAAGCAACAAAATGAAAACAAAATGCCAAATGTTTACTCTAGAAGACATTAAGTCCTATGGATTCTTGTAGGTTAAGAATAGAGCAAACATTTCAACTATTAACAAAAATGTGTAAGTTCCACATTGAGTAGTATAGTTTTTCCGTTGATGTAATCTCCATTTGTATTTCATAGCTTTTTGCTAGTTTTAATAATAACATCAACTTCAACTGTTAGAAAAAATGAATTTGATCTTCTTTTAACCAAAACTATATGATGTATAGTATTGCGACTCATTCCATCATATCCTCTATAATGTTTGCGAGAAAGAAAATATTGAAAACATTATTAAACATATGACTATAAAATAAACATTAAAGATCATTTTCTATAACACTTTAGACAAATTTTACATCGACAATATACAAAAGAGATTTTTGATTCTTAATAAATGTGCTGCCTCTAACACAATCAACGTATTTTGAGGCATGTTGACCGCGGTTGAAAAAAGAATTTCACAATTAAACGTGTTTTATGATTGTTCAATTTTCTCCAGAAATATTTATATTTTTTTAAAAGAATTAAAAGCTAATATTATTATATTAAGTGAATCCTAGGAGTTGTCTTTCATGGGTTGTCTTGGTCGTAATGGGTTTGACCGGAACAGTATGTAGTCAAACACATATGTGGAATGGGTATTGTTCGTGTGTATCAAAGCCACACGATTGCCCACCTGGACCCATATCTTTCTCCTTTTTTGTTTCCCCGTGCCTTCACTTTACATAATAGAAAGTTAAATATTAATAAAATGAACTTGTATAACGTGTTATATATGATATTTTAATATATAGATATAGATGTGAGTTTTTTATAATACACATATATCTATCATACTTTTAATTCTGGACATGAGGTTTGAATTCTTGATCTTAAGAGAGTTTGTGTAAACTCTAACTGATATTATTAGTACATTCAAACACACACCATATAGGGATGTAACTAGTTATTAAAAGCATTCATATTGAAGTTTTTAAAAAATATAAGTATGTTTGTTATATTATATGAAATGATTTTAAGTGAATATAAATAAATATTCTTACTCTAATAAAATAGTAAATACGAGTGACACATGTCATCACCATAATTCTCCTCACCAAAATTTTTCCGTCTTTCTCTCCTATTAAATAATTATTTGAATTTCTAATAATATTTTAATGCTTTTTAATATTTAATAAATTAATAAATAAATCTATTTATTAAGTTTATTTTCAAATAAATTAATACTTTTAAAAAGTCAAATTTTTAAAAACAAAATTAAGCAAATTTGGGAGTTGTAATAAGAAATTTTTTTAAAAAATGTATTTTTATACGATTTGTTTTAAATCAAAATGTTTATTTTAAAAAATTAAAAAAAATATTTTAAAAAGTCGATATCACATATTTATAGTCATTTCTCATACATAATTTAAGTTATATAATATCTTATAATATCATTTTATATTTAATAAATTTATTATATTAATATTTATATTTATTCAACCCGTGTAATACACGGGTTTACTAAAACTAGTAAGAGATAAAATGTTATTGTGCATTGTTATATTTAGAGAATCACTGTTTAATCCTTATAAAATTTTAATATTTTTTAAAGTGGTTGTGAGTGGAGAAAAAATAAAAAAGTAATCATAAAACTATAAAAAATATTATTTAATTAAAAATAAGAAAAAAAATATAGTGATTTTTAATGTAATTATATTAATAAAAATAAAAAACCCACTTTGAATACTGTAAGACTATCTATTTAATCTTGAAACAACAAACAAAAGGTTATGTAAAATCGAAAGAATTCGAACGACTTTTATAAAGGAATAACTACTTAATGGATAATTTAACTTGTATAAAAAATAGAAAGAAAATAAACAAAGATGACTAAAGTTAATAGTTGTAACGACCGACACCCTGCTTGCACCAGAAAAGTGTTGGATAATTTCTAATTGCACACTTTTGTATTTGGATGTTAGATTATTGTAAACAATATTATTACTTCAAGACTTTGAAATATGACAATAGAATGTCATATTAGACTTTTGATTTGAATTGTCGGAGACTTTGAAATAGGCATGGTCATATACGTCAATTCTAACCTAAGAGTACAATGGGTAGGCATAATTCCATTTTAGTACTCTACAGACTATAGTAAATAGTATTCTTGCTAAGTATGTAAATGCTTCGTTTCAATTTATTAAAACATAAACGAGTAAGTCCTATTTTATAAGTAATGATGATGAGTAAAAAGTGATAAAATTATAAAATCTAATTATATAAAATGAGTCAAGTGAACCAAACATATTTTCACATATCAAAAGTTATTTATAATTGAATTTATATTGATACGTACAGTTATAATGGTAAGTTTACTCAATTGGAGTTTTTTATAACAAGACTCATGTGTGAACTAAAATCTACCGGTTTAAATATGATATACGACATCATTATATAATTATTTATGTTTTTTCCTTTCCACTACTTTTGTTTATATTTTCTACACTTAGTAGATAGAAACATTAATTTATATATATCAACAATCAACAATTAAATTAATTCAAATACATGAAATAAAAAATATCACGTATTCTTTTATATTTTGTTTATTTCTGATTTCCTTATTCTCAAATTATAACACTTTATTTTCATCTTTATTGCACAATTACCTTTAATTAAAACTGATAACTGTGTTCTTACTTTTCGAGTTTTCTTTATTTTCTCTTTTGTCAAATAATGTTTTTTATATGAGCAAAATAGCTTTTAATAACAAAGATATTAACAAGAAAAAAACAAAGCAGACATGGCTTGGATACGCGGGGTCCTTTGGGAAGACCAAATTTTGTACGGCCTTTTGTCGTCTTTTTTTAAATATTTGATGCATTTGAGATATCCTACACCTTTTATAATCAAATAAAGCTTAATGTAAAATAATATTAATAATATTATTATTGTTCAATATGTTAATGTTAATTTAATAGGCACTATGTTGTCCGATTTAACATATCTTTCTCCGTATAATTCTCGCTTAATTATTCTTGTGTTTTATTGAAAGACTAAATAACTTATTAAATACACGTGGGGTGGTCTATTGGGCCTGGGTCAAGCTATTTGGGCCTGTAATGGGATAAGGTCTATCCATGGCCCATGGGCCATGGGTTCCTAAAAGGCTAAAAAGAGTGTATGATTGATGATAAGCTGATTAACTGATAACAAGATCGTGATCGAGCCATGGCGCAACTGTCTTGGTTGGCGCTTAGCATAAGTGGTTAATTGGGCCGACGATGAGGTTCAAGGCCGAACAAGTTAAGGAATCTTGATGAACCGTTATCTTTTGGAGCAGTGTCCCAAATCAATAACCAAATAAAATCTTAGTTGCAAGGTAGACACCCTTCGGTGGCAACTATGACAATGTAAAGAATGAACGAAGGCAATTGGCAGCAACAGAAGTCATACACCGGTGGCGGGTCATAATAACTGTTATTATAAAAGCGTAACCTCAAGTTTTCATGGATATGTTGTGGTTTTATGTATGAAAATATGTAATATCATTTATGTTATGTTATAATACAAAACTTCATTCTAATCTTATGTTACATCTCCTTATGTGGTCTTGTTTTCTAGTTCTCTTACTATTTAGGTGCCTTGTTGTGTATGATCATGAAAAGTTAAATAAAATTAAAATATATAATATAATGTAAAAGAATATTCGTATTGAATTAAAGAGTATAAAGTGCCATATGTAATTAGAAGTTCAATTTGTTTAATCTTGACAACCATGTAAGTCAAATGGAAATTTCAATTTCATTATTGTATTTCAAACAAGGTTCTCAGCAGAATTACAAAACTAAAACAACCCCTAATAGTACTCTTTAAAATCGGAATTCAAGTATTTATTTGTGCTCTTTTATTACCATTAAACAAAACTACTAAGAACCCGAAACATAAATATATGAAGGTGTGTTTTCAACTTTTCATGCACTAGAGCTCATCTTTAGCCACACTTTTAGGGTTATCCGGTGTCAGCTTGATGGGATAAGATGCATCCATGGCTAACCCACACAACCCCTCGGGTGCATTAACACCACGCTGCATCCTGATGTAGCCTTGTTCACCCCACCTGGTTCCCCACGAGTTCCTCACGAGCCAGTAATCCGTTCCCTCTTGTGTTGTCCCGTACCCCACGATTGCCACACCATGGTTTAGGTCTGTCCCGCATAATCCATTGAAAACTCCCTACAAAACACCATCAAGAATCTTAACATATGCTACACAACATATACATATAACTTTTTATTTTTTTTAATTTATTTTACCTCAGAATAAAATTGAAAATTAAGACCACTGGCATCTATTGCGATTGAGACGGTTGGTTAGCAACGGCTCTCAACAACGCGTTCTCATCGTTGGTGGGTACATTTTCGTAACCATCAATCTTCACTACTGGAGAGTTTCTCTGCATTAAAAAAAAACTGTATAAGTAACATATCAGTAACGTTTTTTTTTTGTTCAGTTATAACAATATATCACAAATTTTAGCACCCAAGAGTTCATAGTTTATTTTTTAGTTCAAAAGAAATAATCTTCATTCAACTAATACTGATTTTGGTAATTTTAAATTTTTGGTTCACAAGCAATCATCTTTATTTAACAAAAAAACTTTTTTTTCTTACCTTTCTTATATCACAACGACCGTTACGGGCAAAATAAGGGTAACTTTGCTCAGTTGTAACCCCCCCGATTTCCTTAATGAACTCGTATCCGTTTTCCATTAACCCACCATCACATCCTTGGTCACCAGAATCACAATCAACAAGCTCTTGTTCAGATAAAGAATTAGTTGGTTAGTCTTGATTTTGTTAATACCCTCCACCCCAACTATGGTTGAAAACGCCCAACAACTACCTGTAAAACAGTTAAAAAGATCCAATATCAAGTACAGATGACATAAAAAATTTTCAACCCATTTAGTTGTTAAGGTCAAATGGGCCAAAACCAACAACGGAACATTTTTAATGCATACAACCTACATGATCATTTTGTAATCATATTAGACACCTAAAATGTTACTAGAAAAGGGTGACAAATTTGAACAAAAAGTGCTTATGAGACAAAATTATTGTTTACTTACGAACATATCGATTCAGCTTAGAGGTGGCCATTTCAGGTTTTGGGCTTTACCTGAAACCGGCTAAAAACCGGGATCGACCCAATTGGGTTTTTTGTACCTGGATTGTGGCAAAATGGGATATGAACCCCAGTCGGGATCACATACTTGAAAACCCTACCCACTATACCTGGGTAGCGTCGGGTCCGAAATCAGGTTCAAAAACAGGTTTAGTTTTTTTTTCTTATGTGTATAATACCGGGTTCAACTCGGGTACAACAGGGTCGAGTTCAGTTTGGGTTCGCTATAAAACTGAAAATCTAAAAGCAGTTCCAACCTTACGGGTTTAAACGAGCCCAAACCGGATACACCTCCCATCGGGTACTACTCGTACCCGTCCGGTCGGATCCACCGGACCGGATTCGAACCTAATTTTTATGCCCGCCTCTAATTCAGTTATATGCTTTATCTCTGACAAGCCCAATGGGTCAAAAGTAACCCAAACTACAAAAACTTATTTATAATACACACAACCTACTTTATCTTTCTTATAGGAAATTTTAAAATTACTTAGTTATAATATATCTTTTATAATAACATTTATAAAAAAAATTCATAAATTTGGACAGTAAGTATTTAAGCAAACCAAACATGACCCGATTGGACCGGGATGAAAACTACCTGTTTTGACCCAAAACAGTTACCCAACCCGCCAGACCCGCCCATTTGTCCATACCACATCGGCCTTGATTCTTGATCGGATTAACGACTCCATTTTTCCTCCAGTCGATAAATGGTGGTGGAGCCGTGGTCTTCTCATGCATGAACGACGTCTGTCTCCTTTCGCCTTTCAGCATCCTGTAGTGCAGGATCTTCGAATCGAACCCAGCCCTGAACTCATGGTTAGTCATATCAGCAAACTCATTAAGTTTCAGCTTGTATGGCTTGTCCATCTGGTTCACGCGGTGAATGTGGTTCACGTTGTACTTGAACACATTGAACCGCTTCTGCTTCTCACCAAGGTCCCTTGAAACCGTATGGTGGCTCCTCCATCGTTCGTACAAATCCCACAGGCTTTCGTCTGTGGCTAAGTCTTGTTCAGTGAAGTCGATACAATTGACAACAGTACCTATGAACAGAACAAAAGAGAGAATTAAAAAGAAAAGTTTACTAATTTCCATGAGAGAATTGTCTAAATAATTGATGAATGATATTGAGTTTGGAGACTTTATATAGTGTGATGAATGAGGAGCTTTGTTATTATCTGCATCATATGAACTTATTTTTCATAGGATATGTAGATAATGTGAGCTATACATTTAGAAGCTAACTTACTATTTTTAGCAGGAGATTCGTTCGAGCTAGAAATGTACGTCATTCGAGCATATAACGCCTGCTTACCTGAGTTCATCTTGTGTGCTACTGATAACTTTCCGTTGGGAGCCTTCGTGATAAGGATTAAGATCAAGAACCCACTGCGCGAGAGACAAAACTGTTGATGTCATTGTAGATCTAACATAAAGAAAAAATGCATTTATAAAAGTTCAACTTCTTATTATAACATCAAATTTTGCACTTGAAAACATTACCTAAAGACTCAAGAGTCACCTGAGCACCATATGACAAACCTATTGTCGATGGCATTCAGTCGTTATTTGAAACCTATTGTCGATGGCATTCAGTGATTTGATGGTCTGACCAAGCGTTTGGAACTTGAACCAGCCCGAGTAAATCAAACCGGCCATTTAACTTTCATTTATCTTTTATAACTGGAATATGGACTTACATATATGTAATATATTCACGAACCATGTTTATTATTAAAATTTTTAGTACAACAAAATGATTTTGTAAACTAAATAGTAAAATCAGTTAATACCCTCAAACTGTCGGACGATTTGGTTAGTCGTTTCCGGAAACTACTTTGGCAATTTCGTGCACATTCAAATTCCACTCACAATTACCCAAGGTAACGTAATGCTAAACCTAATTATATATAATACTAATTACCAAGTAGATTATGCATTATAAGTTGTATCCAGGCTTTTGTGGTTGTACGTACTTTTGTTATTTTATTTTATTTTATTATTTTTAACTTCAATATTTTATATTTTCTATAATTTAACCCTTACAATTTTTCACTTTCAACTTTGGTTGTTTATACTTTTTATTTTAGTTTATTACTTTTAACCCCAATATTTCACACGCCTCGATGTGCGCATGTGGTTTAACGTTTTTACGTCTATCTTTTTTCCGTTGAAAGGCCCCGTCACAATGTGTGGTTCTTAGATCGACTTGGTTTTGATCTTATATGTTTAACGTTTCACGTGCGGCATTCAACGTTTTTACGTCCACTTTCAGTTCAGTTTTGTTTTCCCCCTTTTTTTAATACGAGTTATCCGGTGTTGGTGGTCGCTAATGGTAGTATAAAATTCGTAATAATAATCAAAGTACATTCACCATCAAAGCATATAGGATGAATATAGAGGAAGAAATTAAAAGATAAAGACCTTCACGAGGAGTTCAAGCCTCTGCTAACATGATCTGTAATTTTGTTCATTCATCACCATTCTGAATCGATAGGAAGCCCCTCGTAGGTTTGATGACTAAAGTGGAAATGAACGAAATTAGTTAGACTATAACTACCGCACAAAGAGAAGAGTGGCCTCAAATATTATTATACGATGGTGAAAGAAGCTTTAAATCTATCAGACGTTAAGCCTTTAACAAGCTTTAAACATAACTTTGTCTGTCTGTTACGGTCTAACTTAAAATTTTTTAAGGGTGTTCTAATTTTTTTCCTTGTTTCTTTTGGAGGTAAAATATTAAAAATTTAACACAATTTTTTTTATGTGGTCAGAATTTTAAGGTCCTATTGTTTATCTTTAATCATGTTTTTTCGGTATAGACAAGGTCATGTTAGGTTGGGACGATCATATATTAAAATGAGAAGTCAAAAACTTACACTTTTTAATTTCACTACATTAAAATGAGAAGTCAAAAACTTACACTTTTTAATTTCACTCTCAAATTACATTTTTTTCCAAATCACCACTTAACAAGATGTCAAAACAAAATCTTATCTAAACCATTGGTAAAGTAGTTTAGCTCATCGGACACTTAATAAAAATCATACAGGAAAGTGTAACTTAGTGTTATTTAAATTATTCTAGCTTAATATTCTCGGTCTTTTCTATTATTACTTTTATTGATATTTAATGAATTGCATTTATGTTCTTTTTTATTTATATTTTTTGGATATTTAATTCCTAATGATTGATATGAGTTTTAGCATATGATAAAAAACAAAATACAAAATTATGCAAAAAGGTAAATCATGCATCAAATTAGATGATAACCCTATAAATACGTTTAATAAGAAAATCTAATAAATTAAAAGGTTTATAACTCATGTATATTAAATGTAAATAAAGTTGCAAACGAACCGAACTTTTAGCTAATAATTCGTAAACCGTTTGACGTGAAGTTTGTTTATGTTCTTTCGTTTAGTAAATAAACGAACACGAACAAATTTTATTTGTTTGTTTATTTAAACAAACGAACATGAACACAAGCCGTGTTCGCTCATTTATGTTCGTGAACATTTGATAATGTGTTCGTTTATGTTCATGAATTTTCGTCGTGAACGTTAGAAAATTTTTATGATAATTTTATCAAAGTTTATGTTAACTATTTATTTAATAAACGTGTTCGTCTGTTTTCGTTTAAATATAAAATAGATCCTTTACCTCTGAAGTTGTATGGTTTACACACGTGTGCTTTCTTTTACTGTGACATGATATTTTGTTTTTTTTTTCTATAAAAACCCAATCTCACTTCCCAAGTTCTTAAGTATCTTTAGTCATCTTCTCCATAACTTTATTCACAAAATATTACAGAGGTCGGCCAGCGGAAATTTTTTGATGTTATTTTTCTCATACTTTTTTAAAACTTGCTATGTGTAATATTTAGAGGTATTCGATTTTTTTTCTCAAGGATATCCCGATACATATAACACTAAAAGAATACATATCGAAACGAGAGTTGAGGGGTAGCTCAGGCTACCCCTGTCACTAACTCACTATACTAAATCCGCCACTGTTGCATACAATATTTCAAATCAACGGAGATCTAAACACCAGTTAACCACTATATTTAACTTAAAGAGACTTTAGTGAAATGGTTTTGTTTACATGACATTTTACCCCAAAAAAACCCTTATATATGGTTTTAGTTTTTAAAGTAAATACACCAACGCGTTTTGGGTGGATGGTCAAATGTGGATTATAAATTAAACTCTACGGTCCAAATGAGACATACCGATTACTACATGTCTATATGAGCGTTTGGGTTTTGGTTGTTGATGTTTTGTTGGGTGTTTTTATGGAGGGTTAGATTTAGAGGTATAGAAACCGGGTTTTTAGGAAAACATATTTTGGGTTGGCAGTAAGAACCGAACCGGGTTGTTCGTCTCCTCTCTAAACAGGTTTGTACAACTGTACAAGAACTTGTTCGGGTTCTTAGAATAATCTAATCCTATCCCAACCGGTTGGGGTTGGTTTCTAAACGGTTCGAGTACAAACCTATAATTGAAATACATCAAAAAATATAGATCGTAACTTGTAATTCGTAAATATAATATATTTTATTGACATAATTGTTGATTCGTCGACTAATTAGCTCGTTCTCACGTTTTATTCTTCACCTTCAAACCCAAATTGTTACATAGGTATCCATCAAATGAAGCTTCATTGTCGGTCATTTCAAATATGGGCCATATCTCGGCTTCATCATCGGTTAAAACTAGCCTCTAACGGTTAAAAAGATGTTAAAAAAGGCTCCTGACAGGTAATTTTTAAACATAAATAATATAAGTAGACTAGAAGCCATATAAAAAGTGATTTTAAGCTCGAGTTTGGCTTACTTGTAGCTCATTAGTAATTAGTAATATCATATATTCTCATAAAACGTTTAAATACATTTAAAAGTACTAGTGTTTTGGTGTTGGTTTAGATAGCTTCTTATAAGGAAAATCGTTTCGTTGATTTTTTATATCTTATATACTTGTTATCACATGTAGATTCTAGTTACATAGTCAACTCTATATCACGGGTGTCTTGTGACCAACAAAGATGCTTTTAAAAATTAATCACTTGGAATACATAATATTCTTAGGCTCTCTGGTATGCCCAAAAGCCCGGTGTCGTAGCGCTTATGTGGCTTCTGAAGGGCGTTAAACATAGCCATAGTGGGAGCGTTAATGGTGTTAAGCAGGGAAAGCGTCAACGACTCAGGGGGTGTTTTTTTTCCAAAAAACTTATTCCTGATCTCTTTTGTCTGCCTCGTGCTGATCACGTACAGACGTTAAGATCTGCATAATGTTTGTTTTTCGAATACTTTTTTATTAAAAACAGGTTTGCGCGTGGTTTTCATAATGCAGACTTCGCACAACAGCTTATAAATTTTTTTAAAGTTTGCAAATGATTAAACATCATCACCAACCACCACCCGTGTCCACCACCACCACCACCCCCGTCCGCCTCTACCCATCGTCCACTATCACCATCACCGTCCAACATCGCCGTATACCATCAACAGTTGATTTTAACAGTTTGCACACATTAAAAACCAGACACTTTTTTTGTTGGAAACTGCATAGCTTCTAAACCACTAAATTTAAACGAAATAAAACAAAAAAACTCAAAATAGATGTTCTAATCCCACACCTTCCATCTAACTTAAAAATACTTAAAGAACGTTGGTGAGAGAACTGAAACATTATCCATTATGATTTGCAAAATATTTTATTTTTTTTCTTTTTTTCAATTTTCAACTTACAAGATGCTAAAATTATTTATTTGTCTATTATATCATCCATTTTTTTGTAGATACGCTTTTGACTTTCAAACTCAAGGCTTTATATAATAAAGGCTCCACTCTTCTTCCCTCTACTCACTGTTCTATTCAAAGTTCAATCACACCACCACCGGTTAATTCTCGCCGGAGACATGAAACTCCGGACATCACTACCACCATTCTCCACCACAACCCACCACCACCCACCCACACCACCACCGTCAAAACTCTCCGACTCTACCACCACCACCACCACCACCGGCGGAACCCTAACCTTAACCACCTCCCACCTCCCCCTCACCTCCCTACAACCACCGCAAACCTCCGACGTCAAACTCCTCTCCGTCCACAACCACCACCTCTACACCACCACCGGCAACCTCATCCACGTAATCAACACCTCACATTTCACCCCAATCGACACCTTCACCGTCGCCGGAGCTTCATCAGGCTCCGTTAAGTCCATCGCTTTCACTAACGGAAACATCTTCACTTCACATCAAGATAACAAAATTCGAGTGTGGAAACTAACGGAAAACAAACGGCACAAACGCATTGCAACTCTCCCAACAGTTTCCGATCGATTACTCCGATCAATTTCACCCAAAAATTACGTCATTGTCAGACGTCATCGACGAAAACTGTGGATCGAGCACAACGACGCCGTTTCGGGGGTTGCTGTTATCAACAATCAGTTAATCTGCTCGGTGTCATGGGACAAATGCTTGAAGATCTGGATGACGTCAGATTTCCGATGTGTGCAGAGTATAAAAGCACATGATGACGCCATCAACGCCGTCGTGGTATCGCCGGACGGCGTTATCTTCACCGGCGCCGGCGACGGTGGGATTAAAGTGTGGGTCAAAGTGTTGACAAAATACGTGTTATTATCCACGTTGGAAAAGCATAAGTCTGCGGTTAACGCATTGGCGCTAAACGACGTCGGATCGGTGTTGTTTTCGGGGGGTTGTGATCGGGCGGTTTTAGTGTGGGAGAAGGAGCACGGGAGTAACGGTATGGTGGTGAGCGAGGTGTTACGTGGACATTCGAAGGCGGTACTTTGTTTGATCAACGTTCGGGGTTTGTTGTTTAGTGGGTCCGCTGATCGGACGGTTAGGGTTTGGCGACGTGGATGTGAGAGGAGATTTTGTTGTTTGAGAGTGTTGGACGGGTATGAACGACCCATCCGGTCACTCGTGGCAGATCCGGGTGATGATGGATCTGAGGATAATTGTAAACGTAATGTACGCGTGTTTAGTGAAAGCGTTAATGGTGCTCTTAGGGTGATTACGGTTAAGGGTTTAAATAATTATGACTCTATATGAATTCATGTATGATAAACATCTAACATATATATAATTTGTTTGTTTAATGGTTGTAAAAAAATGTAACATCTATGTAGCTTAAGTTTAATTATGTATCTTTATATGTTAACAATGTTTGTTTACCTTGATGTATATAAGAAGATAATAAACGAGAATCGGTTATATTATCACAAAACCAATGTTTTGCGAGGTGGGGTTGCTTATATTAAAACCATATGTGTTGATCATTCACTTTTTACTTTTTAATAATTTAAAGTAGCGTTATTATTTTTTATTGTATCTTTCACTCGTTGCAATAGTTGCTACTTATTTTACACTTTATTTTCTCGTTAAATAAGAATTAAAAAACAAATTGTGCGAATGTGTGCCAAAGGAGGTAACAAATGCAGGGAAATTCTACCCCATCTTCGAGTGTTGTCGAGGTCTATTTTAGTCCATCTTATCATCCCTCACACTATAAAATATCCGTTACAGTTGGCCTAACAGAAACACTCAAACTTCATATATAGACATATATTGCCAACATGTAAGATTATGTTAATAAAATTTGTATACATAAACCATATTATCATCCTCGTAAGATAAAAAAAAATTGTTTATAATTCTTAGCGAAAGTATTTTTTACATGGCAAATACGATTTTGGGAAAGTACTTGTTACTTAAATGTGAATAATCCTTGTACAAGAAGAAAAAATAGATTTTAGTAAATACAATTACTCATTTATACTAATAATACATATTGGCAATTTACTTTATGAGAATTCTAACTTTTATTGTCATTATCATCGGCAATCTTTCGAGCATAATTATGTACGTACATTTGATTTTTGTTATAATTCAATCAAAACAATGATTATAAACTAAATGAAAAATAAATACAAATCAAATGTAGTTTTATGATGATTATGCTATTGCATTTGTCTCTGACAAGAATTTTTTTTGTCACAACGCATGTCAATTTGTCAGTATTAATTATTATCGGCCACTAAACCACAATTTATAGTATTAAAATCCATTTTACATATGTTGAATTGCCAAGTTTAGGTTCTCTATTTTGGTTACTTGGTTTTTTTAATCACAATCATAATATGTACGATCAATGTATTAAACGGAGCTTAACTGCTACAAAGCGCGTAGCTTAATTTGCTGGATTTGTTTAAAATGGGTTTAGAAGGAAAAAAAACCACAAATTCGACTTGATTAAAGTATAGAGTGAACCAGATAAAGACAAACTAAACCATTTTTAACCACAGTTTATTTAAGTTGATTTCCCTCATATTCAGCCTTTTATCAGGGTCTGTCGCATTAATTAGTTATAGTTACAAATATGATATTGCTAAAGTTGTCAATTGTCATACATGAACGTAATCTTTTGGTTATTTCTTTGAGATAGAACCTTAATAATTTGTTTCTATTCTTAAACTGTTTACATTATGACTTTTTTGAGCATTTTTTTAGTAAGAGGTGAGAATCTTGACAAGGAAAGTGACGTAACCCTACTAAGTTTATGTTGCTTTCAAAAGATTATTTGGATTCCAGATGTGTATATAAAAGATGAAAGGTTGTTGATTTTTGGTTTAATGGTATGAAGGGTGATGGTATGAAATTATGATATTTTAAATCTTAAGTTTAAATCTAAGTACTCTAGTGGATTTTATAACACCGATGGGTTTTCTGTTTGTCTTCTTGATTGTATTTTTGAATGAGTCAGACCTAAATCGTCAAAATTAGTATTTACGGATTAACGGGTTATATTTCGTCTTAGAAAAGCTCCGTCATATTGTAGGTATATCTAAAGACGATTCAAAAATATATATAATAGATATGAATGTTTTTTTATATTATATACATCATCATGATTATCTTTTTAAAATATTTTCACATTTTTTTGACGACTTTAAATCCATTAAAAATTATTTTAGTCTAGCTTAATGTATTTAAGACAAAAGTAATATTATAATAATCACCCTTACAAGTAAAAAGGTATGAAATATAAAGTACAAATTAAAAAATATTTTTAATGTCCCAATACCTTTAACTGCAAGTAAAACCGTCATTTGAAAGGTTGTCATGGTTCTATCTCCCCATTAAAATATTCAGCTTACGAAATTTGTAAAAATTTCTAATTTACAGTAGTTAGTATAGTCGTTTTATTATTTTGTGAGGTGGTATAAATGGAGTTTTTATTGGTTGTTTGTTTATTTATTTATATATATAGTTTGTTCTAAGAAAATGACCAAGAAAAAGAAGACATATAAGGATCGAAAATTTTTATATTAACCGCCGCCGTCACGGTGGTGGTGTGGTGGGGGCTGCCGCCCTGCCGCCTGCCGGAGCAAGTTTTAAGCACTTTAGTTTTTCAGTTACATTAATGTAAAGTTAGCATATATATAGAAAAAAGAATTACGTACTTAAAATTTTTAAACGTTAAAAGTTACATTTAATTAAAAAATACTGTTAACTAAAAGCTGAAATGTCTCCAAGCGAATCTTAATAATGTCGTATATGACGAGTTAAACTTTTCGTATTTTCAAAATTATAAGTTCTTTGGTTTGAAGAGTGTAGAACCGGAACATAGCTTGAAAAGAAAAAAAAACACTACATCAATGTGCGAAACTATTTGTAAAATGTCCATTTTCACAATTTTTTTAATAAATCATTTAAAATTATTGTAGCAAACATTGTTTATTAAGATTTCATAAAAGCTCACGCGTTTGTAGCGTCATTTTGGCTACATACAATGAAACTCATATGGCAACGTAGCTAAATTGTTATTTTATCAAAAATCATCTTCAAAGATCATTAATTGTTCAAGGTGAATTTGTTTCTTCATAGCTACGTTTTAGAACATCTCAATGAGGCTTATGCGCACCCGTCCTTTCGAACAATACCTTCCCTCTATTCATTACATAAGTCTTATTTGTAGAGTCTCTTTAATATTTCTAAAGATATAAAACAAAACAAAAATTTGAGGTCTTCATCTATTTATTATTTTTAAAAACTTTTGCCTTGAACGCACGACATATACAAGATTTTGTTTATAATTTGATAGAAATAACTTAGAGCGGATCTAACTTAAGTAACTAAAACATTATAAATTGTTAAAAAACATATTAAATGATAAAGAACAACAATATATCAAAGTAAAATAAAAATCAACTGCAAATATAGATTAATCAAAATAGACAACTATAGATTAAATTGGCAAATGAATAGTAGTAAATTAAAACAATTGAGCATAAACTAAAATCACACAATATTAGCTAATACATTAGGTGATTAATTACAAAAAAAAAATTGAAATTGACGGACCTAAAAGAATTGTCAACAGTGAACACAGACAATGAACTTGTGATTATCTAAATTTTGTAAGTCCACCTTGATGAACTAAATTTTGTAAGTTAACCTCGATAAACCTTCATTATTTTGTTAGCCTTCTTATTTATCTCCAAAATGACAAATATTAATTGTATTCTCATATATATTTTCAGTTTAGAATATAGATAAAATAAGTTTTTTATTTCAATTTAGGGGCTTTCAAAATTAGGGGCCACTCAAACTTAAAGGTCTAAAACGACTGCTTTAGTTATATATAATGTAGAGACGCCTTTGCTCATCTCTAGAGAATAACCGACACCTAACCCACGAAAGTTTGGTGTACACACTCTTAGTTCTAAAACACGCAAAGAACACACATGTAATAGTCATATCCGTTAAAACACCAGTGTATGGGCTCGTTTTTTGTCACGAGTCTAGTTTTTAAATATAAACCATAAAAGATTGTTTCAAAATTTTCAAGATGTTTTCGTTTTAAAATTTTCAACTTAAACGAGGGAATATATTATGTAATTGTAATGATTTAACGAAAAACTCACACCTATTTTAAATTACACCATCAAAATTACTTCCATCTGATTTGAACTTCGAATTACTTTCAAAAAAGCTTTGCCTCTAACCACCGGGCTACAATCCAAATAACAGAATACGAGTACATTATCAATATTCTCATTAAGAATGTATAGAGTATACGAAAATAAAAAAACATAAAACTAGTAAATTTTTTAGATAATAATTTAATAATGATGGTGTGCTATAGTTTCCTTAAACCAGTCGGCAGGACATGGATTTGTGTACGTCCCTGGTTTCCGCGACTATAATACGATCCTCATCAAACATGTCCTATAATTGCGCTGAAAATTATGTGCTTGCATCAGAATATAGATATATATATATATAATATATATATATATATATATATATATATATAATTAAATTTTAAAAGGAATATACTGTGATTATTAATTATTCATATAAGAGTGATTGAAAATGGGTAGTTATGATATGTCTTTGTTATATTATTTTATCTTTTTGCATATTAGTTATAGATAGATAACATATGTCACCCCTTCATCCTCTAATGTTAGGCCCCACAGGAATAGCCAAATAGTTTTTATACATTTAAAAATTGATATTAATCTTCTTAGAAATGTGGCTATTATAACTATATCAAGTGCTATCCTAAGACTATACGTAATGGATATTATGTAGGCTTTAAACATGATAATATAGATAACAAGTAAGGCTTCAAACATAATTACAAGATAACTAAGAGAGGCTCCAAACTTATTGGGCTCCAAAACCTTAACGGACGTCAAACCCAATATTTTTTATATTGTTTCATTAGTAAGGGCTCCAAAGACTATTTAAATGTTAACCACTACATTTGATTTAATTTTTTAGTTAAAATGATTTCTATCTACATATAATTTAAATTACAATTTAACTAAAGAACCACTACGCATATTTTAAAGTATAAAGTTTCGTCTATTTAGCCAAGTGTTATTCTTTACGAGAGTTTATCTTGGAAAGAATCATCGTATATAATAAAAGATTCTACTTTTCTACTAGTATCATTCTTATTGAAAATTTTTAATTTCATATAAATTTATAAAAATCTTTAACTAGTTATGTTTGTTTTGTTACATTTTAAAGACTCTTGATTATATATATACACGTTTTAGCGATATTATATTTCTTAAGATATTCTGTTTGTCCTAAATGATTTTGCATATTGGCACTGTTGATTTTATAATTTTTATAATCTTATAACTTGCCATGTAGATCATAACCTTCTTATGATTTGGGTAGCAACGATGTGTATCACTTGTTTACCCGATACCCATTTTGATCATTTAAAATAGTCAACCATTGCCCATTGTCCTCATAAGCTAAACGGATGCAGTCGGAAACAGAGAGATAGATAACTGAGCATGTTGATTCACAAGAATACAAGGAATAATTCTTTTAATTATCGTTGATTCACGAAAAATACCGATAATCAGGGTTTACACTAACACACACTGTGATAGAGAGAAAAAAAATAGATTTTTTATAAACTTTAATAATCCCTTTCCTCATCTCTTACAAACATATAAAGAAACAAAACCAAATTCTAATGGGTCACAGAACATAAACGGGCTGAAAACTAGGCCAAATACAAAGTCCAACAAAATGTAAAAATAAAACAAAAATTGAAATAACTCCTAAAATAAGCCGTTTTTTGGCCGAAACGATGACCCAAACCGCCTACGGCTGTTTGTGAAAACGTGCTCCTCGGTCCAACGGTCGTTTTGACTGGTCCCGGGCCTGAAACGGAGACTTCTAGCCCAAGTTATGCCCATTTTAATGAATCCCTTTTTGATAAGCGATATTGGGCCTCTAAAAAAACTAAAGCTTGCTTATCTACACTTGGGTCCACATCATCAACCCACCCGAATTTGTAAAAGAGTTCGACACTTGGACCATTTTGATTCCTTTTCTAACCAACCATAACTCTATAAGGTTGTCAAGAACTTAAGATATGATCACTTTACTTTGACTAAAAACAGCTTTGCACCGGATCAATCAAACGACAACAAAATACTCAAAGTTAACTTTTGTTAAGTTTGTTTGTATATTGCATTTAATACCATACAAATTTATAAACGTAAAATCATTACTAAATACACTTTTGACGCTACAATATAAGTTCAAAATAATATACTTTTGGATCTGAACATTCGCCTAACTGTTCTTACCCTTGTTTATTGTTCATGTAACAAATCAATGATTCGAACCATAAGAACACTAATCAAAGGAGTCCTTCAAGCGTAGGTAAATGCTATTTATGCACATGTGTAGAATCACTCAAATATGAATGAATCGTTATTGAAATTTAGAAAATAATTTAACTCAAAACACTACATGGTTATGAATCATAATCTCAAACAAACTAATTCCATCTACCTGAGCTCAACATAGCATAACCAAATCATACTTCTCCTATCATCTTAAAGTTACAAATAATCACTTTCAAAACGACGTTAAAACCAGAGCCTTAATGAGACCATCACTAGTTATTAAAACCTTGGATTTCACCGAGCATCAAAAAATAGAGTAGATACATTACCCGAACAATATAATCTATAATTTATCTGATTTTATTGTCACAATGTTCTTACTGAAAATAAAACAATAAACAATAAAGTTGGATCGGGTAAAATAGCTAAAAAAATCACAGATTGCAAAAGCTACCCACCATTCAATTCACAATTTCAGCTAAATGTATGATAAAACAGCAAGCAATATTCAAACAACTTATTAGCAATATCTCAATCATCATTATCAGATCAAAAAGCAGAATTTTAAAACAAACTCCATAGTTTATCACACGCGTGTTCTTCTTCTTCTTCCAGCCCATATGATCCCGGTACTCGACCCGACCCATCCAGCTCCGAATCGGTAACCCATTGGAAGACATCGGATCCAAAAAATACCCAAATGAAAAAATAGGGTAAACATTAAATCCATTGAAATGGGTCGATTTGTAATCAGATGAAGATTCAGCCCAAGGGCATTTGGTATTGCTGTTTGTGAGAAAAAAAGATAAATAATAACAATTGCCCCCATGCAGGATCGAACTACAGACCTCCAGTTTACAAGACTGGCGCTCTACCACTGAGCTATAGGGGCAACTTTATTTTAGATGTTATTTTATTTTTATATTAATGACGTTCTATGCGTACCTATTTGTGCACCACGTTGAAGGTTTTTAGAACGGAGAGAATGTTAAATTTGATGGTCGCTAAGAAATATATATGGGGTTTAAAAGATAGAGATTTTTTTTCCAATAAGGTTAGATGTGATAACATTTATTTAATTTAACATTATTTAGTTACCATAGTAAACTTATAAAAACCAAAAGGATTGTAGTAAAATAATATTTAAGTGCTGTTTGTTTTTTCTGCAGGAAAACGTCTGCAGTCTGCGGACCACATCTGCAGACATCTGCAGCAGAAGATGTGGACCAAACGTCTACAGTCTGCGAGAAGAAAACTGTTTGTTTTTTAACATCTGAAGAAGAGGTGGACCACATTTTCATACTTATCTTTACCAATTCTTTGAAGAAAACATCTCTTAAGTACATCTAACGAAGAAGTGGGAATCGAATGTTGATCACCATTATCATCACTGTTATTCCCTACCAATTGAACATCCTCAAACTCAACCTCCTTAACTTGAGCCACCACTGCACCTGGTTTAACACATCTAACAAGATGTTCGGCATCAATGGCTGATCTTTCAGACAAATATCGAGCACAGAGTACATAGATCACCGCCTGTGATTGCGGTTCACGAAATGCAAACACAAACCGTTTGCTCTCATTTGGTATAATCTTCACAAACTGGAGGGGAGCCGGCTGGAGGAAGGCGGCGCCGACGGTTGATGGGGGTGGATGCAGGGGTTGGTGGGGGAGGCGGGCAACGGTGGCTGGCTGCGACTAGTGGGGGGTGACGGTGGTGAGAGGAAGGAGATGGGGAAGAGGTCGATGTCTTTTGAGGGAGATGGGAGAGTAGTTGGTTTTTGGGGGAAGGGGAGAAAATTTTAGGTGAGAAGAGGTCAGAAGATTTCAGAAGAGGTGGTGCAATATCTTTTCCACGCAGACGTCAGGAATACGTTTTTAATGAAACGTCTTTCAAAAATCAAACAGTCTGCGCACTCAAAACCTCTTCCCGCGTCTGTGTGCGCACAGATAAAGAGGTGGGGAAAGGTTTTGAAGAAAAACAAACAACCCCTTAATGTGCATATAATGATTTTTTTTATGAAGTTGAGAGTTTGAGTCATATGATAAACAATGGTATATGTTTATAAGGAAGATTGAGTGACACATTTCTATTTACCGAATTGATATAGTAGATACTTTAACTACACTTTAATAACTACATAATTTTTAACTTTAAAATTTTCTAACAACTTCAACATACCATTTACTATATAAATCTTAAACTACACAAAATGAGTACGGGTAATCGGATGGGTGTGATCACCAAGTCCCATATCCTGGATATGTCATTGATTATCCATCGTAAATATTTTGGGAAACTGATAAAATCTATGTTGAAGTACAAGTGATTCGTGTGATCATCACCTAAAATATCACCATTGACCTCCATTAGAAGTTTTTTTACTAAGTCTTTCCAAAATCCATCCCTTTTGAGTAAAATCTTCAATAATATATTTTTAAACTATATCACATGGGTATATCGATCATACTATAGTTTTGTGAGTAATTGTAAATTTGTAACGGGTAGGAAAACATATAATAAAAGTTATTTATATAGAAATGTAAAGCATGTGAGCAGTGAGAATACCTTGAATATCAACGTTCACCTAAGATGACTAGATATCTTGTGAGATATTATGAAGTTGATTGCTTATTAAAGTGATTATCTCTTTATTCTTTATTGAAATAAATAGTTTTAAAAAACAACTTTGAATTGTTTGTTTTTACTTATAAACAAGCATATAGGCAATTTAGATGAACAATGGACACTAATATTGCATATAAAAGTTTCAAGAAACATTCGTTACATCTTAAGCTCCAAGTTGAGTTATCAAAGGTAAATTGCACTCCTTTGAGTAAAATCTTTAACTTCAAAAAAACAACTTTAAGCTCAAAGTTGTAACTTGTTGAGTTTTTGTGACGTCTGTAATCTTATGCACATGTAAATAACACGAGTTTTGTTCTAAAAAACAACATAGTAAAACACATTTTGCATGGTGAGGTGGTTGTTACAAATTGATCCTTAACTTACCAAAAGAGCCGTATTGAACTCACAACATTTTATATATATGTGTCTATAATTTACATCTAAACCATCAATCTTCTTTTTTGAAGGCATATACATAGATCAGTCAAATTAAATTTGATTAAATTAGTCATTTTCAATATTCTTTTTTATAGCCCCTTATTTATTATTTCATGAAACTATGTGATATTGATCACATTAAAACATGGAGTACCTGATCATGATCAAGAACCTCATATTCTCTTCACCAGGATGGTTGTATTCGCGTTTATGGTTTTCCGACATCGCGATGGGGCTCTTCATGATCTTCGTATTCAAATCCATAGTTCAAAGACTCACTACAAAAGGTCCTATGGTATGGCCTATTTTCGGAATACTTCCAACCGTAGCGCTACATGTCTCGAACTTTATGAATGGGGTAGCAATGCTTTGATCAAATCTGGTGGAACCTTTTACTATAGAGGTTTGTGGATGGGTGGCACTTTTGGGATTGTCACAAGTGATCCTGTTAAAATTGAATACATGCTCAAGACAAATTTCAAAAATTTCCCAAAAGGGAAAGCTTATAAAGAAAGATTCTATGATTTTCTTGGAGATGGGATCTTTAACGCGGATGACGAGTTGTGGAGGACGCAACGTCGTGTGGCCAATTCTGAAATGCATTCGACACGCTTCGTGCAGTTCTCCATGGAATCTATTAGAACACTTGTGCATGATAAGTTGTTGAAGGTTTTAGATGCTAAAAAAGGGTGTGTTATTGATTTGCAAGATGTGCTTCTTCGGTTTACTTTTGACAATACTTGTGCAGTGGCTTTTGGTGTCGATTCGGGGTGTTTGGAAGTTGATTTACCAGAAACCCCTTTCGCAAAGGCGTTCGAGAAGGTGACTTTTATTATTTTGATGAGGTTCTTGACCCCTCGTTACTTGTGGAAGCCTATAAAGTTTTTCAGATTAGGGTTTGAGAAAACACTACATGAAGCTGTCAAAGTTGTGCATGATTTCTTCGAGAAAACAGTAAGAGAAAGAAAGATTGAATTATTATCCAACAACGAAGGCATGAATGACACTTCAAGGTGTGATCTTTTATCAAGACTTATCATCATGGAACAAGATAAAAAAGTAAAGTTCTTTTCTGATAAATTACTTCAAGATTTTTGCATAAGTTTCATCTTAGCAGGTAGAGACACAAGCTCAGTGGGATTATCATGGTTTTTCTGGTTAGTTGCGAAAAACCCATTTGTCGAAACACGAATCCTTGATGAAGTCCACAACATCTTACAACAAAGAGAAGAACCCTACAAGGAAAATCAAGAAACCATAGTATTCACACAAGAAGAACTCAAGAAAATGATTTATCTCCAAGCTGCAATATCCGAATCCTTACGTTTGTACCCTCCTGTGTCATTTGATCACAAATCGCCACGAGAGGACGATGTATTCCCGGATGGGACCCGGGTTCAAAAGGGTGCACGAGTCGTGTACATGATGTATGGTATGGCTAGGATGGAGAACCTTTGGGGTAAAGATTGTTGCGAGTTCAGGCCCGAAAGGTGGATCAAAGACGGCGAGTTTGTGAGGGAAAGCCAGTTCAAGTACACCGTGTTTAACGCGGGTCCGAGGTTGTGTGTGGGCAAGAAGTTGCATATATGCAAATGAAAATGGTTGCTGCTTCTATTTTATTAAGGTATAGATTGAAAGTTGTTGAAGGTCATAAAGTATGTCCAAAAATAAACACTACACTTTATATGAAGCATGGGCTTTTGGTCACAATGGAGCCTAGGGCAAAGTTAATAGATTGATGTTGAATTTGATATCATGGTGTTGTTTATGGTTATGAACTTATTTGTATTGTAATTAGGGGTTTAATGTTACAAACATGTGTGAGACATAATGAAATTTTTATGTCAATCCTGCTAAATTTATTATTTTTTGTATCACATCAAGTTTAGTTCACTTGTTTAATGATGTTAAAATGCCTTTCCAATTGTATTTCTGATCCAAAATTGCTTGAGTTACTGTTATTAAAAAAACAAATTTTCACCAAATTGAGCTCAATCTAACTCGGTTGGGGAATCTAAAAAATCATAACTTTTTTTCGTCTAACTACTATAATGAAATGGGTATTCTATATGCACACAGGTACTAAATACTTTTATTTAAACATTCGTATTATACATTCTCCAATAACTAGAATGTCCAAATATTAATATATCGAAACAAATCAATAAAAAAATATTAAACATAAGCTCATAGTCGATATTGCGATTGAGCCATGAATCGATCGTACATTGTGCGCATCAAGATTGTGCAAGAGCTAAACAAATTTGGAGAATCAAACAACTTAGTTCTCGTCTTTGATGGTTGGACTAGTCGTGGCTGCACATTATCGGTATTAAAGATACATGACGTTACAGAGTGAGTGAAACGTGGCTAATTTGAGGTTAAGATCACTTTATAGTGATCATATTATTATAAAAACATACATGTGTTTTTTTATAAACTGAAAATCAAGATCTATAAAATAATTATAAAAGTTTATACATCGTTATGTTTTTAACATACTATGCAAATCCTATATCTGACATGAACAAAAGATCGAGTTGATGAATTTATAATAATATCCAGCCTCATATACCACTCACACATTTAAACACATTATTTATAGGATGACATTATTGTTAAAAGTCTATCAATCTGACAACCACAAAAAAACTAATAATAAATAAATATATAATGTGTGAGCTTTTTGTTAGTAAAGCAAATAATATAGTTTAGTTAAGATATTGGATTTTATAGGGATAATGAGGAAATAGCTTAATACTCTAACATTAAAATGACCACTAAAAACAAGTTTTAAAATTTATTGAGGTTTATAAATAAATGCCATCGATCTTTAATAAATTGAAAGTATACAAAAATATTGATAGAATCTTTAACGAGAATAAGTCTTCTATCGTGTTTCAATTCTTTAACGTCTTGTAATGGTTTGTTGCCGCAAAAGTTGTTATAATGCATAAAATAGTAAAACATATAGTTTGTTGCTAATTCAATAATTAACTTACCAACAAATGTAAGAATTTTGAATCATAAATCTACCAACTTTATCCATGGTAATTTTGCACGATGAGAAAATCCGATATAATCTACTTTTCACAGAAAACTTAATTATAACATTGCTAGCAACAATTTTCCTAATAATATTTCATTACAAGTAATTTAATTAGTATAAACACGTAAATAGCACGAGTTTTGTACTAAATCACACATTTTATGTGGTAGGATAGATGTTACAAAACGATATAATACTTCCATTAACAATCATCATTAATCATAAACTTACATCTAACAATGTATATATGTTCCTTAACCAAAATCCATTGATCAATTTCATTAAATTTGATTAAATTCTTGTAATCATATCCCTCGTGCATTATTTCATGAAATCAAACAATTCATATAACAAAAACAAAATATGCACTACAATATGATCATTAACCTTGTTATCTCTTCAACAAGATGGCTATATTCCCATTTATTGTTCTCTGATGTCGTCGTGATCATGTTCATCGTCTTCATCTTCAACTCGATACTTCAAAGACTCATGACCAAGGGTCCGATGATATGGCCCGTTTTCGGTATACTTCCTACGGTGGTGCCATATGCTTACAATATTTATGATAAGGGTGGTGATGCTTTGATCAAATATGGTGGAACCATTTACTTTAGAGGCTTATGCATGAGTGGTACTCATGGGATTGTCACAAGTGATCCTGTTAAAATAGAATATATGCTCAAGACAAATTTTAATAATTTCCCTAAAGGGAAAGCTTATAAAGAAAGATTGTATGATTTTCTTGGAGATGGGATCTTTAATGCCGATGGCGATTCGTGGAGGATGCAGCGTCGTGTGGCAAACACTGAGATGCATTCGGCTCGATTCGTGAGGTTCGCGATGGAGTCTATTACGACACTTGTGCATGACAAGTTGTTGAAGGTTTTAGAGGCGAAAAAAGGGTGTGTTATTGATTTGCAAGATGTGCTTCTTCGGTTTACGTTTGAGAATACTTGTGCAGTGGCGTTTGGTGTCGAGACGGGGTGTTTGGAGGTCGAGTTGCCAGATACGCCTTTCGCGAAGGCGTTCGAGAGAGCGACTATCGCGAGTTTGACAAGGTTCTTGATCCCTTATTTTTTGTGGAAGCCCATGAGGTTTTTTAAATTAGGGTCTGAGAAAACGCTTCATGAAGCTGTCAAAGTTGTGCATAAGTTTTGTGAGAAAATAATTATGGAAAGAAAGATGGAATTGTTATCTAACAATGAAGGCATAAATGACACTTCAAGGTTTGACCTTTTGTCAAGGCTTATAATAATGGAACAACTTAAAAAAGATGTGTTTTTTACTGATAAATTGCTTCAAGATTTTTGCATAAGTTTCATTTTAGCAGGTAGAGACACAAGTTCAGTGGGATTATCATGGTTCTTTTGGTTAATCACGAAAAACCAACACGTTGAAGCCCGAATCCTCGACGAAATCCACGACATCTTACGACAACGAGAAACCCTCAAGAAGATCAATCTTGAAACCATAACATTTACCGAAGAAGAACTCAACAAAATGGTGTATCTGCATGCGGCAATATCTGAATCCTTACGCCTCTACCCTCCGGTCTCGTTTGACCACAAAGAGCCACTAGAAGATGACATATTTCCCGATGGAACCCGGGTTAAAAAGGGTGCACGAGTGGTCTACTGCATGTATGTTATGGCTCGGACGGAGAGCCTTTGGGGTAAAGACTGCCGTGCGTTCAAGCCTGAACGGTGGATCAAAAACGGGAAATTTGTGAACGAAAACCAGTTCAAGTACGCGGTGTTTAACGCCGGTCCGCGGTTATGTGTGGGCAAAAAGTTCGCATATACACAAATGAAAATGGTGGTTGCTTCAATACTATTAAGGTATAGGTTGAAACTTGTTAAAGGTCATGTAGTATGCCCAAAAGTGAACACTACACTTTACATGAAGCATGGGTTGTTGGTTACAATGGAGCCTCGAAAAACGAGTATCGATTGATGCTAATTTTGAACACCCTAACGGGCCGGGTTGCTTGTTTCTACAATGTTGTAAAATCGAAAAAAACACCGACATTGCTATCTGAGCTAATACAATGTATAAATTTGAAATGTGGATACTTATATGTAAGACAATGAAATTATTTAGGCCTCGTTAATTTTGGTACTTTTTGGCATGATGTTGTAACTAAGTTTACACTATAGTTATTAACGTAGATAAATATGATAAGTTTGGTATCCTATCTATTATAATTTTATATTTGTTTAGTAGCACCTCTTTGATTCCGTAATGAATATTTGACGGCCCAATGAACAGTCCTACACTTTTGTTTTTGTATCAAGTGAGCCTTTATACTTGACCTACACTTACCGGCCGCCTATTGTACTTGGGCTGGCAAATAGGCCCAATATCATCCTTCAAGTTTCATCTTCAACTCTTCAAGTCAGGGTGGTTTGAAAATAAAACCAAAAAATTACCAAACTGATTTGATCTAAACTGGTTTCTAGCCCGATTCGAATTGGTGGTTTATATGCGGTTTTGTAACCCGACACCAAAAACGGTTTGTAAACCGGTTACAATTAAAAAAACAGGATATTAAAAAATCGGTTTAAAACCAAACGATTTGAAAAAAAACAGTTTTATATATTAAAAAATCGGTCCGGTTTGGGAAAAAAACCCGGTTTGTACAAATTTGAGAAAAACATGAAGAGAGAGCTGTGAAGAAAACACTATGGATTCAAACTTTGATTTCGTTGATGAGGTAAGCTCAAATTAAAATTTTAATGTAAACTAGCTTTAAACTGTAATTAATTTTAAAACCGTGTTATTTTAGCCGCCTACCCACCTAATTAGTTTGGTTTTAGTCTTCTAAAAGCGTAATTAACGGTTCGATTGCATAATTTATTACTCTTTTTTTTTGTAAATTAATCGTATCTATAGATATTAATAAAATAAGATTTTTTTGACACTTGTTATCTTTTTACACCACATTTTTGACACTTGTTATTTTTTTAACATCCTCACTTTATTTTCCCTCCAAAAAGATATTAAAGTAATTTAAACACTCAAACAATTTATCTTTCTTCATAAATATTAATTTGGTCAATTGATATATTTTTCTCTCTCATCTACATTTTTTAAAATCAAAGTATGTTTTTAAAAATAAATTTTATTAAGAAAATTAAAATTCGTATATTTTCAAAACATTAAACCTTTCGAAACAAAATATTTTAAATCAACCCTTCTTTAAAAGAACTATAAAAATATGGAATTTTCTAAAAATAGTTTTATTAAAAACCAGAACAACTAGAAACTTGAGTTTTTAATAAATAAGATTTTTATAAAAAATAAATTTTTATAAGAAAATCTTAAAACAAATATTTAAAAATGAAACTATTTAAATAAGATATTTAAAAATAGTATAATTGTTTTATCTCTTGAACAAGTATGTATATATAATTTTATACATATCTTATATTAAAATATCGTATTGGTAACTTTTCGTGTTTATTATCAACTATAATCCGTTTAATAAATAAGTTTCTAGACTATCTATTTATCTATATATCTATTTGTCTATAATATATCTATTTTTTATTTACTTGAAATATCTATTCATATGTAATTATAATCGTATTTTACCTTCAAACATGGTTTTATAATTCATAAATTTTTATTACTAATTATTTATTATTTTATTAATTAACCCGTGTAATACATGGGATACTAACCTAATCTATTATAATAAAAGAAGGTTTTAAGATGCCACTTAGCACAATTTTAGACAACTTAATTTTAATTTTTCCGCTTATCTCTCCTATTAAACAATTACCTTAAATACTTATAATACTATTTAATTTCTTTTGAGATTAAAAATTGTTTTTCAATAAATTAAGAAAGAGATGCTTTTATAAATATAACTTCTAAATAAACAAAATTTTAAAAATAAGAAAATTTCTAAAACAACAAACATGTTTAAAAATATAAAGTATTTTAAAATGGTTTTTTAAATGATTTTTTATAAAAAAATAACTAAAATTATGAGTTACAATAAGAATATTTTTAATATTGATATTTTTTTAAAATGGTTTGTTTTGCATAAAATGTTTATTAAAAATGCAATTAGGGTTTAAAAACAAAAGTTTAAAATAACGATATCATTGTTTTATTACTTATATTATTACTCATATACAATTTCAATCATATCATTTTATAATTATTATATTTTCATTAATAATTATTTAATATTTTGTTTATTTATCCCGTATAATACACGGGGTTCTAACCTGATCATCTTTATAATAACCACTACTTAATTAATTTCACTGAAACAAATGACCAAATTGAGAAGTCTAAGTACTTTATTTGGACAAATCCCAAACTCCAAGGGCTGCAAGTGTTCTTATAAATAACCTTTGATAATCGCAGCGAGAAAACCCCAATTCAATTGTCTTGCAACACAAGATTTCTTTGCTATTTTAATCACATTCCAGATTTGAAGCTTATTGAATCGATTGTTCTCTCCAAAATCGTAAGATCGAATGTTCATCATACGAAATGATCATTATATGCATTTTCAATTGTTTATATGTAGTTGCTCATGTAGTTTTATAGCTTTCGATCGATTCTAACCCCTAATTTCGAGTTTACTTGCTCATCTTGTTCAAAATCAATTTGTTCATATAGTTAGAGTGGGGTTTTGTGTTGAATTTAGGTATCTGAAGATGTCAACTGAAGCAATGGATGCTCCGAAGACCGGATTCAGTTTCGACCTGTGCAGGAGAAACGAGATGTTGACGAAGAAAGGGTTAAAAGCTCCGGGGTATCTTAAAACTGGAACTACCATCGTCGGTTTGATTTTTGAGGTGTTTTCTGGTTCTATTATGTTTGATTGTTTGGTTGATGTTGTTTAATTTGAATTAGGTTTCTGTGAAGTAAGATAGATTATGGTGTTTTGATCTGTAGTTTGTTGTTTGTCTCACTTAGATGTTTTTGTAGATTGTTTGTGTTAGTATTGCATAAATGAATTAGGCATCAAGAGTGTATCACTTGGTTTCTTTACTAGAAAGTAATCTGATATCTGTGATCATTATGCTTGAATCTAGGCTATTTAGCTTTCAGGAGAAGTATGTATTAATATATGTGGAAATGAATGTTGAAGATTGAAACAGTGTTTGGTTTCATTGTTTCATGGATGTAGTTTCTGAAATTTGATTCAAAAAGGTTTCTTTCAAGTTCAGAATAGTTAATTGATGGATAGAAGTTGCTTAACTTATGTATATACGTGAAAATAATTGCAACAATGGTTCACTATGATAACAATAGTTTCTCTTGAGATGAACTATCACTGATTATCTTCGTTCCATCTTCAGAATGGTGTCATTCTTGGGGCAGATACCAGAGCCACAGCAGGTCCGATTGTTGCTGATAAAAACTGTGAAAAGATTCATTATATGGCTCCAAACATTTACTGCTGTGGAGCTGGAACTGCTGCTGATACAGAAGCCGTCACAGGTACTCGTTTTGTCACATGATTTGCACCTGATTTACTCTTTTTAAGGATCCTGTATGATAAACCTTAATGATTGGATGTTTCTTTTTGGTAGACAACATCAGCTCTCAGTTGAAACTTCATAGATATCATACTGGTCGTGAATCAAGAGTTGTAACAGCACTCACCCTATTAAAGTCTCATCTTTTCCGGTAATCTCGTGTGTAAATTGTAATACCTTTTGAAATATTGATGTTTTATTCTGTGTTTTGGGAAGTATCTTACTTATATTTTGCCCACTTAGTTACCAAGGTCATGTATCTGCTGCTTTGGTACTTGGTGGAGTTGATGTCACAGGCCCACATCTACATACCGTGAGTTGATTTATATTTTTGTGCATCTGAGAAAATTTTCAAGTTTTAAGACAATGTGCCAAACTGCTAATACTTCCAAATCACTATTTTTAGATATATCCTCATGGATCAACAGACACACTCCCATTTGCTACAATGGGTTCTGGTTCTCTTGCCGCAATGGCTATCTTCGAGTCAGAGTATCGTGAAGGGCTTACTGTGAGTTTTCACAACTATATATCTAATCTTTACACTGTTTAATGATTACACTCTTGCTTCGAAGGCTTACTGTTTGATGATTAATGAACGTTATTTATTTATAGAGGGATGAAGGAGTGAACTTGGTAACCAAAGCTATATGCTCTGGCATATTTAATGATCTGGGAAGTGGAAGCAATGTAGATGTCTGTGTGATAGAAAAGGTCTGCTTGTTTTCTCTTTTAATAAGCAATATATCAGCACATATAATCATATTGTAAACTTTTTAATCACCTTGGATAATATATCAGGGTAAGAAGGAATATCTAAGGAATCATTTGACTCCAAATCCCCGCACTTACATCAGTTCAAAAGGCTATGCTTTTCCCAAAAAGACAGGTTAGTAATTTCTATTTGTGTTTAAGAATCCAGGCTCAGGGGTTACATATTATCTTGATCCATCACCATTTGTTTCCCTTTCAATAATTCATTAAAAAATAAAACTAGCACTCCATTCTTATGTGTGATTTGATTCTGACAATCTAATATATGTTAACAGAGGTTCTGCTTACCAAGATTACACCACTGAAGGAGCTGGTGGATGTAGTTCAAGTGGGAGGAGATGCCATGGAAGAGTAAGATTGTCCCTTTTAAGGTTTTCCTTAGCAAGTTATGCTCTTCTATATTAGAATCGGTTGCTTGAGTTTTCAACGATGTTTGAACTTGCTTTTCAATGACGATAAATCATGTTGTTTGACATCAATTTATGTTAAGACTGGTGGATTGCACAATTTGAAGATTGGTTTACATATATATATCTGGGGAATATAACCTTTATATCTAAATGAAGACTGTTAGTTATCTTTAAACAACTTCCTCGGCAAATTTCATTCATTACTTCAGTCCCCGTCGTTCAGTGTCCCATTATAGTTATAGGCCCCTGCTAAAGGTGATAAATTATTAATGGATGGTTGAGCTGGTTTAATAATGCATCAATATGTGTTCAAGCCAAAACTTTATACCATCCAGATCTAAATGAGTTTCGTAATGTCCTGCCAAAATACAATGAATTGACTTGTTTTTTTGTTGTCACAAGGATTTTTATTCGTGTGATTATACTATTTATTGCTTCAAGGGGTTCTCTTTTTCCTTAAAGCAATTTCATTTTCATTGGTTGTTTTTTTCTACTTTCGTGCTAGGGGTCTTGGTGAATCGCCTCCCAAGATACAATGAGGCAACGTGTATAGGATTGTTAATCGCTCTTGCATGATAGGACGTGTAACAATGATGGATTATTAAGGCTTCTAGGATTTTGATTATACATGAATATTATTTCTATAGCAATAATATTGTATGTAACTCTAGTATAAAAACAGAGTTTTTGGAGAGATTCTGCATGGTGGTTCACAATACGATCTTACAAATTAAGTCACCTTTTCATGTGTCTCACTTGTGAACCATTGCTCTGGACACAAACCATTGCAACTATTCTGTTTTCAAGCCATGTTGCGAACTAGTGTTCTACCACCTGCAATGCCTAGTTGCACGAACCAAAGCCATTATAATTGAGCCATGATGTGTTTATGGTTTGAACTGTGTTTGATGTATACGGACCAATATGCTAAAGGCGTCACATCATCCATAGGGGGCCTTGCACCCTTTTGACTCCCACTTGAATTATAGATTAACAGTAGTGGGCGTAGCTTAAGTTCATATAAAGTTTATAAAGAACGTGTTAATTGACAGTCAAACCACCACAAAGCAATGCATCCTCTTATTTGTAATCATGGTTGAAGAATCTGTTGAATTATCCGGTCAACGTTGAGACAACTTTTAACACATTATCGGATGAGTGCATTAAATATTAAACCATATTTTAAACATTGAATTATTATAAAAACCATAAACACTTGTACGTAGAATATGAAAGATAACTCACATGTTGGGGAAAGAAAAAGTATGGAATTATTTTGTCTCACGTATCATAATAGTAATTGTTTACAACAGTACAATATCTCTTTGTTACCTGGATATTCATGCCTCTTGATATTTAAGTATTTTTCATTATTTTGCAACTTTCTAAACAAATTTAACATGAAGTAATACATTAATAACGTATAACTACTTGTATAGCCTTAATATAATTTTTAAGATACATCAATAACATGTAAACGTAACTATCTAACCTATTACTTATGCATAAAATTGTTAAATAGCCAATTTAATCAATGTGAAAACAAAATCGTGGCTCATTGAGTAAACTCAAGTGTAGTGTAACAGTAATCACTGATGATAGACCTTGTCTTTTTATAAAAATAAATTAATAAATAAATAAATAAAAACAGATTGGATTTTGATAATCCAAATTACTGATAATAATTAATACTATTGATTTTGTTTGTAACAATCCATTTTTATTTTTATTACCAACAACAGTTCCAATAACATAATTATCATACATTCACATTCAATTTGTACTTATTTTAGGATCAATTTAACTTGTATGTTTTTTTCATTTTATTCATAATCATTATTATGAACGAAATTAAATACAAATCAAGAGTACATTTCTAATAATTATATTACTAGGATTATTGTTCATAAAAATAAAAGTTAAAATTATTACCAGTCAAACTAATAGTATGGATTATTTATTGACAATGAGTAATAGTTTGGATTATTAAAATTCTAATTTTGTCATAAACATAAAATAAAATAGAAAAGACTATTGGCTCGACCCGATGGAACAACTCTTGATTCTCGAAGTGTGTTTACTTTTATTCTTCAGCTTTTTATGTTTGAATCAGGAATAATTGTGATTCATTGACGTATGAAAGTGCAAGAGTAGCAGCATCACAGGTTATCAGATGTGAGAAAGAAAACGACCCGCTTTGACCATTAGAGAAGGCGAATAATAGATGGAATTCTTGAACGCACTCGTGACTGATCAAAATCAAGAACATATAACGGTAACTAGAGGTGTTGTTGGTCAAAGGAAGGTCGTCGAGTATGATATAGATTTCAGAGTTTATGTTAAGGCAGTGAATAGGGGGGTGGTTCCACCATTTTCGATCTCGAGAGATGATTTTGAGAGATGTGTTTGCCGGCTAGGCAAAGCAGCCGGGAAAGACTGAGAAGGAAGTTGGCTAGCGGAGTAATGAAGGATTTGAATATATAATCTAGAGAGGTTGAATCACCTAATTCTTGTTCTTCGGGTCCGAATTAGGTGACAAAGGAAGACAATAACGATGAATTTACGTTACCAGATCCATTTATGTGGGATCCTCTTCAGTTTCTAAACCATTCTAAGCTCTAATAGATGAACTTCACATTTCGATTTTCAAAATCAGTGTTAACTCGAAAATGCACTTTTTAATGTCTCCTGAGTTCAAGTACTTTGGGAGAAATTAAAAGAGTTTCTATCGAGTTTAATATAATAGATTAGCTAATTAAACACTAGAAAATCAACAAGAGTTGAGCAGACAGTTATTCCACCACATACTGAGAAAGAAATCAACCTTTACACAAACATATGTTCTAGAGTTAGGGTGGAAGTTCATAATAGAGGGCACTGGGTTTCATACCTCAAAAGTTGCCATAGCATCCACATCCCGAAAAATAGGCTTTCAAACCAACAACTAAATGGATATCAAATTACCCATTTCGCCCTCGACCACGGCCACGGTTATGGCCACGGCCTCGACCTCTTGGGGCCCCACGTGACCATGGTTTCCCACTGCCACGAGAACTCCCCACATGCCAGTCATTTTCTTTGGCTGCTTGAATGGCCGAACTGCCCCTAGAGACAACAAACGCAGACCATGGCCTTCCCCATGAACTTTCATTCTCGCAAGCATCCTCAGTGGGGCCGCTCTTCTTTACATCTGACCAACCAGCATTGTTCTCTTGAGAAGCGTCAGGCTTATTAGCAGCTAACCATGGATCGAAAGAATCACCCATTTGTCCTTCTTTCACTTCAGATGTCTCTGCTTTATTAGCATCTGGACACGTACTCGTACTTGGGCCAGCCCCACCATATGAACATGGGTTCAGCCCAAAAGGATTTGGCTCGGGCATATCTATGTTCTTAGAGCTGCTACGGTCCCATGGATTCACTACTCCTTCCCCTACCAAACATTAACATAATTGTTGAGAATATATATAACTACATATAATGACCGAAAGTACGTATACCTGGATTATCCTCTTTTGAATTTGGGACATCTATATCGTTGTCACTAATGTTAGACACCAAATTTTCTGTGGCGTCCCTACTTGGGGGAGTTTGATTAACACCATTATTGACTGTTTCCATAGCATCTGGATCATGTTTCTGGATGTTGCGAACATCAACAAGAGCTGAATAATTGATCTGCACAGGAAAAGATGTTTGTAATAATCCAAGGTGATATAAGCATTTGATTAGTCAATGCTGAAAGGTTAACTACCTCTAAACTACCGTCTTCTCCATAAAGAGATTCATTGGGCCCGTTATCGTTAATCATTTCCGGAACAATAGGATATTCCGGCACTGGAATCAGAACAATGTCCTTGGCATCATAATATGCTATTCTTCCAACCTGAAATGCAAATTGGCTTTTTACCCAAAGAAAGGTAAATGTAGAGTGTATAGCAGTGTTTTGCACATTATACAAATAGATGATTTTCGGTGAAGTATTAAGATGGCAAAATAGAAGGTTCAGGCCGGTTGTGTAATGAGTCATAACATGTTCAGACTTCAGGTTGAAAGTTGAAACAGGTTAAAATGGCCCAGGTCAGTGGCGGTTAACCTGCAAACATTACTTTTACCTATTTTTCCAAGTCTTATTGTGCTGATCATGATTAGGGAAACAGTATTATTACAATAATAATAATACTATGAATAAAACAAGTTAGTGCTTGTATGCATTACAAAAAGACTTTGCACAACTTTCTGTTTGTTCAACCCGTTCCCTTTTTAGCTCAATATTTTTATTTGGTCCATTTGAGATTGAAAGAAAAATGCCAAATCTCATCCCAAGTAAATGGGTCCTCGCTGGCACCTCTATTTTCAGGGGTATTTTTTTTCGAGAAAAAAGTTACCCGGAAGGATGAAAACTCAGGGATCCATGAAGAATTTAACTCAAGCAGACGATATGCAATCACATCACCTTCCTACAAATCATAGGAAATATTGGCTGAGATAAACTGTGACTAATGTCAATAAGCAATTAAAACATTGAAATTCATGATTGGTTTGAACTCTTTATATAAGCATGAGTTTGTATTTGTGTGGATGCATGCTCACTGTGTGTGTGTGTGTGTGAGAGAGTGAGAGAGAGAGAGAGAGACCATCGGTTCAGAGCAAGGAGGAAGCCTGTCAAAATCATTTATGTCAATTACAGGTACTTGTGAATCTTTGAACAACATTTTGAAGGATTCTTTATTCGTTCTTCTAAAATCATTCCTTCTGAACTCCAAGAACTTTTCTCTACCCCCTTTTTTACCTTTTTTCTTGCCACTACTACCCCTCCACTTAAAAGTTTCCTGGAGCACAACTCAAAAACTCATGGTAAAGAAAGGTGTAGAAGTCAAAAAACAAGTAATTAGCAAAATACAAAATCATTATCCCCAGTGCATCGAGTATGATTAACTGTGGGAAACATACATTTGATACTCCAGTCTGTTTTGCATCTTGATCTGCATGAAACAGGAACAAAAGTTAGCACCCTGCAATGACACAGGTAAGTGGTAACTCAACCCTGAGATGTCAGAAAGTATAAGGGTAGCGACCTATATTTTAATCTAAAGAGTTGAATATAAAAATGGAAATGGAGTTTACAAAATATGCGATACCAATATAGAAAATACACATTGTTAAAATATGAAAGGAACACATTTCAACTATTTCGCATATACCTTCATCAGGTGGTTCAAACCAAGTATGTCGCGGCCTGGTTAAAACAGGACCACCCTCAGTACCCACATCCCCATTCTGCACCGGCTTTTTAGAAGCTTGTTTCCAGTATAGCTGCAATTAAAAGTATTATCACTTATCAATCATCATAATACCTCAGAGATGCAGGAACATTAGTGCACAATTAATTACTTACTAGTCCCTTTGGCTGACCATTATCCGCTTCGTTCTTAGGTTTAGTTACTTCAGGCTTTGAATATGCTTGTGGCTGAATTATTAAATTACAAGAATGTATAAAACTCTCAAAATTTATGAATATTCTTTCACAAAGGGTTTAACAAATTATATACCTTCTTTTTTGCAATTTTAGCAAGCTCTTGCTTTGAATACGCTTGAGGCTGCAAAAATTCAAATTACATGAACTATGTGTAAGTCTCACTATTTATCGATATTCTTTCACAAACTTTAACAAATAAATACCTTCTTTTTTGCAATTTTAGCAAGTTCTTGCTTCCATCGTCTTTTAGCCTTTTTCCGTCTAGCACTTCTACTAGGGACCTGACATTTACGAAGTCTAATGTAAAAAAAATCCACCAGTAAACTCATTAATTATCAACTACAAGTTCTATACAGAAAAAAAAGGATAAATTCATTGTTGTCCCCCTGGAATCTCGTAAATGCTGACACGTATTAATCACTATTACAAACCTTTTTAGCCCCAGGAGCATTAGATACTTGATTGACTTCTTCAACATTCTCTTGATGCTCTTCGCTCCTGTAAAACATGAGTTGACGAGAATAAATTGCCAGGAAAATGGATATTCACGTATCATAATGATAACTTTTTTGTTAGTGTTACCGTTTCACGATGGAAGGAGATTTAACTTTTTTGTTACTTGCTGCAGCTTTTAAATCAACATTTTCAGTTTCCTCTGTTTCAGCCTCATCTTCATCATCATCATCATCCAACACCCCCAAACATCGTTTCTTTTTTCTGTGATTCCATAAGGTAAATACAAAAACAGGCATAAGAAAAAAGGGTAAGCATGCAAAACACAGAAAGCATGGACCAAAATGAAGGGGCAATTACTTTATAGGGGTGTTTGGATTTGCATTGTGGAACACTCAAATATCTGATTATCCAAATGATACAACTTCAAGCAACAAAAGCACCTCTTGGTCTACACATGTTTCATTATATCCCATCGTTTGATTGTAATCGTTAAACATCACATAAACAGTTTCAAAACACACATCCAAACACCCTCAAAATTACATTATAGAAAGGCCACAGCATAATTAAATTTTCATAGCAAAATGAGGGTACAAAAAATATACTTACTTCAAGTTCAGAAGATTTGTGGAGGCTTTTCTTTTCTTTGAAACTAATTCTTCACGTAATTCTTCATCTTGTGACTGTTCTTCATCAGCCTCCTCGCTACTTTGGCATTCTCCAGCATTATTGAAATTATTATTTTCTAAGAGTAGCAAATCATTATCCCCTGGTTCCAGAGCATCATCGTCATCAAGCATATTACCTGCATCAGGTGTTGTGCCGCTTTTCTTTTTCACACTAAAACAACATTAAGAAATACATGCATGTTATATAGATGGTTATGTATTAACTATTAACCAAAGATGATTAATATAAACTAAAAGTAAAACAGACCGAATAATTTCCTTGTCTTTCAAGATTTCAGTTGACTCAAATGGTGGCAATGTAAATCCCTCCATCTGCAGGGTAAAAAGCAGTCAAATGTGACGAGAATAGGGTAACAAGCACTAAAATTCACTTGTAATTTATGCATCAACTCAACAGTTAATTGAAATACCAATAATTAACTTCACTTTTTTTACCCATCAACTCAACACTTAACAGAAAATACCAATTGTGGGTCTTCCCCATGGCTAAAAGAATAGTAATGTACTAAATAAGTTCAAACAAAATACACAAAGTAACAATTTGCGGTAATGTACCAGAAACCAAATCAATTTGAGTAGGATTATCATCCTTCTCTGAATATCTGTTACCAAAATAGGTCATTCCAATAGCTAAAAGAATGGTGATGTACCATATAAGATCAAACAAAATACCAAATGCACAACATATGGTAACCAAGAGCAAAGATAAGCGATCCCTTTCATACATGTTAACCAAGAACAAAGAAAAAAACAACTCAACCGCACTACAAACGAGTCATATGATTAGATAGCACTTACACTTGCAATAGAGAAGGTTTAACTTCGCTTTGCAAGTAAAACAAGAAGTACATACAGAACAATTCGCCTTTGGAAAGTATGAAGTCAAAAACCAAAAGACCGACTCTTTTCGGAACAGACGTGAAGGTCTAGAAAGTAACAGCATCAAATGCTCTTACTATTTAGCTAAATACATTTCAAGGTAAAAGCTAATAAGATAATGATAATAAGCTCTTATCACCAATTTGAAGCATCAAACACAATCTTCTGGTATTTGTTAAAAATAAAATGTTAAAAAAATGCGCACCTAGCCACCTACAAAGCTTAACAATAATCTTACTTAATAACTCATCAACACCAAAAGGATCGATGTAAGCAAACCTAGCATTTATAACTGAAAAAAGCCCTCATCTAGTCATCTGATCATCCTTTGGAATAATACTAGGGTTTAGCACATGCATTTCAACACAAACAGAAATAAAGCAAAAGGAGACATACAGATAGGAGGATCCCATTAGGGCAAGAGCGATTGAGGTTGAAAATGTGCACAAGATGCGTGCAGACGTCTGAGATAGTTCGATGTTGCTGCAATTTGAGGAGAATCAAGCTGTTATTCATCCCATCCGATCGCTGTGCTTTGCTGAGAATCGAACGATCATCGAACACCAGACGAACCCTTAACGATGGTGTCCCCATTTCACATGCAGAAACACACACTCACTCTGTACGATACGGAGAGATGAATGATAATAATAGTAATAATATGTGTTTGAGGAAAATTGGGGAAGTGTGGAGGGAGAGACGACCACCGTTCTCCACCGTGGTCTAAACCCTCACCGCCGTGAATCAGACACCGAGGGTAGAAGATGGTGATCGAGGAGTTATGTGAAAAAGATGAAGGGGAGTGAAGAGAAAACCAGAGAAAGTAAAAGAATACCAAGGCATCATTGGATAAAACATAACTTAAAATTACTAGAGTAAATTACTATTTTCGTAATAAATAGAGTAAATTACTATTTTCGTCCTTGTGGTTTGACGAAAATCACAGTTTTAGTCCAATAGTTTATTTATTATACTGACGGTTTAATATTTTCACGTTTTGTTTTAATCCGACCCACACCACTAACACCGTTAAAATTTTCTGTTAAATTAATCTAAAATGACAAATTTACCCCTGTGATTTAAAAAATACAAAATAAATTACAATACCCACCCCATTGTAATCTGTTATCTCTCTCCTATGCTTTTTATCTATCTCTCTCTCCACCCTAGACTCACCCCCAAACCCAACCCACTACCACCGGACCTTCACCACCCTACAACTCTCTTTTCTTCATCTCTGCATCTTCATTACCTACGACCGAACACCACTAAAATGTCATCGCCGGCGACCGAACACCACATAACATCATCGTCGGACACCAAATACCACCAACAAAATGTCATCGTTGGCCACCAAACACCATGATGTCTTCATCGCCGACCACCAAATACCCCCACCTTTATCGTCGGTCACCAAACACCACTAGATCTATATCGCCGACCACCAACACCTTGAATAGATTTAAAAATCGATGGTGAAAGCGAAGGAGGTATGAAGATGTGATGGTCTAAGACAACCCTGGTGATGATTATACCGGTGAAGACGCTGCTTGATGGTGGGGGTTGAAGTCGACGGTGACGATGATGGTTACGATGGCACCCTAGTTTGGTTTCGAAAACCCCAATTATACAGCACCCAAGTTCTGACATGGGTGGTTACGATGGTATATGACGTGGGTGGTTACAATGGTGAGTGACGTTGGTGGTCGTGGAACTGTGGTCATAGGATGTGGTGGTGGTGGTGAATGGTGATGATGCAATACAAAGAGAGATAGAGAGGTGGGGAGAGGGAGAGGGATGGGTTTACTCAAATACCACCATCCCCAACCACCTTCGGCCACCATTGTTGGAATCACGATGGTGATGGTGGATGGCAGTGAGGGATGGTGGCGTAGTGGCGGTGAGGGATGGTGATGGTGGCGGTGATTTGGGTTAGGGTTAAATGATAATGGTAGATGATGATAAAGGGTTTTATGTTTTATTTTTATTTACTAAGGGTAATATAGTCAATTCACATCAACTTAACAGAATTATACTAACAGAGTTAATGGTTTGGGTGAAATTGAAACAAAACACGAAACTATTGGACCGTCAGTGTAATAAATGAACTATTGGACTAAAACTGTAATTTTCGTCAAACCACAGGGACGAAAATAGTAATTTACTCTGATAAATATAACATCATGCTCCATCACTTGGTGGATGTTTGTATTAAACATAGTGTAAATTAATGCGATAGTAATTTGAAAGTGTGAGTATGGTATTTTTGTTGTTAAGAAAATGTTAATGTGTCCAGATGTGTAGCGCAAATAGCAGTTAGGGGACTAAGTATTATGCAAGTGTGATGAAGATTTGAGTCTAAGTTTTTTTATATATGACGTGATTTGACGTATTTATCTTCAATACCATTTTATGGGTTATGTGTTATATACACTATTTCCTTCTAAACGTTTATAAATAAACTACCGTTTACAGTCACTGTAAAATACAGTTTAAAAAGTAAACGGTCGTTTATCTTTCTATAAACTGCAGTTTACTTATATTCAGACTTTTACACGGTATACGAATAAAAAAATCTCCTATGAAAGACAAATTAAAACTAAATTATTTTTCATCTAAGTATAATGATAAAATTATCTTATATTGACTTTAAGATGCATTTAACCCGTTATGTTTTATGTTAATTAACAAAAACTAATTGTGTTATTATATTCAATTTAATTGGTAGTAGACTATATATTCATAGGACACAAAAGGCTAAACAGTGATGAGTGTGTTTTTCAAACTAGTTAAATCTAAAAAGATAAACTAAAATCAAGACCGTTACTTTAATTTTATTTTACATTTATCTACTCATACCAACAAATATACTTTTTAAACATGATATTGTTAACTTCAATAAATAATAATCAAACTTAGCCATCTTCATGTTATTACATTCAAGTCATATGATAATATTACATCACTCTTAAGATCATATTAATATTTTAATCAGAAAAATGATCAAATGACCAGCAACATCTTTATACAGTAAATATGTTTATCTCATGACCAAAACATTAAAGTGGTTGGGGAGGTATCCCCGTCCCTTTCTTTTTTTTCGTCAGAAATAGTAGTGTAATTTTTGTTAAGATAGTATAAATTATAAATTATATATATATACATACATGAATCCGTTATAGTTTTACCTTTTTATCACGAAAGCGTACATTCAAATAATACGTGGGTTTACGTTTAAAAAAGGGTTGTTTTATTTGGACACCCTGAAATTTTAAATCAACACCCGTTGACCCTATATTTCGCGTATAGGGTCGACTGACGGGAAAGTCATCATACCCTATACGCAGCGTATGGACCCATACGCGACGTATAGGGTATTCTCTGACAAGACCGTGGCAGACTCGTGTCGAGGTACCCTATACGTCGCGTATGGGTCCATACGCGTCATATAAGTTTCCAATTTTTTGCTGTAAAATTTCTTTGTATGGTGACAAACCTATACGCCACGTATGGACCCATACGCGACGTATAGGTTAGGATGTTTTTTAGATATTATTGTTTATACAAATTTTGTGTGTAAAAATTGGTGTCGGCTCTATTTTGCACGTTAAGGTTAACATTTTGCGTATATGCTATGTTTTGTAACATACTAATCGACAATTTTAAATCTTAATTAACCAATAAAACATGTAAAACAAAACAAACATTAAATGATAATATAAATAACAAAGTTTTTAAATACATAACAAAATAAAAGTACAAATAATAATATAAAAACTACGGTGAATCTAGGTAATATCAAGGCAGTGGCAAGTCGCTTAACTTTATTTTTTGAGTTTAGATCTGGAAGTTTTATCTTATTTTTAGTTTAATGGTTTTGGACATGTGGTAACCATCCTCGGGTTCATACCGAGTCAAAGACCGAACCAAACCGAACGCTCGTTTAAGCACTTTAAATAACTTTTAAGTGACCATGTTACATCAAACACTTTAGATCTGAGTTTTTATTGATATTTTAGTTATTATATGGTTGATATGGAGGTGTAGAACAAATCTTGGCTTGAACCTAAGTTTCGGGTAAAAACCGAGTAAAACCGAACACCCGTTTTAACGAGTTAGTCAATGTTCAAACCACCAAAAGTTCAACCTATCTTTTTAGTTATGTTTTACTTTATATTACTCGTACTACTTAAGATTTTGGAAGTGTTAAAACAAATATTAGCTCAAACCAAGTTTCGGGTAAAAATAAACCCGAGTAAAAGTCGAACTTATCGTCTTAACGAGCTAGTCACCATTCAAAACGCCAAAAAAAATCTTTCCTAACTTTTTTTTACTTATGTTTCACTTTATGTTATTTGTATTAATAATATTATGGTATGACAGAACCAAACTTGGTTTTATACTAAGATCGGGTTTAAGCGAATTTTTTTATTAATTAAAGTCTCAAACTCGGGTTTAAGAGAGTGCAAGTCGGACCTTGATACTTACATTAATGGGATCGTGCATACTAGCACTAAACCAACTCCCATATGTAAAACTTAACAATGACTGAGTAAAATTAAACATCAAGGACCCCTTTTCTTGTAAAACTCATTTTATACTTACGTTATTTAAACACACTTTGTGAAATATGACTAAAACTCCCGAAAACTCAAGCCTTATTTTTATGAACTTTTATACCATTTATATTTCATCTTCAAGACTCAATACTTACTCAAGATCTTTCAATCTTGGATACGCATGTTAAAACCGTCGGACTCGCTTACTTGAGGATATTATTCAAAATTTATTCATCAACGTCATTTTATTCCAAGTGAGTAATTTCATCCCCGTTTTCTCTTCTATACTTTGGGGGTAGCAAGCATACTTACTCAACCAAAAAAAATTGATTTAACATCTAGATTCTCAACCCACAACCTCTAGGTTATGTGTTACTTAGAATAATTGCCCAATTATATGTTATATACCTCATATGATTAATTGCTACATGTTTATTGCTTTTGATCGTTTAGCCTCATCCTAATCCTCAATAAGTATAATCATACGCTCCTTCTTGTAATATGATAGTTTTATCAATTAGAAAGGAGCCTCATTTATTTATGATTGATATACCTCAATTGTCACTTTTATTTACGGCTTCATATATTTGAGTTGTGGATTTTTGCCTTGTATTATATTTATAAAGTCATGGAATTGCTCACCAACATACATGTTGACAAAACATATTTTATGCAATGCTACAGGTTTGATTATCGGTTGATTGAAGATTTAAAGACGTTACTTTATTTTGGACCGTTAGGTTATTAGTTAAGAACTATTTATTTTTTTATATTTGTAAAAACATGTTACGAAATGAATGAGTTGATTAAATATTGTCACTTTAATAGTGTCGTGTGCATTTGAACAATCTTAGTTGCGCCCTGGTATGTTCCGCCGCTTTGGTCGGAGTGTGACATATAGGACCCCACGTATGGGGTGTTGTCGCGTATAGGTCCCCTACTAACCCAAGCATAGTCATCTTCAACCTATGAACTATACGCCGCGTATAGTTCATATAAGAGCTTTTAAATCTACGTTTTAAGACATAAAACACTACTTTAACGTTTAAATTAGCGTACGATTAACATAATAAATATATAAGAACAATAATACATACTTGAATGTAGAGAAATCGACGAACAATACGTGTAGTATCGATCTATACGAGAGAGTTTTTGGGTTTGAGAATGTGTGGTTGCGTAAAAAATGAGGAAAATCTCCCTTTAATTCGTAAAGCTATATATTAAAACAAAATTAAATTAAGTGTTTTATTTAACAATATTGTATGTATGTATGTAATGAAAAAATTACTTTCTCGCTTCGCTTCAACTAGTCGTTCATAAAGAAGGTTATAATTATACTCGTAAATCTCCGGCGTGGGAGACTCACACAAACGTGTCCATGCATATTTAAACTTTCGCCAATCATCTTTCGTAAAACTTGCTTTACAATGTTTCGTGATATTTTCATTAATATGCCACCTACATAAATACTTCGAAGCATTCAGAAATACTTTAACACATGCGTTCATTAAAGCAAGATCTCTGTCTGTTATTATGACTCGCGGCTCCATACATTTGTTTAACGTATCTTTCAATCTATTAAGCACCCACTCAAAATTATCTTATCGTTATTTACTAATAAACGCACGAGCAACATAAAATGTCTTGTGTGTCGAGGTCACACCAACAATCTAAACAAACGGAAGTTTGTACATGCTTGTTTTATATGTCGCGTCTATCATCAGCACGTGCGGGAATGCACACCAAGTGTCGTATGATTTTGGATGACAAAAAAAATATCTTCTACGGTATTTGTATCGGGATCTTCCCAGGTGTAATAAACGTACCTTTTAGAAGATAAAAGGTTTTCTAAAACTTGCATTGGTGTTTCACCGACTTTCTTTCACTTCTTATCTTATATTGAGCGTTTCCTCTGGTTATGGATGCGTTCTTTGGATTTTGCTTTTTCAAAACTGATAAGATGCTACGAGGCTTCATGTTCTGATCAGTAAGTTGTTCCACCAAATTGTATTCGTTTTGATCAAACCTTCTTACAAATGGGTGTCCCTTCATATGTTGAGCGAGATCATGGTTATGTTCGTCATTTTTCACCTCTAATTTCCACGAACGACGTTTGTTGTCGTATATCCCCAATAATTTAAAAGGACATCCGATTTTTTTGCTACCAGATCGTCTAATTGTTGCTTTACTTTTGTGTTCACCACCATGATCACAGATAAGCCACACCTTTACGATCTGACATTCTTTTTCTTTGATCTTCGTGTAATAACAACGTAACCATTATGACGTCCCCTATTAACAACCCAACAGACTAGCTCATCGAGTGATAAAAATTCTTGAGATGTTTCAAACGATACTTTCGTGTTTTGATTTGCATCACTCGAGAGATAGTTTATATTACTTTGTTGCGGGTCGTAACTTGATTCTCGGTAAAACTCGAACTCATCATCGGGAACATAAGATTGGTTTAAATATGGAATCGTTTTTCGTAAGCAGATTGAACATACGAATCATCTTGATTACTATCTGCCACGTACGAAACGCTTGAATATTCACCAAACAAACAATTGCCATCCCAAAATGACATAACGAACGAAGAATCTTGGGTCACTTCAAATTCAACCGTGCTATACGTTCCGTGACAGCCCTATAAAATAAATGAGATTTATTAAAGAAAATAGGTTTTGTGGTTCAACTATTTATTCAAAATAATTTACTCTAAAACTATAACTCTTATTTCTTTTATATACATGCTTACGTACACATAAATGTCTTGATTACTTAATAATCATTTCAACTAACTCGGGTTCCACGATACTAGTCGGTTATGATAAAAAGCTTGAAAATTATTTAAGTTTACCGTAACCGACTAGCATCGATGGAACCCGAGTTAGTTGAAACGATTTTTAAGTATGCAATGCATATATATGTATATATGTATGCAAATACTTAATGAAATAAGAATAAAATGTTTACCGAGTAATTATGTGACAGAAGAAAATGTCGAACCACATAACGCTAATTTCCTCCGATTAAGATTAAACGTTATGATTACTATCAATTACTAAAAGTATCAAACGTTTCCTTCGTAACATACGAAATATGAGCGCATGCGTTTGATATTCGGTGTGTTTACATATCAACGAAACGAATCTTAAGTCGCGTCAAAATAATTCGAAATAAAGCCTATACGCCGCGTATAGGCCCATACGCCGCCGCGTATAGGCTTCTCAGATGACAAAACTGACGAAGTCAAATCAATCATTCAATGGGCCTATACGCCGCGTATGGGTCCATACGTTGCGTATAGGCTTGGGTCGTATGGGTGTGGGACGTATCTCCACCGACACATATACGACACATATGGGTCCATACGCGGCGTATAGGTGTCGGTGGAGATACGTCTCACACTCATACGACACAGGCCTATACGCAGCGTTGGGCCCATACGCGACGTATAGGCCCGCTGAATGACTGATTTGACTTCACTAGTTTTGTCATCTGAAAAGCCTATACGGCGTATGGGTCTATACACGTCATATAGCCTCCACGACAATATCTGATGTGACGTGGAATGTTGGGCATTTATGTGGGAAAGCTATACGCCGCGTATGAACTCATACACAATATATAAGTGAGCGTCGATTTATAAAAAATGTATCACTTTATTAGTAGCCTTCAAAAATAATTAAAAGTTAGAGTATAAGTTTGTGTTTGTAGTTTACTCGAAAAAATAAAACATAAAAAGGGGTGTCCTAGGACCTTAAAGAAGAAAAGAAGTAGACAACACGCACACATATGAGCGAGTAACAAAACCACACCAAAACTGGCCTATAGCCCGAAGCGAGCCATGGCGGAGCTCCGCCACTCCAGCTCCATCGGCGGCAGACCAACACCGTCTCCGAGAAAACGCGATGACGTCACTTCACCCCTCTCATCAGACAACCATCCACTCCATCACCACCACCACAACGACGACGACGACGGTGGCCGAGATCGCCACCCTCGGGATCGCTTCCGTTCACTCTTCTCTAATCACTATCAGTTGTTGGATGACACTGCTAGGGTTTATACACACAACTTCAAGATCTCACTGTTGATAATCACTATCCTTGCATTTGCTGGAATGCTTGCGGTTTACTCTGTCGTTAGTCATCTCGTGAGTATTCCGATCTCAAATTTTATTGACATCGATAAACGTAGCTCATCTGGTTACAATTTGAATGCGTTTTCATGTTTTGAGAGTAGAAAACAACTGCGATTGTATTCTCTACTTTAGGTTAAAATGCAAGTCTGATTAGTTTGAAATCTCACATCTGAACGGAATTAGGATGCCGGTGATCACTGATCAGGATCATTGTATAAACTTATTGGCGTATTTATTTTTAGCTTGGACATAGGTCATTTTTTGGTGTTGTAATTTGGATCAGTTTTTTAGTTGAGAGCTTTGCTAGTGTTGTAAGAGTATTGTAAGAGTAATCTCTTGAATAAAAGTAAGCTTAGTCAAATGGAGTTGACGTCTTTCATAGTTGAGCTTCATAGCTTTATAGTTTTGGGATGGTCTAATGAATAATAACAGAGCTGTTTCTCATTCGTTGTTTGGTAATCTTCTCAGAATCTTCAAGTTTGCTTGTTCCTCGTGTTCATGCGTGTGATGGATGGATATTTGTAGTTTTGAGACTCTGTTATATTTGTAGTGTTGAGACTCTGTTATAGTATAGTAAATAGCTGGTCTGTAAATCGATCTAATGTTGTTCAATTATGTTCTAACTTTTTGTAGAATGCCCCATACTTGTGCACAAAAGATGGCATCACACTTCATTGCCCTCGTGTAAGCTATACCGGATTACCTTTGTTGTTATACAGTACATCATCACGATCACTCTAAAGTTGTATTTGGTTTTTGATACCATTAGGTCAAGGAACCACCTTCTTTGTGGGAGAATCCATTATCAGCCACCACTTCGTGGAAGCCATGTGCCGAAAGACGCATTGGTGCAAATTCAGGTAAAACCCACACCATATAATAGCTCTAGCCTCTTGTGGGCCCTTTTTCATGATGAACTGAGGTTGATATGGAAGAGAAGTGATAATTAAGGTAGAGAAGGTACAAAATACATAAAGTTTGATTGGCCTACAGATTTCCAGAAAACGATAACTGACTTACAAAGTTACAAGTGTGCTGACTAACATAACAACTATTAGCGAATATACACTTCTTCTGCATTTTGTTATCCCCTTAGGTCAATAATTCTTTTTGGTTTAATATGTCGGGAACGTCGCACATTACAATTACATGGATATCTGAATCAATTAGGTTTTTTCGCCGGTGGAACAAGTAGTAACATGCCATGTCATAAAAACTCTATATCTGAACGTCTGAAGCTGAACTGTTGAAATGTCTGCTGTTTGTATCTGAAATTCATTTGGGCTTTGGGTCTTGGCGTCTTGCACACAATTGCTAAGATAAAAATTTTACTATGAATTAATATTTTGTTCAATAATAAAAATAATTACAAGTTCCTAGACCTGATTCTAGTTTTGCTACAACTTGTCCTTTTTGTGAAGTCCTATATGATTCTTGGTTCTCTGCAGATCTTCCCGAGGCAAATGAAACAAATGGATATATTTTTATTCATGCAGAGGGCGGGTTAAATCAGCAAAGAATTGCGGTATTTTCTAATCGATAAAACTCTATAATAATGACTATTAGACGGATATGTACATGTCTGTATCATTGTAACCCGTAAAATGTAGTCACATGTATTGCATAAGTCTCCTGCTTTCTATTGATATGGCTATGCTATTGATATAGCTATGCTGCTGATGTGGCCAAAAGCATGTCAAGTGCTAAGGTTTTGTTACTTTCTTGGCCTGTAGATATGCAATGCCGTTGCTGTTGCCAAAATCATGAATGCCACTCTTATATTGCCTGTGTTAAAGCAAGACCAGATCTGGAAGGACCAAACGTGAGTTATCTTTACCAGAAAACTTTGTACTTTATGCGTGCCATATACAAGTTTGACCAAGCGAATATCATCAATGTTGATACACATCATTTGCTTGGAAGCAAGGTTATCTATTTTGATGATGTGTATTATTGCAACCATACCATGCACCTTTTGTCTTTTATATGGTCATTAAACTTGTGCTTGATTCCTCTATTTGTTTATGAGGATAACATTTTTTTCCAGAAAATTTGAGGACATATTTGATGTGGACCACTTTATCGACTACTTGAAGGATGATGTGCGAATTGTTCGTGATATTCCATCATGGTTTACTGACAAGTCGGAGCTTTTCACAAGCATAAGGTTCTCGCCCATTTGCTCTTTACACATTCACTTGTACTTGAACAAAATGTCACAAAGAAGCCCACATTAATTGTTTATTCCAAGCTGATGAACTAAAAATGGGTATGCACAAGCTGATGGGCCAAATGGGTAAAATCAACAGCTTAAAAGGAAATGGGTCGAAAGTCACCTGAAGTGTACGTTAAACGTCTTAAACATCCTACATCATTGAATAAAAAAACAGTTACTGAAAATTTGAAATAATATAGGTTATTCATATTTGACGCACTAGTTATAAGGACCCTACAACTTTGGGCAACCAAGTATTTTAAGTTGATAAAATTGATGGTTATGCACAATCTGATTATTCAAACTATAAAAGGAAACAGGTCACATGGGCTGAGAGTCGCCTAAATTGTTAAGTGTATTTATAATGCTTAAGACCTCCTGAGTCCTTTGTTTAAAAAATATGTTTTATTAAAATATACTTTTTGTGAGCTATGTTTGATACACTAGTTTTTTATTGGTAATTTTGTATTAATGCAATACAGACGGACAGTGAAAAACATTCCCAAATATGCACCGGCACAATTTTACATTGACAATGTCTTGCCGCGAATCAAAGAGAAGAAGATAATGGCATTAAAGCCTTTTGTTGATCGACTTGGGTATGTTGTGGCATTTGTCTTCTTGTGAATTGAGATTTGTTTCATTATCATTTCTAAACTTTGTGTTTGATTTTGTCCAGCTATGATAATGTACCTCAAGAAATCAACAGATTAAGGTGCAGAGTTAACTATCACGCTCTCAAGTTTCTTCCTGAGATAGATGAAATGGCTGATCAACTTGTAGCAAGGATGAGAAATCGAACTGGCAGTCCAAATCCATTTATGTAAGTCTTACTATTGAGACTTAAACTTAGAACTTTGGATAAAGAGATTCTGCTTCTAGTTATATGATTATATAGTTGTAGAATAATCAGTTTCTTGCTAACTGTAGTGAAACTGACTATCTAGGGGAGTAGGGGTAACGTGAAATTACCTTTTTACCCATTTTTAACCTAAAGGGAACATCTCTCCTAGTCTCCTTTTTCCATGATGAGGTCCTTTTGGTCAATTAATCTATTTTAATTTCTATTATGGTCAGAACTGCCTAACATTTGAACATCTTATTATCTGACTATAACAACTTCAAATAGTGAAAGCATATCCAAATACCCTTTCTTAACTTGTTTTACTAAGATGGTTATCTCTATCTAGTTTTTGAATATCATAAAACGCACACAACTCTCTTAAATTTGGGAGACATAATTATATGATTTACAACTGCTTATAGACTTGCAAAAATATATTCTTTACAGGGCTCTTCATCTTAGATTTGAGAAAGGGATGGTAGGACTTTCATTTTGTGACTTTGTGGGGTCAAGAGCGGAGAAAGCTTTGATGGGATTATACAGGTTAAAAGAATGGCCTAGGCGCTTCAAGGTTAGATGTCATTCTAGATTTCTGAGATTAGATTAAATTTTAAATATTGGTCTTTATTTATGTAAGATTCCACTTGTAATGACCAACAAGGATAAAATACGAAACAATAGGAGGATTAAACAGGTTGATGGGATAAAGGAAGAACAATACAGAAGAAAAATCAGAATGGTGATCTTATATACAGGCATACAGCTGGTGTTAAGCTTAAGTGCTTAACTGCCAAAAAATTCACAATATATCTCTCTTTGATGTCCTCTTTGCTACTCTAGTCAGCTATATGACATTCCCTCACTCTCTCCCCTCGTGCCTAACACACGGTCCCCACTCTTACTCTTCTGTTAGTCTATCCGCTACAAAACTTCCAGGCCCAAGGCCCATCTGATTGTTAGTCTATTAAGTGACCCATAGCATTTTCTCTATCAGTTATCGTATATACTTTGCTGCAAATACAAAAGCATAAAATCTATCATGCCTATTGAAACATGCAAATCCTAGAAGTAATTTTGCTCGAGATGGCAAGTTGGACAGCGTAGGGGGTTAAGTAATGGGTCCAGACGGGTTATTTTCAGTGCGGGTCCAATTGGATTGGGCATTTAGGTCAGGTCAGGCCTACCCATAAACACTTATCTTAACCACCTTTGTACTTTTATAAATAGTTATTATATTATAAGAGATTACAAAAACCTATTTTATATATAAATAATGATATAGTACGTTAAATAAAGCGATTGAGAAGGATTTCAATTTCAAGCTAGACCTGGAATTCTTGCCTGAAGTTTTTAGAAATAACAAAAATGGCCTCTTTTTGTATATGTTTTGGACTTATGGGTAATTTTGGGCCTTAATAATTATACCCAACGAGATGGGGGAGGCTGATGCGAATTAAGTAATTAGTAACCCATGGGTCAAAGTGGGTTGGAAGGTGGGCAACTTTTATCAACAGAGTTGGTAACACAGCAAGTGGCGGATTTTTTTACTTTTCTCTTGCTCTACACAAAAGTGATTTTGTGTTATTAGTTTTTCTATCAACAACTAATAAGTTGATGCACAAACTTATCGATAAAAAGATAGAAAGTGTTGTTTTGGTTAACAAATGATAATTTTGATACACAATTGCTAACAAAACCAAGCCTTAAACTTTTTATTATAATGAATAATAAATTCTATAATTAATAATAATGTTATTGTACTGGTTGTTTATACAAGTCAGAAGAAAGAGGTTATTAACAGGTTAGCCTAACCCGACCCATTTGACATGTTTTGAACTTGTCTATTTGATCACATCCCTTCTTGGGCCATTACCCCGTCACAATTCATCCATTATGCCACTTCTAATTTAATATTAAATAAGGCATTAAGTGACGTTCGACCTGATCCACCTCAATTGTAGCTAAATTTAAATATTTTACCTGCTTAGTCTGTGGGATTTGAACTACAACCCACATCAACCAGTTTTAAAGTAATGGTTCGGAGCCAACCAATGTTAACTAATTTATTGCTCTAGAATGTTCGTATGATGCTAAAATTAGAAGTTAGTGAGAATTGGATTTACAAAAGGATATTTTGATTTGTAATGCAGGATGGTTCACATTTATGGCCTCTGGCCCTACAAAAAAGGAAAGAAGGACGATGTCCTCTTGAGCCTGGGGAAGTAGCAGTGATGCTCCGGGCAATGGGCTATCCAAAAGAAACTCAAATATATGTTGCTTCTGGCCAGGTCTACGGTGGACAGAACCGAATGGCACCACTTAGAAACATGTTCCCTAATCTTGTAAGGACCTCTTTCCAACCTTACCCTGGATGTGGCAAAATGAGCTGGTCGTTTGGGTTGGGTAATGGGCCAAAGCAGTTCTTTTTCTAGTATGGGTCAAAACCAGCAGGGCGGGTTGGTCTGCTAACCAGTGACCACATTGTCAAGTTCTATTTGTAAATCTTAATTGTGTTTGCTATTGCCAATGATCCCTTGGTCTAATGGTCTTAGGTGGAGGTGGGAAGCTTTGCTTCTCTTGGAGGTCATGGGTTCAATCCCTGACATGGGTGAATATTTATTAATATAGTGTTACTAACTTACTAACCACTAACCTATTGTTCAAAAAAAAAAGTGTTTGCTATGATTATAGAAGGGGCTGCAAGGAAATGCAATGTGGTACTCACTTTTTGCTGTTATATGTGAGGCATCTCTTTAACCATCTAATGCAAAATGCTTATCATTTCCTACCAAAGTTTGCAGTCTGTTGCATTAAATGGTAAAAAGGTTGTTAAGTGCTCTAAGTGCCCCCAAAATAACTTTCCATACCTGAATTAACACACAATGTAAGATATGTAAAATCAAGGCAGATTTTTATTAGCAAAATGCTGCTTAGACTCTTAATGCAGATAACATACCAATTGACTTTGTAACCACAACCTCTTGGTTGTTGGGCCACCTATATATTGCTAGGCCAAAGGCCTATTATCTATTTCTGAAAGTGGACAGTTATTGGGACAAACTAGAATAGAAAAAAGTAACAAACATTTGGGATGGAGAGTATGTTGAGTTAAATGACAAGTATGTCGTGTTAAATGATAAAAAATGGAAGTATGCCGCATCAGAAACAATTAATACTACGTTGCATTGTATTGCAGTTTGCCTATTGTAAAAGTAAAAATATTACAATAATAATCTAATTGTTTTAAAGAACAATTTAGAGGCTAGATTTGCATTTAATGTAGTGGACGACTTACAACCGGTTTGACCCATTCTTAATTCGTTTGATTTGTTCGAGATAAAGTCATAACACTGAGCCTAAATCAACCCCAACAGTAATTTTCACTGTCTGATTGTTATTGACGGTTTGTAACAGGTAACAAAGGAGGAGTTAACAACAAAAGACGAATTAGACAGCTTCAGAAAGCACGTCACAAGTTTGGCCGCCTTAGATTTTCTGGTATGCTTAAAATCAGATGTTTTTGTGATGACTCATGGAGGCAACTTTGCAAAACTAATAATTGGGGCAAGAAGGTACATGGGTCACCACCAAAAATCCATAAAGCCCGATAAAGGCCTGCTCTCGAAATCTTTAGGAGACCCGTACATGGGCTGGGCTACATTCGTTGAAGACGTTATCATCACCCACCAAACCCGTACTGGACTTCCCGAAGCAACATTTCCCAACTACGACATATGGGAGAATCCGTTAACACCCTGCATGTGCAAAGCTTGATCATATATCAGGTTTCTTCTAAAGGTAAGATCTTGATCTTTAGCTACAATCTGAAAAGCAAAAAAGTTGATATCGTGAAACAATAGAACAGATATAAGAAGATTAAGAGCTTGTTAATTGTGGATTAGCAATCCATTTTGGTGTAAATTATATTAGTGAAAAAGTAATGAAAAGTAATTTTAGCCCATTAAGCCCTCTTTTATTTTGGAGGATTTACTTTTTGAACTAACCATTGTTCTTGTGAGAATGTCAAAACTCAAAATGCTTTATATTTTGTAAGAAAGAGATGTTTTTTGTATCTTGACTTTGTGTTTGTGAAAAGGCACTATGCTTTTCATTTTGTAAAATTCTTCAAGTGATACACAGAATATCTTCGTTTTTTTCTATTTATGTATGTCAATAAAATTATAAATCGTTAGAATGTGGTTACTGTTGCTACAATTTGTCGTTGGGCAGGCCTTGGTTGTTGGGTTGGATTAATTTTGGCTATTCCGTGTTTGGATAATGGTTTGAGAACTCAAAATGTTAGGCTCTAATAGAGGCAAAGAAAACCGGTTCTTGAATAGGAACCGCCCAACCGACTTGAAATGGAACTGGTGTTGAAACCTGTTTGATAATAACTAGTTAGGGTTCAACCTGAAACATCAATTTGTAAATTGCCTTGTTCAAACCACTTTAAAACCGTTTAAGTGGACCGAAACAACCAAAAGACCATAACTGAATCGACACGAGCTGATCACTTCCCTCTTCCCAGCACGAATTGTTAGACCCGTTTAGTCTAGGCTCGACTTGAACCTCGAGCCCATGGGACAGTGACCAAACCCATCGACCTCATGTTAGGTGGATTCAATAAGCATGTGTTAGAGTTCTTATCTGCTTGGTTTTATAATTATTTTAATTAGTTAGTTGTTAAATCCCATATTCTAAGGTGATACAATTATAGTCTAAATATACTTCTTTTTTTTCCTTCTGAGTTTTGTGATTCTATATATGCCAATTGCCAAAACATATGAGAGATATAGGTAAAACCTTACAAGCTAAGAAAATTTGAGATTGAGCTTATGATCTAATTATTTTGTGTTCTGGGTACGTTTTGGTTTCTGGTATACTTGTTTCACAAATCAATTTTATCAAGAATTGTTTTTTTTATATTTTTAATCACTCAAATTCAAAATCGGTTTGAAAAAAAAAAACGATCATATACACCTCTAGGCTCAAACAGGGTTGTACGATGAGGGGTTGGGGTCTAGGGATACAAATAATGCTTAACATCAATTGTTCATGGTAAATTGATAAAGAAATGGTTAACATAGTTTGCGATCTAAAGATTAGTGATTAAAGTTATAACGGTGTACTTTGTAAACCTTATTTATAAAAATATTCAATTTATTTTGAAGATTTCACTTAATGGTTTGCAAAAGACAAAAGTTTACAAATAGCACTCATTAGCACAAGATTTATAAATAATTTTCATTCATAATTAACTTGGCAGGTGGATGTTTATTATTGGGTTAGTCTTTCATTTAATAATATGGGCTCATTATGTTAGCTCAATAGGTTGTTTTTGTAAACCGGTATATTATAAACCGGGGTAGTTTTTTGTTGATTTAGTCTTTTTGCATGTTGCTGGAGTCTAGTTTGTTAGCGTCTTTCTCTCGAGGTCATCGGAGGAATTGGTTCCGTTTCGCAGAAATTGGTGACCGTTTGGCTGTTCATTTTTGGCTATTAAAGCTGTTCTCTTCGTCGAATAAAGTATGCAGTTTGATTTGTGTTTCTGGTATATGTACTTGTCACTTCAAGTGGTATCAGAGCATAATTGTGAGATCCATTTGAGAGGTTGAGAGAGAAGAAGTTGCTTCAATGGCAGAAGAAACATGACAGTTTCATGTTCCGAGCATACCCAAATTTGATGGAGATTATGACCATTGGAGTATGGTCATGGAAAATCTCTTCCGATCCAAGGAGTATTGGAGAGTGGTGGATGAAGGGTATGTCGAAATCAAAGCTGGTGGATGAAGGGTATGTCGAAATCAAAGCTGGAGAACAAGCAACAGCGACTCAGCGGAAGAATTATGAGGAAAACAAGTTGAAAGACTTGAAGGTCAGGAATTATCTATTCCAGTCAATTGATAAGGCCATTTTGAAGACTATCACACAAAAGGAAACGGCAAAGCAGATATGGGATGCCATGAAGACAAAGTATAAAGGTAATGCGCGTGTCAAACGAGCTCAATTGCAGCGACTAAGGAGAGAATTTGAAATGCTAGAGATGAAGATCGGGGAAACCATCACCAGTTACTTTGGAAGAGTTATGGTAACGACAAATGATATGAGGACGTGTGGAGACAACATGCCAAATGTTAAGATTGTTGAAAAAATACTACGAACTTTGATTGAAAACTTCAATTTCGTGGTATGCTCCATTGAAGAATCTAAGGACTTGGATTCCCTCTCAGTAGATGAGCTACAGAGTTCCTTGCTAGTCCATGAACAAAAACTAGTTCGAAAGTCCACCGAGGAACAAGTTCTTAAAGTGGAGCATGAACAAAACTATGGGTGTGGACGTGGAAGAAGCCGGTCAAACAATAATAGAGGCAGAGGACGTGGACGTGGACGTGGCTCATTCGACAAATCCGTCATTGAATGCTATAAATGTCACAAATTGGGACACTTCCAATACGAATGTCCAAATGATGAAAGGGCAGTGAATTATGCAGAGTACGAAGAGAATGAGGAATTGCTACTAATGGCAACAGTGGATCTTGAAAAATACAAGCAGGAAGAAACCTTACTAATGACAACAACTGAAGGAATGAGAGCAGGAAGAGAGAATTTATGGTTATTTTTGACTTAGCCTGCTCAAATCACATGACAGGTAACGTGATTTGGTTCACGCAGTTGAACAAGAACTTTACACATTCTGTAAAGTTAGGCAATGACCAAAGACTGGAGGTCAAAGGAGTTGGGGACATCAGGCTCACAGTGGATGGACTCTCCCAGGTAATAACAAACGTTTATTATGTTCCTGACTTGAACTCCAATCTGATCAGTGTAGGCCAATTACAAGACAAAAGGGTTACTTTCGTTTTCAAGAACGGTACATGCAAGGCATATCATCCTCAAAAGGGTCTAATTCTCACCTCAAAAATGACCAAGAATCGTATGTTCCCTATATACAGTTCACCTAACCTAGTGAGCTGCTTACATGTGAATGATGACCGAGACACTCAAACATGGCATAAGAGGTTTGCACATGTAAGCTACAAGACACTTAGATCAATGCAATATAACAAGATGGTTGAAGGCTTACCTAAGGTGGTGGAAAAGACTAGAGTATGTGAAACTTGTGCAATTGGCAAGCATCAGAGGGGTGCTATACCTAAGGGCAGTAGATGGCGTGCAATTGAAAAACTTCAGTTGGTTCACACAGACATTTGTGGCCCCATTCAACATGCCTCTAAAAGTGATAAAATGTATGTGCTGGTATCTATTGATGATTATACAAGAAAGACTTGGATTTATATGTTATCTAACAAAAAGGAAACCTTTGAGCACTTTAAACGTTTCAAAGTGTTGGTAGAGAATGAAGCAGGTACTAAAATTAAATTCCTGAGAAGTGACAGGGGAGGAGAGTTTACCTCGCAAGAGTTCAAGAACTTTTGTAACCTGGCAGGGATCAAACGACAACTAACAACAGCCTACACTCCACAGCAAAATGGGGTGGCAGAGAGAAGAACCGAACCCTCATGAACATGGTAAGATGCTTACTTGCAGAAAAGTCCATGCCAAAACACTTCTGGCCAGAAGCAGCGAATTGGGCATGCCACGTGTTGAACAGATGCATTAGCAGAAGCCTAGATAACAAGGTGCCTGAAGAGTATTGGTCTGGTGTAAAGCCCAATGTGGATCATTTTCGAGTGTTTGGTTGTGTATGTTATGCTCACATACCAGCGCAACTAAGGACCAAACTTGATGACAGAAGTCATAAGTGCATCTTTCTTGGAGTTAGTATGGAGTCCAAGGCTTATAGACTATATGATTCCATCACAGGGAAAATAGTCATAAGTAGAGATGTTGTATTTGATGAGGAAGGAAAATGGGAGTGGATTACCAATGGTGTAGACACAGAGGAACTAGTAATTGAAGATGATGGTCCTGTCTTTCATTATTGGGTCAGTCTTTCATTTAATAATATGAGCTCATTATGTTAGCCCAATAGGTTGTTTTTGTGAACCGGTATATTATAAACCGGGGTAGTTCTTTGTTGATTTAGTCTTTTTGCACGTTGTTGGAGTCTAGTTTGTTAGCGTCTTTCTCTCGAGGTCATCGGAGGAATTGGTTCCGTTCCGCAGAAATTGGTGACCATTTGGCTGTTCATTTTTGACTATTTAAAGCCGTTCTCTTCGTCGAATAAAGTACGCAGTTTGATTTGTGTTTCTTGTATATGCACTTGTCACTTCATTTATAACATAATTTAAAACACAAAAGTGGGATTGTAAATTGTGATTAAAACGTGGTCTATAAAAAACATCGTCGATATAAACACTAAAGTAATCGATCTACAACATCAGTCATCTTGATGCTTTTCATTTCTTTTTAATCTTTAGTACTAAAAGGATACAACATAAAAGCATTCTTAAAGCTAAATGAATACATAGCAGATTTATATGTGAAAAGAAGTAGGGAATTATCTGTAAAATAAAATATTTTTTGAAAATTGGAGAGACATGGTTTTGTAGTTCAAATATATAGTCCTTAAGCTTTCAATCTTCTGATAATATGAAACACCAATTAACCATCAAAATTAAAGTGCTCTCTTCACGGCTATGTATGCATCAAAACATATTCAACTGCCATGTTGGTTTCATTCAAAATCAATTTTTATAATTTACAAGTTTAAAAAAAGTTTACAATATAAATTGATGTTTTTATGAGATGTATACGAAATAATATCCACCATATATATTAGAGATGGATGATTCAAATTAAGGGATGTAAGAAACAAAGTCTTACCTAGACGGGAGGTTAGTGCTATATTTCTTGTTTCTTTGGTCTTTTACATGTTATTATAGTTCTCTTCACCTTATGCTAGTGGTAGTTTATATATATCATTATTATTACTTATTAATGGTTGTTGTTTTAATTATGTTAGTCACATATTCGGATTACTATATTGTAAACAAAAAACATGGTTTTGGAGCTGGTGGTCTTATTGGGAATAACATTTTCATCAACTAAAGTAAGAAAAAGTTTGTTTTCATCTCATCCTTTTAAAGTCTTACATCTAACTTTGTAATGCGTAATTCAATGTGGGACAAAGTTTTTATCATAATTTTTTAGACATTCATTCGTACACTTAAAACTTCCAACAAAATATAGATACTCATATTTTCTGAACTGATCATATTTACTCTATTAACCATCGATACTTGCAACTCAAATGGTTTAAACCCATGATCTCTTGGTTAGAAGAGAGACATCTTACCATAAAAAATGGCATCTTGGATAATTGATAAAAGACCATTGCTGATAATCAATCATCAAACTATCAAAGTATCATTTTGGATCAAGTTGATCAATATCATCACTTCGGACATTTGTCAAAACAAAATACTTCACAATGGAACCTAATCTTCTATCTCCCTTCTTGCTCATATCATACTAGATAATTAAAATTAAACTTAAGCAAAATGCTCTAATGATCATATGAAATGATTCCAAATCATTAGATTACATACATATATAAAACCTTAAAACTTTATGGCTAGATTTAACTAATAGTAAACCCATCGTATTGTGGCGGGGGGCGTAAAACCATGGTAAGTAACATCAATTTCACGTCACCATCAGTGACCACTAACACCGAAAAACCTGTATTAGAAAGTTGAAATAGAAAAAATAAAACTGAACGGAAAGTAGATGTAAAAACGTTAAACCTCATACGTGAAGCGTAAAACATTAAAAACAATAACCAAGTGGATCTAAGAACCACGCATTGTGACAGGGCCGTTAAACGGAAAAAAATGTAAAAATGTTGAATTACACAAGCACGTTGCAGCGTGCTAACTTGTAAAATTTAAACCGAAATGTAAAGTGAAAATTTTGAAAAGTATATATGAACTAAAGTTGAAAGTGAAAAATTATATGGATTAAATTGTAAAATATGTAAGCGTATCAAAGTTAAAACTAAGAAATTAAAAATCTTCATCCGAGTTCCTTAGACCAACAGGAAGTAAATCGATTTTTACTTCAAATTCTCTAGAATTTCTCTAAAATTCTATGCTATATATTTTCTTTTGTAAGAATGCACCCCTAAGTTCTATCATTGACTTAAACTTTTGGTTTTTAGTGACTAGCACTTCATAATTTCAACTTAAACTTTTGGTTTTTAGTGACTAGCACTTCATAATTTCAAATTCAGTTTTCTTCAACACAATTAATGAGAGCTTTCATTTATTATTAAAATAATGTATTATCAAAAATATACATCAACACTTTAAAATGTTGTATAAATAAACTATTAATTATTCTAGGGTTTTTTAATATTCAGTTTAACACTGATTAAACAAAAAATAACGTCAGTTTTTGGTTTCGCCGATTAAATCCTAAACCAAATAAACAACACCCAATAAACTTAAAACCAGAACAGATGAAAACCCCTAAACCATTCTCTTATTCATCACTATATCAGTAACTAAAATAAAAATATATTTAGAATGAAATATTATACAACTCTAAACTAAAAAGTACAAAATTCGGATTGTAGAGTATACATTGAGATGCATTCATCACACAATCATCTTGATTAAAAAGATATAAAAATTGTATAATAAATTTTTTTAACGGTCAATTAATAAAGCTCAGCTACTCAGGTACCTCAATGACGGAAAAACATCTTATAAGCCTATGATTACAAGCATCGTTGTATAACCCTAGCCCACCAACCACTAATTCTTAAGAAAACATGTTACCCGAAAACCCACTAAAGTAAAACACAGCACACCAAAAACATTTTGCTGCCACTAAAAGTCTAAAACTCAAGCTCACAACCTACGCTAAAAAAAAGTCATAATAATAACAATCAATCAAATGGTTGGTGGTAATAAACTTGTATATAAATATCAAAACAAAGTGGTAATAAACTTGTATATATGTTTGACATATATAATTAATGTCAAAACATAAATGATTATATATGTAAATCCAAGTAACGGTTCTCAATTTAAAATTTAATCATCCCCTTTCTATATATAACAATAAAACAAAATTTTCAGTTAAGGATTTATAAATCTTAACGAACAACCACCAAGCAGTACACACAATTGAATTCAGATATATAAATAAATATTTCTAAATTTAAAAACAATCATTTGTTAGCGTTTTGTGGGGGGACGAACTTTATTATGTAAGCGATGACATAATAATGGATTAATGTGACAAACCACATTCAACTCATACCCGCCGTCGATAAAGACTAACTATTATAAATAATTATAAGTTTGTTAAATAATAATATTAACTGTGATATTTTATTTATTTTTATTCCACAAATCTAGGGAGTGTTTGTATAAGAAAAAACTTTACATAATAATAAACAAGTTTAAAAGTGTTTTAAGGTTACTCATATTTTTATTTGTTTTAATTAGATCATAAATATTTTTATTTGTTTCAATTAGAGTATTAATATTTTATATCTATTTCCATCATATCATTAAATTTTTAGGAGAATTGTAACTTGGTCACTCATGTTTTTTTCAATTTTTTAAAGTAATTCATATATATTTGAAATAATTTGGTTTTTAAAAATATTCTTAACTTTTTAAATATTTAATTTGTTTAAAAATATTTAGGCTTTATGAATCATATAATTATATCAATTTTGAAACGTTAGTGACTTGATTGAGACAAAAATATCAAATTAGTGACATGATTAATACAAAAAAAATTATAAATGATTTAACTGAAACAATTCTGAAACTCCATAATCATTTTATAAAGTTAAATGATTAATACTTTATCAAAGTGATTTTATGGATGTGCTACTTGCTTCCAGGGAAATCATTTGTATGAAAATGATTAATATTATTTGTGTAAAATTGTTTCATGTATTTTTTTCTATTTTAAGGTAGAGCTCAAAAAATATACACAAGATCATCTTAAAAGAGTTTTCATAACGTTTTTCTCACATACATATCTAATTAGCATATCACATCATCGTTTACTTATTCTTCATAAATAATTTTTGGAAAAATTATCAAATTGGCCATTGTATAATAGCCATTGACTTCAAATATTACTAAATTAGCCAAAATATCATCACCGGACGATACAAATCCATACGTCTCGTTTAAATCGATTTAAAATTTTTTTTAAAAGCAAGACATGGGCGAGATAATGTCCCATGTGTCTCGCCAACCCATCTCAAAAAATCCCACTAGCATTTTAAGCCCAGCCCATGTTATAAATTTTTTCAAACTTTTAATTATTGGTGATACATATCCATATTAGGCGAGATTGAAGCAAGATTATTATTATTATTATTTTTAATTTGGGCGAGACGGAGGCGATATATCATGTATATGTATCGCCTGACCCTTTATTTTGACGATATATCATGTATATGTATCGCGCGAAAGGCGATAATGTGTCACGTGATCATTTCTCATTGGTTGTCTATTTTGGTATTTTATTAATCAGAGACTATTACACAAATTGTAATTGGTCAAATGACCATTTTAGTAAATTTCCAATTTTTTTTCATGTACATTATTATGCATATTAGTACATATAAAATAAGGCTAGATTAAAAAGAAAAGGGATGTATGGTGTCTGATTCTGCGAACTAATACAACACCGCATTTAGGGTGGAAAGAAGCAAAATTAGTATCGACGGCTTGCAGATTGTCGTGTCACGAATAATTTTAAGGCTGTTTGGTAGCCTCATATTTATTCTATTATAAAAAGTTATCGTTGTTTTGATTAGAGATAGAGTGTTTTTGATTCGCATAAAAGATTCATGTCTTAAAGGTCTATAAAACCTCTCAATGAGTAAGTATTAGAGATTGTTTGACAACCTTATGATGAACAATAAGATATGTGACTGAATAAAAGCAAGCATCTAAAAAATTCAACACGTTTTTGAAACTTACTCATTAAAAAGCTTCATAAAAAATAACTTTTAAGTAAACCAAAAACACTTTTTACTTCTAACCTATTTAGAAAACAGTCTCTTAATAAAATAATCAAAAGACTAAGATGCTATCAAACAATCCATTTAAAACATTTACTTATCATCAAATCAAGCCTCCTAATCTATCATCAATACTAATAAAAAATGCTTTTACATGTCACTTGTCACAATTTTAGAGCTACTAAGTTTTATTTTATCGCTTCTTTTTCTTAATAAACATCACATTAATTACAAGTTATATTATTTAATTATATTCATATTACAAATAAAATTGTTTTTTAAAAAACAGATTTTTCTAAAAATTCAATTCGTAAAGAATTAATATTTTTATAAATAAGAAATGTTTTCAAAAAAATATTTTACAAATGAAGAAATGTTTTTTAAAAATATTTTATAAATTAAGAAATGTTTTCAAAAAAAATTATCAAACTTTTAAAATACATAGTATATTTTAAAATCTATGAATTAAAAAAAATATTATGAAACAAAAGTAATTAAATTTCAAAGTTATGATAAATAAATTATTGAAAATGACAATTTTTAAAAACGATTTGTTTTAAAACAATTTGTTTAAAAACCAACTTTTTTAGAAAAATAAAAAATAAAAAAAATTGAAAAATAATATCGTTTTTTATCACTCGTACGTAATATTAATCATAGTCTATATCAAAAGATCATTTTTTATTTTATTTATACAAACCGTGTAATAACCAGCAGCAAATGATACTCGCAAACAACTCTATATTCATGACTCATGATTATGTCACATTTAATAACTACTTCCGGTAATTCTATTTTTAATACGAATGAATACTAACTTTTTGTGCACTATATTAACAATCCCACAACAACTCCTCACTTCCAGGATCTCTCCGATTCCTCCGTCGTACCACCACCACCACCACAAATGACCTCCGCCTACACCACCACCACCACCGCCTTCCGACCACCACCACCAAAATCCCCAAACCGTAAACCACCACCACCAACACACCTCCAATTCCCCCCACACCACCCAAATCGCCGCCCCATCGCCACCAGATCCACCCAAATCTCCCACCTCTCACCACCACCACCACCATCACACTTCTCCACCACCACACTCACCATCCCCGAAAAGCTCCACATCCTGACCACCGAATTCGAATCCCTACAGGAGCCACTCGACCGAGTCAAACGCCTCATCCACTACGCCTCTCTCCTCCCGGAGTTCGATGAATCCCACAAAGTCGAATCCAACAGAGTCACCGGATGCACGGCTCAGGTGTGGCTCCAGGTCACCATTGACGACCAAGGATCCATGCGATTTAGGGTCGATAGTGACTCAGAGATCACCAAAGGCTTCTGCTACTGTTTAATTTGGCTTTTGGATGGTGCATCTGCAGGTGATGTTGGTGAAATTAGGGTTGATGATTTGGGGGAGAAGAATGTGGGGATTTTGCCCATTAGGGCTAGCTCTAGGGTTAATACGTGGCATAATGTGTTAATTAGCATGCAGAAAAGAACCAGAGATTTGGTCATCCACAAGTATGGTCATCATTCGTCTCTTTCGTTGTTACACTAGTTTTTTTTTTTTTTTAAAGATTATTTTGCCTAGGTTTTTGTCTTTTTGTTACAAAATTTGTAATGCATAATGCACCCCTTTTCTATACAAAGATTCCGAGTATGTAATAAATATAAATATAAATATAAATATAAATATAAATAAATATAAATATAATATAAATATAATATAATATAATATAAATATAAATATAAATATAAATATAAATATAATATAAATATAAATATAAATATAAATATAAATATAAATATAATATAAATATAAATATAAATATAAATTAAATATAAATAAATATAAATATAAATATAAATATAATATAATATAATATAAATAAAATATAATATAAATATAATATAAATATAAATATAAATATAAATATAATATAAATATAAATATAAATATAAATATAAATATAAATATAAATATAAATATAATATAAATATAAATATAAATATAAATATAAATTAAATATAATATAAATATAAATATAAATATAAATATAATATAAATATAAATATAAATATAAATATAAATATAAATATAAATATAAATATAAATATAAATATAAATATAAATATAATATAAATATAAATATAATATAAATATAGGGGTCGGTTACTATACAAATTGTTTTTCCCTAGGAAGCGTAGAAAGTTCAGGAGGTGGAATTATCACGTAAAGACAATAATAATCACGCAAGAATAAAATGATATTTACGCAAAACAAATTACACTTGCATGAAATTATTACGCAGAGTTGGAATTTATTACGCAAGAATACCTTTTGCGTAATAATTTCACTTTTGTGTGATAATTCTATCTTTGTGTGATTAATTATTACCATTGCGTTATAATTTCACCCGTAACTTTCGTTATTGCGTGATAACTTTGCATGTCTCGCACGAAAAAACACTTTGTATTGTAACTTTTCTCTATAAATATAGATGATTAATTGAAAAAGATTAAGAGTTACATAATTTATGTTAAAAGCCTTGTAATTTAATGGGATAATTGATAGGGTAATGGGTCTTTTACGTGTTATACAGTATATTATATTTCTTTTTGTGTTTTATTTGTGTATTTGATATCGTGTGACATTGATTCACTAAACATTAAGAAGAAAACCTATAAACAAGTATTGGTAAAATAGTTACAAGATGAAAATTTAAATCAATTACATTAATATGACATACATTAACGCTCTCTATTATATGTCATTATTTCTGTAACCTATGATTTGAAAGTATAATACTTTACTATTAAAATATTACTTTTCGAGACACATACATTTAACTTACAATAATATTAATAATAAGTGTACATCTAGTTGACCCATGATAAAACGTGACGGACTAAAGAACACGCGACAATGCCGGGGTCCCAAGGTAGTTGATGCTTGCAATTTTAATAGATTATAATTTTATAAGAAAATGCTACATCTCAATTATATTTTATATATTTTTCTTAAACAACAATTATCTAATATATTACTAACTAGCAATTTGTACATTAGTTTTAATGGGTTGTATTTATTTTTGGGTTTTTTCTTCATCTCAAGATTTTATCTACTTTTAACTTTTATATTTTTTAAATCTTTTATGAATTAAACATCTACAATATTTCACTTTCAACTTTAGTCACTTATATTTTTCATCTTTTACAAATTTTCCGTTTTGCATTTTGGTGTAAATTGTACAAGTTAACACGGCGCAACGTGCACGTGTGGTTCAACGTTTTTACTTTCTGTTTAATGGCCGTATCTCAACGTACGGATCATAGCATGATTTAGTTATTGTTTTTAACGTTTTACATTTATGTGCATGCCCTTTCTATACAATTCTATTTTTCGTTTTTATTTTAAATACAAGTTTTTTCAATAATGATGGTCATTGATAGTAATGTGACATTGGTGCTACTTTACATTGTTTTACTCCCTTCATCACAACACGTGGGCTTAATACTAGTTACTAATATAACAAACTTTAGAACTTAGTGTTTAATAATATTGTTATTTTATACAACTTATAAAAGCTAAAATGCATAAGCAATGACTATTAGTTTTATTCAAATAATTCTTCTAACGTTTGGACATTACTTTCATTTTCTTTTTAATAATATAAAGTTAAATCATGTATAGTCGAACAACTTACTCCACCAACCACACCCACAACCAACTCGTGTTAGTCGTCACCATCTACGACAAAAGCTCCCACTATTCCATTGGAGGCGGCTCTATGATTAAAATTATAAAATTTTTTTACACAATTTATTTCCCTACAATTATTGTATGGTGATTGTATCGACATTTTATTTGACTATCAGTCTATCACTTTCTTCTTTTGTCTTTTGTTAGTATGAGATTTGGTAATCTTATAAGACCTAATCTATATAGTGTTTTCTAATAAAAAAGATAAGAAAGTAGAGAAAATGATGAGTTTATTCGAGAGTTAGGAGAGTAATATATGGATTTTATGATCCTAATTTCCTAATCTGGACGTGTTTAAAATCAAGTAAGGCAACACGACCTATTAACTCATTTATTTAACCATGTTAGACGTGTTGTTGTGGTAATCAAATCATAAACATGTTAACTCGGTTGGTAGGTTATGATATATGGGTTTTAACTTGTAAATGAGTTGACAGTTTTTTTTTTAAATTTAGACATCCAGGATCATCTTGACAATTCAACTCAAGCAAGAGAAAACTTAAAACTAAAAAAATCCTCTTGTTCAACCAGGGATAAATTGTCTCAAGCGATATTTTAACCCATTACCTTTTATTTGAAAAATCATGAGGCTACCACACAACCACGAGGCTCGATGGTGTACATATTTAGTTGGCTTAATGGATTTAAATACTCCTAACTATTGAAAATTCTCAATAGTTGGGAGTATTTAATTCAATTAAACCTATTTAGTTAAATGGTTTAACATAATAACCTGAACAATAGGTCCACCGGTCCACTTGCACAAACAAAATTTATGACTACATTTAAACGACGGTGTTCATCAAACATATTTGTCTGGAAAGATTTGAACCTGAATCACTCTTAAAATTTTTTTTAAGTACCTTACCAATAGATCATGATCATCTTTATAATAGACATCATGGCTCATAAAATCATATTAATTATGTCGTGATAAAAATCCCTACCTAGTACATGCACTCAGAAAGTAAAACTGTAAAAAGGGAAGTTAAAAAGGTAACGCTTGTAGAAAACTTGAAATAAAAGTTGGATAATCTGAGAGTCGTAAAAATCACTTTCAGATCGAAATTATTCGGTGATTCACCTGAATACAACTCAGACGAGATCAAGAATTCATATGCTGTGTTGAGTGAATTTTATTGAACCAGAAGAAGAATAAGAATTCGAGAATGAACATATGGCCAACAACTTCGTCTCATTCGGTTTTGGAGGGAAAAAACGGGAAAAACTATCATTTGGCAGTTTCATCAAATTTATTTTTATTTTAAATAACCATTAAAATTACGTATTAGTCAATTCAATTACACTAAAATATGTAAACGCTTAAAAATGCAGAAAACAAATTATAAACTTTATTGAAAGCAAAACGCGACTCTGCTGGGGATCGAACCCAGAATCTCTGGTTCCGTAGACCAGCGCCTTATCCATTGGGCCACAGAGTCCTTTTTATCTTTTTTTATGTACTGTCTTTATAGACACTATAAAAATACTCGAACAAAATATATTTTGTTATTATTAATATTATCAAAATAATTGGTTATCAAACACCTATTATAATTGTTGGGATAGTCTCATCCTTTCTCTCTCTCTCTTTACACATATAGAAAAAGGGAGGGAAATGATATCCCAAAAAGACCAATAAATATAACAACTCTCTCTATATCTTAAGCATCGATATACACTAAATTCTTAAATATTGGTCCGTGACAAGATTCAAAAACTTTTCATAAGAATGAAGATCTATCATAAATACTATTATATTTATATGCTTTAAAGACGATGAGTTTCAACAATAATAACTTGGTTGATGCATTATAGGTTTTCTAATAGCTAACTCCTACACATTTTATATTAATATTAATTCTTAAATATATAATCATTCATCATAAGAGTAAACTTATCAACCATTTAAAATTGAACGTTTGATTGTATTTTTTAATACCACTGGACTATACATTTGTTTAATGTGTTTTGTAACTATAACTTTTTGAGCAATAGACTGTATTAGCCAGAGGGTGAACACATAGAAAAAGAGTGGGTTAGAAAAGTGTGGTTTGTAAGTCCTGTAATCGGAAGGTAAATGATGATAAATAACAAAATTATTCTATTTTTTATTTTTATTTTATAATTTTCATAAGTTTTTTTGGTTATATAAATTCTAAGGAAAACATTTTGTCAATCTTTATAACCTACCAATTGTTATCAATCTTCAAATTTTATAAGCCTTCTAAAAATTCAAACTTCTAATAAAGTTCTTAATTAAACTTATTAACTATTTATTTAATGTCATTATCAATTGTTCTTAAAGAACTAGAAATTGTTATGTCCTACATTTCAAACATTATGGCATTCTCAATCATTGTGTGGTTGATTTCAAAGTTAATAAACATTTCTAAGTTCAAAGTCTAAATACAATTGAAATACTTGATCAAATGGTTTAGTAGTATAGTGTTTGTCACTCATAAAATGATATTAGTTTAATTTTATAGAAGTGCAAGATCAGGTGGAATTTTGATGATGTGAAACATTGTTGTTCAAAAAGTACAATTGGAATACTACATAATTAAGTGAAATACAAAATGAATTAGCCTAAAGGCCTAAATAAAATGATTTCCCCCCTTTTTTTAACTAAAAAACCAACCATCTAATTTTAATTATAAGTTCACACGATTGCAAAAAATAAACTTGAAATCTAAACCTAATAGAAAATGATATTATTGTATACATATCGGATACATTGAAAGACATTTAGTGATGTCCAAACCTAAAGGCTAAAGGAATAAATTATCGTCAAATTGATAACCTTATGGGCCTAAAGTTTAAAGAAATACCAAATTCTTTTTATAAGTTTGAACTGATAGAATAACATGTCTAATAACTTAAAAGAATACATAAACGAACATAAATAAACGTAAACTAATAGGCATATTTTAATGAAAGCAAACAAGTGTGTATGAATAATAACAATGTTCAAGTCGTTCATTTAATTAAATGGAAAATTGTTTATGTTTGTTAATTAAGTAAACGAACATAAACTAACCTTTTCGTGCAATAGGTTTGTTTAGAATCCTTATTCAGCCTACTGTTGATTATATAAATGACTTGATTCTCCGTTCATCATGTGTGATTCCGTCTCTTGTTAGATGGCTTGAGATGTTATGATCCAAATTTGATGGTTCAGTTATTTATATTATAGTAATTATGTTAAATTATAAAGCCATAAGAATATGATTCAACCACTAACTCACTAAAAGTGTTTACCCATTCATTCTTATTCTTATAATTACTTAAAATCATTACTATTTTTCTTTACAAAATAAATATTGTGTATATCTTTATTATTACCATTTTCCTACCCTACACTCAATCACTTTTAAAAAATAATAGAAAATTATTAAGAGTAAACAATATATTATCAAATATACAAATCAACATTAACAATTTCTTTTTAGTTTACTAACAACCACTCACAAGTATTTTATAAATATATGAAACAAACTCATAAATATATAAGAAAAGTAAATGCTCTTATGTAGGTTTGAATCACAAGTATAAGAAAATTTACTTGAATTATTTTTCTCCATGAATTTCGTATACTAGTTGAGAATAGTTACAATACAAGAGCACATTTTGATCGAAAATCAGAAAATTATCGTAAAATTCAAAATTGGAACTTTGAAAGAAAATATAAGTACTTGACCCCGTCTTATGGAACGTGTAGAACAGCCAAAGGCCACGTTCCCGACTCTCATTATTTGGCTCAATCAACATTTTCAATTTTCATGATGCATTTATTAATTTACTTAAAAATATATTTGTCTTGCCACAAAAGATTTTTCTAGTGTAAAACATAAAAAAAAAATTGATCAGATTTAACCGGTGTTTTGAAAATCAGCCTAGGAGTTGTTAAATATTTAAGTGTAATGGATTGATTAACGATCAATGTGATCATAATATCCATCAAACAAGTTAGGCTGTGCAGAGTGTACGCTTGTTTGAGTGTGTTATGATCTTCGATATTGAAAACCTTTTTAAGAGCAAATCCCCTAAGCAATGGGGGTTCCAAGGGAGCAACACCCCCTTGGTGGGGTCCGGAGGCAGCGCCCCTAGTAGCGGGGTTCAAGGGGCAGAGCCTCTGGCTGGGGTTGAGCTGCCACGTCAGCTTGGAAATTTTTTATTTTGGTAAAAATGATTTCATTGAAAAATGCATTTTGAATCGATTTTTCAGAATTTCGCATGTGTAATTAGAGTGGAAAATACCCATTTTTTATGATTATTTAAAATAAAATATAAAATAAAATTAATTAAACTACTGACAGTTTTTTCCGTTTTTTCCGCTCCAAAACCGAATTGGATTATTAATGTTAGTCATATTCTTCTCTAGAATTCTTCTTCTTCTTCTGGTTCACAAAAAAATCACATATCACAACATACAAATTCTTGATTTTGTATGAGTTGTATCCGAGTGATTTATTCGGATGAACCACCAAATAATTTCGATCCGAAAGTAATCTTCACAACTCTCGATCCGAGATTCTTTATTTGTGTTAATTCATTACGGAAATAAACATGTTCATTAACAACTTATGAACACTTAACAAACACAAACGATCAAAAAACAAATGAATACAAATGATAATATATCTGTTTTAGAATGACATCTACATTTTTCAAAACATTACACAAAATCCACCAAAAAATAAATAAATATATAAAATATAAAAACTTTTAAATGAGTAAACAATAACGAACATAAATAAATACTTAATCGAATATTCATAAACATAAATAAGTGAAGGTGTCTGGTGTTCATGTACGTCCGTTTAAATTAACAAACTAAATTTTCTTGTTTATGTTTGTTCATTTATTAAAAGGACGAGCATAAATGAACTTCATGTGAACTGTTATTGAACGTTCAATTCTTTTACAGTCCTAATTGAGATTATATTCTTGACTTTTTAAAAAAGAAGAACAAAAAGCTAACTATTACCCAAATGTCCAAATGCAATATTAGAAAGATCTCTAAAAACCGCACCCGCTGTGGTGCGATGGTAACTAAATTGGATAGTGTTTGGTACGCAAAAATAAAAGTCGAAATTGAATAAAACATTGAGATTAAATGGAAAAAAAGAGATGTTTAGTTGGTAAAGAAAATAAAACAAACCATTACATAAGTAATTTCATTACTTCTAATTCATTTCATCCACCATCTTTATTTTTTTATTTCATTTCTTCTTTCATCGTTAATCACGTCACCACCACCCACCCACCACCACAACCACCACCCGTGACCACCACCACTCTTCACAACCAACCACCACTAGTTTCACCACTGACCACCAAGATTGGTCGCCACCGACCACCATGACCATCACCACCACCGCTGTCAATCACCACCCATCATAAAAAACCACCACCACCGGACATAACCATCACCATTCACCACCACCGGCAACCACCACTGCTAACCATTAGCCACCATCAATCAACACCGCCACCACCACCGCCCATCAGTCACCAACGGGCACCAACACTCGTAACCACCGACCACCACCACCAGCACCATATTTTAACCACCATCATCGGCCGCTTCCACACCAGCCATCACCGTCACCGCGCACCACCACTGGTCACCAGCGGCCACCACCACCACTGAGTGTCACCACTATAACAACTTTTGTATTTAATTTATTCGTCTTTTTCTAATTAACAAACAACACAAAGTATTTATCCATTTCATTTAGGGCTGTTCACGAACCGAATTGAACCCAACACAGCTCCGCTCGAACTCGGTTTGGTTTCAAACCGAGTGGCGTGGTTCGGTTCGAATTTACAAATTCGAGCGCAAACTTCATGCTCGAATTCGATTCGCTTTTAAACCGAGCGCTCGGTTTCGCTCGGTTTATTTGGTTTTGTGTTATAATTTAAAGCAAAACTAATAATTTATTCAAAAGTTTTAATCTTCACCAATACTTGTACAAATATTATTTAAGAACTAAATTATATAAAAAAAATCTAGCCTCAAGATATCACGATTAGAAACAACTGAACAATGTCGGGCTTCGAGCAAGGTCAGACTTTGGACTTCGAAGGCGGATTGTCGAAGGTGGGATACGCAGTCAAACTATTGCAGGTCGAATTGCCAAAAGTTGGGGTCACATGTTAGAGTGCTAGAGATTAGGGGTTACATGTCTGAGTGTTGGAGGTCGGGGGTTACATGTCTGGGTGCTGGAGGTCAGCGCCTCGACAGTCGGTAGGGAGGTGGGGGATACGGGGGACGGCTGGAAAGTGGTGATGGGTGGAATGGTGAAAGGATTTTGAAATCTGAAATGATGATTTGATTAGGGAATTAAAGCTTTATATTTAGGGTAGTTGATTTTTGACTAAATAACTAAAATAGTGGTAATTGGTAAATAACTAAATAGATTAACAAATATATAATATATAAAAACTAAATTAAAAAATAAATCGAGCGAAACTGAGCGAGCGACGAGCGAGCGTACCTTTGCTCATGCTCGGTTCGTTTACAACCGAGCCAAAATTCGAACGAGCAAAAATCCGAGCTTTTTTCGAACGAGTTTCGAACGCCGAACTATTTGAACAGCTCTAATTTCATTAACCAAACATGATAATGATATATAATGGCTCATTTCATTTTATTTACCCGTTCATTTCATTTTTTCATTCTAACTATTGTCTAATATCAAACAGAGAGGTAACATGAAGGTCATGGATTCAATACCCACTAACAGCTAGCATGAATAAATTTAACCGTTTAAAAAAAGATAAGTAAGAAAGAAAGATATCTAAATAAGAAAATATAAAACATTAAATGATGAAGACTTGAAGTTGTTCACTTGTTTGAATAGTTGTTAACGGTTTAACACGGCAAGAAGACATAAAAGACATAAAAGGTAGCTAACCAAACAAGTCGAACCACGCTTTTACTAAACAATCCCACCAATCACATTACAGTGTTTAGCCACGTGGCTACTAATCATAAGCCCAATTTCCCAATAGATATCATCTTCCGGTCTCTGTTCAGAATCAATATCCATGTCAACAAAGTCAAACCGGTATTCTTTAAACTTTTCTTTAGTTTGATTAATTATGGATGAAAATGTCTCTTTATACATCATAACAACAATTGGCACTTTGAATCGACAGAAAAGTGACAAAAATAAAAAATTGATGTGTGAGTCGTTTTAAAAAATATAACAACTGTTATATATATCAATTTCTAGTTCTGTTTAAGACATTTTATTGTTTGTGTAACGATTAAAAAATAATAAAGGTTATTTTACATAATATAAGCTTATAAGATTTTGTATGTAGGAAATATGTTGGAACTTTTATAAGAAGATACAAATATTGAAGTAAATATTTCACACATATTCCAACAAAGCATGTGAAAATATCATAATGTATCCCAAGCAAAATATAAATCTCACACACACATATATATGTTCTAGTATCTATACTTATTAATAAAACAATATTTTAATACCATGTGTCGTTTTCTTAGGCCTTTATTATTTTAGTTTGTCTCTTAAAAATGTATCTATCCTTATTATTAGTCATTATTCATTCAAATAAAATTAACTATTATTATAATTACAAAGTGAGTTTTTTTCCTTAAATAGTGTATGTAGAATATTTATTTACCATAATACGCATTTAAGGAAGTGTTTCTTTAATATAATATTATTGATTAAACTTATTTCACTTTAAAATAATATTATTTAAAAATAGCCAAGCACAAAGGTTAATAAAATTGTAAATACATTTGGTTCATATGTCGTAATAAAGAACATAAAGTTTTTTAAACCATTTTGGTTGATTTTAATTTACTCATACTTAATTTTAAATCGTATTTTTACATAGAAAAGTTGAAAAAAAATTATTATAATTTTGTTTCAATTTCACACAAAAGTAGGCATATTTATTTTTTTTATTCTTTTTAAAAATGTATTTTTGTGAAAATAAATTTAAGTAGCTTAAATAATGAGAAAAACTATTTTTAACAAAAAATGCATTCTTCAAAAATATTTTATATAAATATCATGACGAAACAAAAAAAAGTTAATGGTTTATTATTATTTTATTTTACAAATTATAAATGCAATCCTCAATTACTGATGGGATGGATGTTTCTAATAGACTTCCAGTAACAATTACGAGAGAATTGAGTTACCTCATCTCGTGAGCCACTCAAGACCGACTTGCTAAAAACTCTACTTAAGCTTAACTTAAACAAGCTCGAACTCATTTTACGACTCATTTAATAAATGATTATAAGCCCGAGCTTCATATGTCGAGATCGAGCCGACTCGTAAGGCGAAACTAACGTTATATGTATACGATGTTTATTTTTTTTCTTTTATGTATATACTTATATAAATTATTATTACTATATATAAATTTATGTTTAAAATAATTATCTAATATATATCGTTATTTTAGGAAAATTACATAAGTCATTTAGTTTTATAAAAAGATCTTTTCTATATAAGATGAAGTATTTTAGAAATAGACATTAAAAAAATACTGATGAAAGAGTATTAATATTTTTTATGAGAAAACGTTGTTGAAAAAGAAAACCCTCATAAAAACAACTATAAAACATTTTTTTAAAATCATGAGAGATGTTAAATTGATTTGTATTTTATTGAAACTTTTTTCTTTTAATTTCCTTTAAATAACATTAGTAGAAACAGAAATAATTTTATCCAATTATATTATGAAATAGAAAATTTAACTTTTTAGTAAAAAACCATTTCGTTAAATATTTTTTAAAGCACTTATTTGTTAAATTAATTTTCTACCAATCCAACTTTGAAAAAAAACTCATACAAAAGATATTGTGATGGTTTCAATATAAAAATTGAAAATGATTACAAGTTATAGACTTATAGTTAACTGTTTTTTCCATCAAAAAACAAGTTGAGTCTATCCCAACAATTGTGAATTGAAATGTATTGGATTTTTGCTTATTCAAACAAGTAACTAATTGGTGGAATAATTCACTCGTCCTATACAAAAGAAAAGAAACCCCATACATGTCTTTTATTCTGAAACGATTTTATATTTTATCAAACCAAAGGTCTCAAATAATTAATTCAAAGTTTTGATTTTCTCAAATCATGATATTGGTTTTCAAACGGAAAGATGAACCATTTCATATCGATTTTCAAACGGATGAACCATTTCTTATCGTTTTCGATTTACAAGCATATCATGGTTTCGATTTACCTCAAATCACGTTATGTTTCAAGTTCAACTCACTAATCCTTTTACGCATTCATTGATCTATTTAATATCATTCACACCCTAACTTTTAAATCACAAAAGCTCTTATGCAAAGTCTCAATTCAATGCTTATATATACAAATCTTGATTGCAATAGTAGTAGTGGTTCGTACGCTTTAAGAAATTGATTTTGATTTCATTACAAACTTTTGTATTTCAGGTTTTTAACATCAATTTGATTAATTTATGGTTTTGTTTATGAAAGCATAAAACTTTGATTTAGTTTTAATTAATGTAAGCAAGAAATTAATTTATTTTTTTGTCAACAAAAAGAGAAAATTACATAAATGGTCCATGTGGTTTAAACAAATTACATGTTTGGCCCTCAAACTTTAAAAATCACAAAGATAGCGCAAACTTTTGTGTAATCATTTCATCTTGTTTTGTTGCCTTTTTTGGTTAAAAAGTATTCTATGACCATCTTGGCTTAAGACAGAATGATATATTTCACAATATCAATATAGGTACTTTAAGACCTGTGAAAAACAGTTTTAAATGCCGTAAAGAATAAATAAAAAAGGAGGTGCATCATAACTAATACCAAACCCGGAACATAAACCAATACTGTCGTTGCACGAGGGTCTGCACTCACTCCGCTCTCCTCCCCTAGTATATAGAGCAGTTGTTTTTGTTTTTTTCCGGATTGTTAAATCGGGGATAGCGGGCTTGTCAGCTAACAGAGGCAGTAAAAGTTGTCCCTGACATCGATTCAATCTCTATTTTTCATTATCTCAAGTTACAAGTAAACACGAATTAAAATTATTAATATTAGACAATGATGGTAAAATTACAAAAAACATCAAATTTTGTATACAAAGAAGTTTTCAGATATTTATAGATTTTCTAATGTTCAATATAATTCGATTATTACCAAAAGTTCTTATTTAAAGTTAATTTAATTTCATATTATACATTGTTTAGATTTATAACCATTGATAAAGAAAAACAACTAATATAATATATTAATGCTTTTAAAAAAGTTAACATAAAAATCGATAGACAAAATATTAACAATAACATTATGACTTACGAACCTTTTTAATTAAAAACACTTTTTCATGATTGAACCCGTGTGTTACACGGATCTTTAGTCTAGTTTACACTAATAAAGCAAAATAAGTTTTTCTTTTAATATTTTCTAGTATTTAGAAAATCATATATATCATTAAAACTAATCTAAATATCTTATGTATTTGTTCTAGTATTTACACTAATAAGCAAAATAAGTTTTTGGTACATATCATTTTTTCACATACTCATGGTCACATTTGTATTTTTACATGCTTTGTGCCACACGTCATTAGCATAAAAAGATAACAATTTAGTGATCATATTATATACTAAAAGATATTATATTATTTTCAAACTATACTAAAGGGAACTTTCTTTTTTAAATGATGTTTATATATTTTTTTAAAAATAACTGCAATGTTTGAAAACCATTTTTTTAAACAAAATTATTTGAAAGACGAAAGCTTAAAAAACATTGTTATTACTTTATTACTTAAGGTAGCTAATTATACGTAATTCGAATAATATCGTATCTAAAAATTATTTTATACTTTCTAATTATTAGTTACTAAACTATAAATATATTATTTTAATTGAACCCGTGTAAAACATGGGTTTCTAAACTTTAATAAAAAACAATTCATCATATAACTACTATTTAACCTTAATTTAGTTTATAAATGCTAAAAATTTCAACTATACCTTTTCTTAACTCATATTTTTCCAGCCTACCTTTTTATATTTTTTACAATAATTGTTAGTTGTTTTTCGAATTGACTCGATTTTTATAACTATTATTATTATTATTATATTTTTACACTCTTCTAATTGACTCAACTAGATATCCTTTCTAAGTATCTTAATATATTTTTAATTATTATTATGTTCTATACTCAACTAAATATCCTTTTTAAATATCTTAATATATTTTAAACTAAGTATATGACATATTTATAAAAAGAAAAGACTGAGCAAAAACAATTACACTTAAGGTTGAGTAAAAAGGTTCAAACACGCGAAACCAAAAGCCCCAACCGTGTTAAATTGTAATCAATCCGGAAACATAATTGTATGACATATTTATGGTCTTGGACAAAATGACTAGAGTTGATATCAATACAAATCAAATGAGTCACAATCAGTCTGGATATTCTTAATTTTTGAGCAATTCACTCACTTGTTGTCCAGGTTCGGTTCGGATCCAAGCGCAACCTAAGGTAGAAACTAATGGCAAAAATTATTAATTGATTAATATATGTGTTAGTCATACAATAAGCTAATTTTATCCATGTTGGTTGCATTAGGTTATATTAGGGTTTGAAAGTTGCATATTTTGTTAAGCTCGTGAAAAGGATTAGCAATTTTAATGATAAAACCAATCATGAAGCTAAATTATTAATCCAAATGGTCTTATTTGATGATGATTATTACAAGTACTTTAGGGTTATACACGGTTAAGTATCAAATCAATTGAAAATAAAGAAAATCGGTACAATCCTTGTGAAAAAATTAAGTCAGTTGGAAAAGCATTACAAATCATTGTAAAAAGAAAAAAAAAGACGAGTTAAAAAATGGTAAATTAAGTCTTAAAGTTTTAAAGGATTAAGGGTGAAATGGTCTTAATAAAAAATATTTTTATAAAACATATCAAATTAATTTTAGAGGAATATACATGACATTTAGAATTTAGTTTTAATAATATCTAAGATATTTGATAATTTTTATAGAGATATTTATGATACTTGATAAATTTATAGAAATATATATGATGTTTAAAATCAAATTTGAATATTTGTAAGGTCGTAAGGATATACATGAAGTCTTCCCAAAACTATAAATGCTTTGGAACCTAAAACCTTGAATAAAAATAATATTATAAGTGCTTGGTTATTTTCAAGTGTTTTTATATGCTTTTTAAAGGGGCTATAGGTATAATTGGTCTTGTTGATTAACCCAACTAGCGAATTTAGTGTAGGATATAACACCATAAATGATGACAAAAATAATCATAATAATTTGAATTTATCCACGTTCATGAAGTTGGATCAAGCTACCTTCGTTATAAAATACTGTCATTTGCCGTTAAAAGAATCACTTGGTTTTCAAATACGTTAATATGTGAAATTTTTTATATTAATTATTTGCTTTATATTTTAGAATCATCAAATAGCCAAAACAAATCAATCATAAAAATTGAATAAACGGTATACAGCTGTTCTACTTCATATGTATTTTTCTTATCAAGAAACACATAGTTTCTACTCTGTTTTTAAAATCATTATATAATGACATTGTTGATTTGATCCTATAACTTTTTAGTTGGGATCACACCACTTTACAACCGCGATCTCATTTGGAAAAATAGATATCGATAGGTGATAACAATATTTGATAAATTCTATAGATATAGAGGATTTTTTTGAAAGGCAAACTTATATGAGATTTAAAATTCAATTTGAATATATGTGATAACTAAACATGTTTGAACAATATATGTGAAATTCTCTCAAAAACTATAAATGCTTTGGAACCTAAAACCCTGAATAAAAATAATATTATAATTACTTTGTTAAATTCAAATGTTTATTATGTGATTTTTGAAGGGGTTGAGATCCATTCGAATAAGAATCGGTATGATTGATCATGCTGATTAACCCAACTATCGAATTTAGTGTAGGATTTAACACCATAAATGATGACAATAATCATAGAAATTTGATTTTATCCACGTTTATGAAGTTGGATAAAGCTGCACAAACACCCAATTTCCAAATATGTGTTGATATAAACATCAAATAACCATAATAATTTTATCATAAAAATTAAATAAACGTTACAGAGTTGATTTATAGCTCAATCGCTAATACCAATATCTAAATTTCGTATTTAGGATGTAATCGGACCTAACAAACAACCTTGAAACCCAAATTTTCGGTACAAGTTATAGGTAGAAGACTAATTAAATGATACCACGACTCAAATACTTAAAACGTACATATTTGTTTACGTGAACAAATTCAATAATATTTTATTTTTAAATTAAGTTTTATTTTGCTTCCTAAGATTTGACAAAAATAATCATTTTCATTTAAAAAGTTAACATCAATTTACATTCAAAAATTTCATAACTTGTTTCAATTTCAATTCAAAAGTTTCATTAGTTGTTTTAAATTAAATCCAAAATTATAAAACTTTTGAATTGAGATAGAAACAATTTATGAAACTTTTGAAGGTAAATTAATATTTTTTTAATCTTTTGAAGATAAATAGTTATTTTTATCAAATCTTAGGGAGGAAATAGAAATTAACTCTTATTAATAATTCTTAGCTCAACTAGTTAAGATAAGGTACACCTGACATGTAAATAAATAGGAGATCATTAGTGGCGAAACTTGAACACTCCCATAGGGGGAGCGGGGGCGAATTTTTTTTGGGGGGAGGACTCGAGTTTTATATAACAATTTATATTATCGGGCCACCGGTCTCACCTATGTTTCGCCCCTAGAGATCATGGGTTCAGGTTTCACTGTAAGCAAAAATTGCTTCGAGTTGAGCCAGTGGGTTTTATCAGCAATGAGTTTACTCCTGAGAGGTTGGGGGTGCGGTCTCAGCCGGAAAACATATAGGTGGACCCGATTAAGATAACACATATCCTCCGAAACAGAGCCGTAAATTTGCCGTTAAAAACAACTCTTGTTTTTACAAAACTAAACTTTCTAAATATAACATACAAAAATTAAAATAGTAAAAGAAATAATTTTAAATCCTAACACATAGCTTTTATTACCCATAAATATGCCTAAACCTACTAGAAAACCTTTTGGCTTAGTGTAGTCCCATGACATTCCAAATGGGATGACGTGAATTTGAGTCTCGGTTGAGGTTAAATTACTTTGGGTTAAATCAAAATGTTTTTTTAATTGTGAGTTTTCTTTTAAAATGATCGAATGTTCGATTTCACCTGAAAATCGAATATGTAGAAGCGATCAAAATAACACCTAAACACAAGATCGTACAATCACGTTAAAATCAGTACGCTTGATATCTAACGAGTAACTATACGGTAATATTCCGTTCAAAAATAAATAATAAATTATAAAACTATACGTGATAAAGATGACACTTAGATACGAGAACACCATTGACTTCACAATCTAGCAATGAAATAAGTCATTCCCATTATTCTAAACTGTTTCCTTTCGCTTTCCCTGCGGAAACTGATGCACCAAAGTATTCTTTCCCCTAAAAACCTTCTTTATAAACAAAAGAGCAAAAAAGATTCAATTATTCACAACACGATATCAAGATTTTCTTGATTTAAAGCAATATACTATATGCAACTCAACGCACAATTTCTTTGCTGAAAATCTTGAAGAAAATATCGCTCTTTATACCCTCACTTATATATTACAAATTTCAACTAAACCCACGTTGATTTCCTCGAAATATTCGTGGGTTCAATCTCAAAAACAGTTTACAGGTATTTTTTTTAAAGAGATTTCATCATTCTTCGTTTATCTGCAAAAAATGACTTTTCGGTAGTCAATGGAGGTTACAGAAAAGTGTTACAGTTTTGTGCTTTAAGATAATGATCTAATGATCTTTGAATGTAAGCAATCGTACATGTTTTGATTTGACTTTAGGGGTTAGGGTTTTATTAAACTTCCGTCAAAAACTAAATTTTTATAGAATTGCGTTAGTATGGTAATGGTGATATTCATGTATTTCATGTCATTTTGGCAGAAGAAGGCACGTGATTAGTTCAATTGCCTGTAATCAAAGTAACTTAGTGGAGGAAATTGGGGATGAAGCACATGAATTTTATGGCATTTCAATTTCTTGTGTGAATTCTGTTTTCTATAAGTACCATTCATATCAACAACACAAAAGAAGAATAAAAACACTATCTTTATTCCTCTGTTTTTCTGGGTATTTTGAGTTTGCTTTAATTTTGATTGTAATTCGTAGTTTTAGATCTTTAAAGTATCAAGTCATGGACTCATGGGTTTTGTTGATGTTTTTGTTTTGCAATTTTTTGGTTTCTTCAGGTTTTGATCAATAGAATGCAAAGCTGTTGTTGCAGGTCAATCTGTTTCTGTTAGAATGGATATTGAAGAAAGTAGAAGAAAGGGACACTTGGATCGAAGGTTTGTTTATGTGTTTTTGATGATTGAATCTTTTTGTTTTTCTGATGAAACTTGTTTCATGTTTATTGATTTTGAAAGGATGCAACTTTCAGGAAATCAAATGAGTGTACAAGGCTTATTGCAACTGTTACAGTTGGTATTCTTTTTGGTTTCTTCATCGGGCATCGTTTCCAGCTTTCTCACCATCAAAGGTACAATTTTTCGATCCGTTACTCGACCCGTATTTTTACCAAATATAGTTTGAAGTATTAAGTCCATATCCCAAGAAAATTACCACAATTCTGGTTTTATAAAAGAGTGAATTCTGTAGCATCATGCTTGGCTTTGCATTGCAAACAAACCATTATTTATGCAAAGCTGCAAAAAAGTAAAACAGTGATAATAATAGTAACTTTTAGCAAAGATGAGCAATTTGGGATTAAAGGTGCCACATAAACAGTTTTTCCTTCCTTTTTATGCATTTATCTTTTATATTAAAGTAACAAATCATGTATTTATCAATTATCATCAATTCAACATCACCTGAACAACGATGGTGTAGGTCTATATTTATAAATTCCTAAATTATCAAGCTTGAAAGGTATATTTAACATTTGAAAAATGTTCTAATGATTTGTAGAAACAATTTTTTTCATTAAGACATTACTGTTTTCACGCGAAATAAACAGCATTCTATTACTTTCTATTTATATTTTCACGTGTGAGTGTGTGCTTCGTAGTCACTCTTTTACCTCATATAAGTGTTGTGTTTGGATTTGCTTACTTTTATAAAAAGGTTTTGGTGTTCAAATTTGACAGATCAAACTCATTCCTCCGATCGATGCATACCTTTGGGACAAAAATTCAGGCCACTCTACACAAACGATATTAAATGTGATCTCTGTCACAAAGAATAACATCTCAAAGCAAGAAAACCATGGTGATCCATCAAAGGTATACAAATTTGCTTTTAGTTATGATTTGTTGGTAAAGTTTTTCTTTTTTGAAACAAATATTAATATCATTATTGTTAGGTCGAAGGCGTTACATGTTATATCAGTATATTAGTCCTTATCATTATTGTTAGAATTTTCATGAAACGAACCCTAAAAGTTTTGCGAAATAAAAAAAAATTATGCAGATATGGGTCTCATCTAATCCACGTGGCGCCGAAAGATTGCCTCCTTCTATTGTTGCTGCTGAATCAGATTTATTTCCTCGCAGATTGTTCGGTAAACCTAGTGAGGTTTGTCAATATCTGACTACAATATTTTGTCTCTAATACTTTATGAATTCTGATCATGAAAGGGAAGATTATTATTTAAAAATATTTTAATATATAGATAGTTTCCATAATGTCGGATATATTGAGCTAAAACAACATTGTACATTGTTTCTTTGCAGGACATAACGATCAAACCAAAGTATCTAGTAACTTTCACTGTGGGTCAAAATCAGAAACTGAACATTGATAAAGCAGTCAAAAAATTTTCTGAGAATTTTACAATCCTTCTATTTCATTATGATGGTAAAACAACAGAATGGGATGAATTTGAATGGTCCAAGCGCGCCATTCATATAAGCGTGGTAAAACAAACCAAATGGTAAAAAATCTCCACAATTAAACTCTTTATACCATCAAATCCACTTCAGACTTTGACTTTATGAATGTTTATGATCTTTGTTTTAAAGGTGGTATGCAAAAAGATTCCTTCATCCTGACATTGTCGCGCCATATGACTTCATATTTATCTGGGACGAAGATCTAGGGGTCGACCATTTTGATGCTGAAGAGTGAGTGCTACTGCTTGGTGTAATTTTTTGTATTTATTTTTGAAGTTTTTTGATGATAATTTCTTGATACATCAGATATATTAAACTTGTGAGGAAGCATGGATTAGAAATATCTCAGCCTGGATTGGATCATCGTAGTAGGGGTTTAACGTGGCAAATGACCAGGAGACGTGGAGATCATGAAGTGCATAAGTAAGTACACAAGAGATATCTTGTTTGTTATTTCAATATGATATTTTGTTTGTTGTTAGCATGAGTAAAGCCTGCTAAAGGTTATATATTTTTACATGTATGCTAATGTTATATTACTATACCATTGGTAGAGTAACAGAGGAGAAGCCAGGTTGGTGCAGTGACCCACATTTGCCTCCATGTGCTGCGTATGTACAATCTATTCTGTCAATGAATTTCTTTGTTAATTACACAAATTAGATGTGGCAAGATTTTATTTTTATTTTGTAAAGAACTAATGAGTTACTGGTGATTAGAGAAAGAATGTTACTTTTTATTACAATAATTATCTAAATCTTTGTATAAAGTTGGTGTAGGAGGTTAAATGCATTATAAATTCTAACTTCGAGCGAAATTCAACTTGTTTGACCCATTGGACCAGTTCCCTTTCACTAGTTTTTTTATTTGATCCGTTTGAGATAAAACACAATACGGATTGACCCATTGATACGTAAATTGCTGAAATTGCCTCATCTAAGACAAACCCTTAATCAAACATGGGTAAGTAGTAATAATGAAAATGGGTCAATAGACAATTTTAACCTTGAATTTTGCTAAATAAAGGAAAAGACTGCAACTTTTAATTGTGGGATCATTTTGACTTGGTTATTTTATGTATGCAGATTTGTAGAGATTATGGCTCCAGTTTTCTCTCGAGAGGCTTGGCGCTGCGTGTGGCATTTAATCCAGGTATGACACATGATTGGAAATGACAAAGTGGCCAAAATTTGTGATATTGTTACTGTTTTCTCCGATAATTTGATAGTTTTTTTATTAATATTTAATACGTTAATTATGACACTAAAACTATATTACTGAAAAATATGCGATTGTATGCAGTAAAATACAGTTTGGGTGACTTTTAAAATGTTTGACCCGTTTCCTTGTTAGCTTGATTTTTTTATTTTACACATAACCCAAATCCACCCAATCATAAGTAAGGCAGGGGCGGACCTATGTGGTCCCGATGGGGTGCCCATGAAATTTTTTTCTTTTATGGTATATATACGATTAAGTTTCGACCGACCCCCAAGAAATTTTGACCCGACCCTCAAAAAATTTAAAATCTTCTATCATTTTAAAATTTTAATTTATTAAGTTTTGAGTGTGAGTTTTCTCTTTTACCTTATACCTGGACTCATTGGAAGATGAAAGATACAGGTAGAAAACTTGATAGACGCCTACAAAAGTAAAAAGTAAAAGGGTTGAAGACTTGCATAAGTCTAAAAAAAAGACAAAAAGCAGAATTTGTAAAATTTTAAAAACAAAGACAGAGATAGAGAGATGAAAGTTGTGATTCACAGACAAAAAACTGTTGTGGGGTGGCACTAATTTAAATTTTTTCTTGAATGGCAAGATCAATATATATAGAATGTAGGCAAATAAATAAAAGATTAAATAAGGCAATACTTCATAATAGAGTAATTCCAATTAACGTCTAATTTTTAGATGTAAAGCATCTTTAATCTTTAATTAAAATATTTCAATTAGGTAATTGTTCCTAATTAAAAGCTTCTAATAACGTAAACTTCTAATTCACATTCCTTCTATAATAATTTAATTATTTAAAATTAATAATTCACGTTCCTTTTTTATTAATATTGTCATTTAAAATTAATTTTAAGTATTTTGTTGTTGTGAAATTAAAATCAAAATGGAGAAATGAAATCTTGGGACATAAATACTAAATTCATATTCGGTGTTTGTTTTCTTTCAGTTACAAATCTAATTAAATATTTTATGGTCTCTTTGTTTTATATTATATATTATATTATATTAATTAAAAAGTAAAAGATATATTTCAGTTTCCTTTTATAATATTGTTACAACATTTAGTTTTTTAATTGGATATTTTTCTTTATATGAATAAGTTATGTGGATAAATATGTGTTTCTTGATGCATGATTGTTACTATGTTAACTTTCAAATATCTTATTAACTATTTATCTTTTTATATCGTGATCCGATCCAACTAGACCTGGAAAAATTTAATATTTATCAATAGACATCTAGCTCTTAAAATTTCCTGACCCCCATGAAAAAAAATCCTAGGTCCGTCACTGAAGTAAGGTTGTTTTTTCTGTTACTACATAAGACCACCATGTTTGGCCCGCTTCCTTGTTAGCTTGTTTTTTTATTAATTTTAAACGTAATCCAAATCAACTCAATCATAAGTGAGGTTGAGATTACCATTTCTACATTATATCACATTGTTTTCAGATCACACAATTCTTTGCAGACAATTGTGTCTATTAATTCTACCCATTATAAATGCAGAATGACTTGGTTCACGGATGGGGTCTCGATTTTGCTCTCCAGAAATGCGTTGAGGTAATTAACCACCTCCCAACTAATCTAATCTCGCCATTTTAATAAAACGACGAAGTTGATCGCTTATTCTCTTGTTTTACTTATTTTTGTCACACAGCCTGCACATGAAAAGATTGGAGTTGTTGATGCACAATGGATAGTTCATCAAGGCCTACCTTCACTTGGGAATCAGGTAAAAGCTAAATTTCCCATTTTACCCTTGTGAACTTGGGTGAATCTTAGGACTAACTTCTTATTGTTCTACTTGCAGGGTAAAGGAGAAGATGGTAAACCACCATGGCAAGGGGTATGCACATAATTTGTCACTTGATTGTAAAATAGGTTATAACAACACACAACAATGGTAGCATGAAACAAAAGATGATAAATATGACACATTTATAATCACTAAGATTTTTATATTTTTGGCAACTTTTTGTGGCAGGTGAGGCAAAGATGTCAAAGCGAGTGGAAAATGTTTCGCGAGCGTGTGTCAAATGCAGATAAAGAGTATTATAAGTCAATCGGGGTTGACCCGTTGAATATTACTGCACATTAGCCAGAAGCTTAACAAAATCTATTGCTAGTGTATCTCATTGTCATTATTAAGATGTAAACAGTTATAAAGCTAGATGTTTATAGTTTCTTACCATATGATTTAAGTGCCAAATAATAATTTGACACCATGGATCTTTTACCGTTAACGAATTGGAACATAAAGCTAAATTTTGATGTGATGCTTGTGATTTGAGCGTTTATCACCCATTTTATGTAATTGGGAATTACACGAGACCAAAGAGATTTTAGGTCAAGTTTTAAAAACAAGTTAGGAGGTGCAAGATGCATCGTTAAATATAAGATCTATTCGTTAAAAGATTAAAGCTGGAGTTTGCCACTTTAACCGATAACACTCATTTCCCTAAGTTATGATAGTAATGTCTCTTTTACTAAGGCATACAACCAAGTATACAACAGATAGTCTACACATTTAATAGTGTTAAAAAGACGTCACTTTTAAGGTGTGACATCCATTCTTTTCCAATACAATCATAGTTTGATGTGAAAAGCTTATACTTAAGAGACTAGAACACGTGTTATTCAACATCTCAACGTATGTGTTCAAATCAACAACGAAAGCACATATTCCCTACCAAGGTGAAATTATGCTCTTCATAATTTATGTAGAGAATATAAAATAATAATAATAAATTCAAGGATAAGCTGGAATACAATTCTCTTTATATTCTTGTTTTGAGTTTTGACTATTAAAAGCATATATATTCAGGTTTTATATTCGAGCTATTCACCAATGCCATTGGCTAAGTGGTTAAAAAGGTCCTAAATCGTCTCTAGAAGTATATATTCTTTGTTGTTGATTGAGTTGTTGGTCCGATGTCTTCTCATGAACTTGACATTCGTGCACCTTCGGCTCCTATCCTATGACAGTCTTAATACAACCTATGTATAAAGCCTATAGCAGTTGATTTCTGTTTTGTTAGATCAAGGTTCTTTGTCAGTAATTTATTACACGCACAAATAATATCTTCACATAAGTTGTTTAGTACTTCTAGATTTATCTTTTTACGTTCTTAGCAACAATTAATCCCCGCTCCTTAGCTTGTAGGCGTTTATTAGAATAGATGTGTGCTCAAGTCTAGCTAACAGAATCTAGAGAAGACTTGTGTGTAATATTTTGCTCTATATATAGACCTTTGTTACCTTTTCACACACAAATTTTGATCACATGTGTTCACAAATCTTTTTATGCGTGTCCAATGCACATCTAAATAAAAGCATTCATAAGTTCATGAAAACACACAACCAAGTTTCACCTTCTCTTATTCATTGCTAATGCATTTTGATACATACGTAGTAACAAAGAAAGCACACCATACACACGTTATTAAAAGGTAACTTAAGCTACCCTTAAGCTAATAAACACACTTATTGTGATACACTTGTTTCATAGATATATTATTTATTCTTTATCAAGACCCTTTATAGTCCAAGCTGCCTTCTGGTAACCATAATTTGTACCATTTTCATAACTGTTATGCCCATGATAATAACTCTCATATGGTCCATTGTTAGGATAAAAGGTGGCACCCTCACCGCCTCCAAGAGGGCGGCTGGCTCCATTACCATGGTAACCACCGCCAGTGGACCAAACCGACTGGTGGTGCTGAGAGTAAGGATTTGTGTGGTTGTAACCATCATGGATTCTACCACCCGACTCGTGGTAAGTCGAATAACTTTGTTGTTCAAAGGAAGAAGGACAGCGGCTCCGCTCACTCCTGAGAACCATTTTGTTGCAATACAAAGTTAATATAAACTCAACTAGCTTGTGGTTATTACGGTTATTTGGTGTTCTATTTATAGGTTTTCGTGATTCCATATGCATCAAGGGTGACCATGTACTCCAATATTGGCCTTAATCGTTGTTAAGCATCTTATCTGATGTCACTTCATAAATTGTTTCAACTCCAATGATTTAAAGCATATATTCTCATGTTACATCAAGAGGATTGTTTAACTTTTGATAACAACTAACAAGTTAGTGCTATAGATTTCACATCAGATTTCTTGTTTCTATTTTTATAATTACATTATAAATCATTAATTTTTTCTTTTTATTTCTATTAAATAATATTTTTATATCTTTATCATTATCTTTTTTTCCTCTTCACTCACAACCTCTTTTAAAAATATTAGAAAAATATAAAGGTTAAAAAATAATTCCCTAAATATACAAATAAAAAGTAACATTTTTTCTCTACTTTACTCACAATGACTTACAACCATTCCGTAAAATATAAGAAACATACACATAAATGTAAGGATCCTACTATGAATGCTCTTCGATTATTCACATCGGGTTTTATATATCCTTATAATTACACTAAAAATCACTATTTTTTAATTAAATAATACATTTTTATACCTTTATCATTACCTTCTTTCTCTTATCCACTTACAATCACTTTCAAATATATTAAAAAATATACAGAAGTTGAACAGTGATTCTCTAAATATATAGATAAACAATAATATTTTTTCTCTATGCTCCACTCACAATCACTTACAACCATTCTCTAAAATTATTTAAAAAATCACTCACGTAAATATAAGAACCTAATTTGAATGCTCTTACATAGATAGGTCTGCAAGTGTAAGGGGTCGTTTGGTTCGCAGAATATTTTGTAAAGAAATTGAAATTTGAATTGGAATGGAATTTTGTTAACGTTAATAACGTGTTTGATTGGTTAATTTTTAGTGAATTGTTGATTATTCCGTGGGTAAATGGAAGTGAATCCTAATGAATGTGATAAAAAGTTTTAATCCCAATTCCATCATTGACCAATCAAACAAGTATGAAATTTTTTCCAATTCTAACTATAAATCCGAAGAATTCTTTTAACTAAACCAGAGATAAATGAGTAGTCGATATTGAAAGTTGAAAAATTAGTGGGCTCTATGCGAATGTGATGCATTTAATTCAATCTTGGACATTGGTTATTAATTTTTTATTCATCCTAATAAGTATAACATCCCACTAGCTAGATTCTTACATATTGGGTTTGGGCTTTCCCTTTGTAGGCTTATTAAATATACAGCAAAGTTATTTTGGATAGTGTATGGTCCATATCCGAAGTTTTGAGGCCCATGATCCATAGAGTCCCTTACCCCCATTTTCTTCAAGGCCCACTACAAGAAGTATCTAAAGTCTGAACTTCATTATCTTATATCCTCATGTTTAGGAGTGGTATAGTCACTATAGTGTATTAGTTCGTAGTTTAAAGAAATGTTTTATGTTATAATATTTTAATACTATTGATTAAATACTATGGTAAATGATTAATTTCTAAGATGTAAGTTATATAGAAATAAGCCTATTAGTATGTCACAAAGTGGATGGAACTAAAAATGATGTAATAAAATTAAAATCAACCGCATGCTAATCTATCTATTATAATAAAATTAAATTTGTGGGTGAAAGCTTGAGAAAATTTTAAATCTTCTAATTCTAAATTTTTTTTGTTTTTTTTTCTGTTAAATAGTTACATTAACTAATAATGATATTATTTAAATATAGTAAAATTAAAAATAACTTTTTAATTAAATTATAAAAGAGGTCTTTTTATATATCTAGTTTCTAGAGAAACATTTTATACAATAAGAAAATCATTCTAAATAATCAAAGCTTTTATAAAAATACAAAATACTTTAAAATCGTTGTTATAGAAAATAAAATTCTTATAAGCCAAAGTAATTAAAATGCAGAGTTATAATAAACAAAATTTTAAAAACGACAATTTTTGTAACACGGGTTGTTTTGGAATCATAATTTTATAAAATCTTTTTGAAGAAAGCAAAAAAAAAGTTCAAAAAATATATCTCATTTTTTTATTACTTATAGTCCTTACTTATTCGTAATTTCATTCATATTTTATCTAAAAATGATCAATTTATAATTAATAAATTTTCATTACAAACGACCTAATAATATATCTATTCAATCCTGGTAATACGCGTATGTTAACCTAGTGTACCAATATCATATTAATTTGTAAACCTTTCGAATTATATTATTTCAATGTTTGGTTGTTGGTTAATAAAAGTGTTAAAAACATATATTGTCAATTCAATATCAAACACATATTTGTTATAAATATTTATTGATTCATGATCGTTGCTTTTTATTGTTTACATGATATAATACTTGGACTTTGATGCGTGATTGGGCTTGCATATGGAATTGGGCTTGGATTATTGGGCTTGGAGGTGCTCATATGTTATGAAGTTATCTTTAAGATTTTGAATATACATGGGCCTGGGGACTTAATCCTTGTAAAAAAATTGATAGAAGACTCATCATCTTGGTACAAGAAAACATCAAAATGTAGCAGTGTGGTTTGCAGCAAAAACATAAGGCCTTCATCTTGTCATTCATTCTGTTCATATCACAATCTGATAGTTACACTCTTTTTTCCTTCTCTCAGAATCGCTTGTGGCAATCATCATCTTGTTCTTGTTCTTGTTCTAGGTAAGGGTGTGTATGGTCGGTTTGGTTCGGTTTTGACTAAAACCGAAACCAAAAACCGATATTTCGGTTTTTAGGTTTTTAAAACTGTTCGGTTTCAGTTTTTTCGGTTTTTGGTTTTCGGTTTTAACTTCGGTTTCGGTTTTAACTTCGGTTTCGGTTGGTTTTTGTTTTTTTTTTTTCGGTTTTACCATTTGTGCTTCAAGTTTTAGAAAACATTATTTTAAAGTAATGAATTTAAGCCAAAAACTTTGGCCTTACATTATTTGTTGATCTCTAAATATAATCTATATATTTTTATAATTTATTTGACATTAAATTCAATACAACATTTTAATCTATCAATTCAAATTAAAAAAAATAAATATTATTTTTGAAGCCTAAATATTTAATCTCTTTTAGATAAGACAAGTTAAATAAGTAACTAATAGACTAATAATTTTTATAAGTATATGATTACACCTCTAAATTTACAAGTTTGATTCTATGGTTTCGGTTTGGTTATTTTGGTTTTTGTTACAAGAAAAACCAAAACCGAACCGAAAAATTGGGTTTTTAAAAAATCATCTAACCAAACCGTCGGTTTTGTAGCGATTTTAGTTTTATCGGTTCGGTTGTGTCGGTTATTTTGGTTACGGTTTGGTTATTTTGGTTTTTTGCTCACCTCTAGTTCTAGGGTTTATTGTGTTAGTAAATATGTTTGTGTCTGAATTTAGGTTTGAATGTTATCTTGTATATCATCATGTTGATGTTCTATGTCTTAGTATTTCTTGGTTTGTTCTTGTTATTAGCATCGTATTTTTCTACTTCTTCCTGGTTTGAGATTGTAAACAATTGGTTTGGGTATTAATATTGGATTTCGTTATAGTTTGGTTGTTGGTTAATAAAAGCTACTAAATGAGCCAAAAGTCAATACACGTACACTTTTTGGGCCTGCAGATAAATAATATAATGAATATAATATTAATCGGTGCGCTTTAATTCACAAATGTCAAGTGTCCACGATACAAATTTCATAATAAAATAAAACGAGAAGCTAATATTTTTCAAAATTGCACAATGATTGTACATTTCAAAATTGTTTTCACTTTTAGAGAGTTATGTCAACATCCTCAAATAAAAAGAGAGATCCTTCTTCATGAAGAAATATGATTCATGTTGCTTTACGATTATCAAAGCAAATGCAACCTGCACTATATCTTTAAAATTCATCTTTAAAGAGACTTTCACATAGATTTTAGAAAAATCACTTTTTTTTTATCAAAATAATACCATTTGTTTTTAATTATAGGATGAAATCTTCCAGTTTGTTGATTTAGATTCCAAATTAAGTTTTAGTTTATATTTAACTTTGAAATGAAGATAGCAAAACCATAATTAAACCTAACCTAATCACCTTCCCACCTCTCCCATCTCCGTCTATCTATTTTTAACGAATTCGTTAAACCATGATTTGGCTCGAGTTCAATCTTCAAAATCAGCTTAGTATTCAGCTCGGTAAATAGTCTGAGCCGAGCTGACTTGGTTGGTTTAAACTTTAAAGCTCGGGCCCGACCTGAGGCTGGCACGGCTTGGCTCGTTAAGCAACCCTAATTCCCTGTCGGGCTTCTTTCGGTCAATGGTTAACTCTTCCTTGGTTTCCCTTACATTATTCACATTCAAAAGTAAACCCTTGACCATAAGTCCCATTGGAGATCAGTTATCATGTATTTCATTAGTACAATCAAGTAACATGGAACACATAACTTGTATTACAACTACAAGGAAACCAATGAGCCTCAAATAAATCTTGAAGATCAAACAATCTGCCGAAAGATGATAAATCAGGACAACCCCAAGAAACAAATTATTAAAAAGAATATAAACATAATAATAAATAACTATTAATTTGTAACAGATTAGTCTCACATTCAAAATTGCCTAATATAAGAGAAAAGCCTGAAACTGGCTGTGGGTTATCTCTCTCAGGGGGACCTCATGATGCCTGTCATGGTGACGCCTCATAATAAACCGACAAAAACCGATGGTTCGTGTCTCCATTGAAGCACAACTTCACGCCAACTCGGCAAATAACTATGCCAAGAAAAAGCAGAAGAAAGGCTATATACACGATCACCCCACAAGATCCATCAAGAAAACATACTGGAGTTGACTATTTTAGGGTCATACTTGCAGGATTTCGTCTTTCAACCATAAAGCTTCAATCTTTACACCGAAAACTGCATTACTTGATTACCCACTTTCTCTTATACAATTTCCAGGTAACAGAAATCTGTATTTATCAGCGTTTTCGATAAGATGTGCAGGAAGATGAACAGCTGAATAGGAATGTGGTATCGGTCCCATTTTCCCAATAATTTCTTTAAAGGTGTATTCTTCTGGTAGCATATCGAATAGATCGGCCCCTTTGCAGATTACTTTCTGAACCCTATTAGGGTTTAAGAACTTGTTGAACCTCACTCTGTCAACATGACTATAAGCTTTCATCTTGAAGATGAACTCGCTGATGCGGCGAAAACAAAAGCTACAATGCCACCCTGCATCTGCCAAGATTGTGTCAGATTGTCGGTAATGAGCGTAAGTTGTTTTTCCTGACTGATATCGATGTACTGAAGCTCGCCAACTTTTGTTGTCCAAAAGGAATTCAAAAGAATACAAGTAATTCTTTAAACGGAGATGAAGAATCGGAGGTATGTCATCACACCATCTTAAAAGGTTTATGGTATGTCTACTTGGTATTTCATCAACATCTGACATTATCAACAGATCATCATCTTGAATTCCTGCTTTTTTTAAAAGATAATCTAATGCAAGTCTTTGATAAGCTTCTTCAAAAAACGGGTTCTCCCCTTTATGAAACCGACCAGGAATTTTGCCATAGGTTAACCTGGGCTCGACGAATTTAAATTCATCTCGATGACTAGCGAACACCAAGGGCTTAGGTATTCCGGTGAACGTCGAGTTTGACTCAAGGAGTACAAACTCAGTAACATAAGGGTACAACTCATGCCATCTAATTGTTAAAAGGTCAACTTCATTACTGAATAGAACTGCATCAAACACACGCCTTGGGAACTCACGAGTCCTCCAGCCATGAAGCCTGCACAGATTTTCCATCGACACGTTTTCATGATAATAATGTGGGATTTCATTGAACGGTTTTGGTGGTGATTCCCATAACGGTCGCAGAAAGTAAGAGACTTTTTGACCATGAACATACAAACCGAGTATGATGATTGGGACCATAATCAGAGCAAAGATGATAGTTTTCAATTCCAGCCCGCGTAGAATGCACTGTATTCTGGCCATGGTGGATGGTTTTTCTGAACCCTGCAAATCAAAATGTTTGTTTTCACTTAATCTTTCATATAATAATAATCACAAATGGAAGCAGTCAAGTGTGTTTACAATGCTATCAAAGAACATCTAAAGCACATGAATATTGATCACTTGAAGTTGCAAGCAAAAAGTAACACTTTTTCTTTCTGAAATCCCCAAATTACATTTATAACTTGAACTATAAGATATCTTTAACTAAATTTGTGCTTGAAACCTTCGGTTTTTCGAATCTGAAATTCTGTTTAGATGAAAAACAGAGACATCTAGTGATTCTTCAAGAAAAACAGAAGCAAATGTAACAAAATTAAGGCACTGATTACAAAATTTGCACCTCAATCATCACAATTTATGATGAACCCTAAAAGCCCTAATCATAAACACTATAAAAATGAACAAAATCAAACAGAAAAAGCCAAGCAAAAGCCAGCAAAAACAAACATTTGACGATATTATCAATATCAACATGAAATTAAAAAATCAATCTTCTGAATTTGCAATTAAAAATCAACCCTAGACACAAACCCACGATGAAATCAGCAAATCCAAACGATTAACAAAACCCCACAATGCAATCATCAAATCTATCAATTAAAAATCTAAGCAAAATCAAATCAATCAAAATTACCTCACCGCAGAAATCATCTGACTTCTTAGAGCAATAACGAGATCCCCCTTCTGCCATCACATAAACTTTATCAAGAAACTTTGATAAATCAGACGTCATTCGAATCACAAACACCCAATCAATGAACAAAAACAGATCAATCAACGCAGACCCAGATCGAATAATCAACAAAACAGGTGGATCAACAGCTTATTAACACGTCAAGATCCCGATGAAGGGTGGATAATCGCCTCCGGCGGGTAAAGATTGAAGATTTATCGGTTTATATACAAAGAAAAACGGAAATGTGTTGAGGATTAGAGCATAGGGGATGTGGAAAAAGCTGTGATGAGGTGTTGTTTTCTCTCTCTAGAAGAAAACTTAAACCTGCGTGTGGGTTTCTTATGGTTAACGGGTGGCAGACTGGCAGTTGTGCATCACCTCTACAAGAATATGTTGTGGGTGTCTACTTCACCAACACTCACCAATTATTATTGTTACATCTATTATTTTTTATACTTTGATTGACGCGCTTTCTTATTATGAGATTTTAAGATTGTTTTTGTTCGTTTTCTTTTAGGTCATAATATCAAAACACTTGTTTTTAATTACGAGGAAATTATATACGTCCCACATAGGATTATACGATCCTACTATACAAATCGTATATAAATCTAGGAGCGCTAATTTATAATTGATGGGTGTCCCGGTAACTAGACCATTTGTTTTTCACGAATGTCAAATTATCTTTTTAGTTCTTTTCACTTCATTGATAATCGTTCATTATCTTTCACTATCTACCCATAAAATGAGTGTGTGTTTGGTGATACAAATTGGTGATAAATATCAAAAACTCACCAACCAAAATCTCCCTAAAAATTGAAGGATTGATGTTACTCGTCTAAAATTTTTTAAACAACCTTAAAAGTTTATTTTCTTGAGTGGAGTGTGATTGCTACACATATCATTCACACGTTTATAAATGTTAACTCACAAAGGATTTAATACTCCTCAAATTATATATTTTTTGTTTAAGATATAAAATATTGAGTGTTACACAATTAATCATGGCATGAATTTACTTGGTCACTAGGTCAATATCTCTTGAGTATACTCATTCAAATTACATACCTAGGTAAGTTGTAGCATGAATAATGCATGACCATGTTAATAAAACATATTTTGAATTGTGTAATATTGTATTAATATTTTTCTATCTTCTTTGATTTTAGTTATCAAATAAATTATGCTTGGCATGAATCTCACTCACGCGGTAGGGTTTAACGGACATGTTCTTGATGTTATTTGTTGTATTTTTTTAATACACGAGTTATTATCTCCAAAGAAGCTTAAGCTTGTGTTAAACTTGCAACATTTTAATATATCTACACTTGACTTGAATACCCATCTATAACATCCAACCTTTACTAAGGAAATAAGTTATTATGTTGTTCAAGCTTACAATATTTTTATAAGTGTAAAAATTTATTAAAACACGAGTTGATGTCTTCAAACCAAAGATTGTTAGAGCTATCGTGTAGCTTTAAAGCTATATTTTTTATTTACACTTATCTAAAAATGTGATTATAAACAATATAGTGAAAATTGATATACACGTATGTCAGTTGACTAATGAGAGAATAGATGCATATACGTAATAAGTGTTCAAATGATGCAATCATTACTTGTATAACGTAATTTATAAATTATACATAAACTAACAGATTGTACATCATGTTTAAACACTTGTACATCATGTTTGAACACTTGCACATCATGTTTGAACACTTGCACATCATGTTTGAACACTTGCACATCATTGTAGATTCACTTGGTAACTTCTTATAATGTTATAGTATATAGTATTAAACTAGCTTTCTATGTTCTATCTTTCAACAATGACAATACTACCCCTATAACGAACATGGAATTACCTAAAGTCAACCTCTTGTATTTTATAAGTCAACGTTTTGGAATATATTCATAAGTTATCAAGAGGGAAGTTGATAAAGACGATGACTAATAGGAATTGTATTGAGATTATGCACTTACAATCCACTCCTAGGTTTTATTATTTATATTTCAATATAGTTAATTTGCTGTTTTGAGAGTTGACATTGTACGATACAATGTAATATTGTTTGATTATGTCTTTTTCTTAAAGCGATTGTCTTTTTTTTATGATACTTATGAGAGTTCTAGCTAGGCTTATACGATCAGTGAAATAACTTTAAAAACTGATTGGTTTAAATAAGTTTGAATTATTAAGTGTAGTTACTTCACTTTAAATTATTTGATGATTGGAGTTGAAATTCGGGTTCAAATTTATTCGTTCAAACTCACTCAGCTAATATTTCAATGGAAGTTTGAATTTCAAAGGAATTTATTAAAGTTGAATTTATAGAATTGGCGGAGCTTGAAGTAATTTATAAGTTTATCTTAACGTCATGGGTTCAAGTCGTGGTAATGTAAGGCACACTTCATTTCCTTTTTTGTATTCTTCATTCAGCGATGAAACTTCATCGTGCTTGGTTCAATTGCGTGGCGCCAATGAGCAAGTAACTATTGGGTTATGTGGATGCTTTGGGCTTTGGGTTTAATTCGTAGGACAGTTTGTAACCCTAATCTTGTTTTTATAAATAATGTGTAGGGCCTTTATGATTCTTTTGAGCACCGGAAATATCGAAACCTAATTGCCGCAAATTGAACATATGTCATATAAAATTGAACCACTTTAAATCTTGTGTATATATTCTCTTTGTTTTGATTTCTATTTGTGCTTGTTCTTGCTTCAACGGTGATAATAGTAACATTTTACCATGTCTCCTTTCAATCCATGTCATGAACACTGTGACCCGTGACAAAACCATTAAAAATGATCTAAGATATCATAATCAATTTATTAAGTACATTAATGGTTGTAATATAAATCTCAAACGAGTAAGCATACCATGAAATTTGAGGTAAACATAAACTTATACTACAATTTTAAACCCTAAACTAGTGGATTTCCCTCCATGCGCGTTGCGCTCGTGACGGGCGGATTAAACCATATACAACAAATGTAAGTAATTTAATTGTCGAAACTCTAACAAAACAACACAAGGAATACTTATTACTGAAAAAAACAATTTTGTTTGAATCATGCGTCTTTATTTCAAATAGACCTTGACCATCAGAGTTAATGTTGTGTTGCGGCTGCGAACCAGAAATGATTGCCACGCCAAAACAACAAACAAAATTCTTTGAGATGTCATCATTGCCTCAAGTTGCCAAATACAAATAACATAAAGTCACAACATAAAGACTTGAAACATGTGTTCTAACAAATATGAGTGGCTTGCAAGATTAATAGATACAAGTATAGTATATCACATATTCAAAAGACCATATCAGCCCAAAGCAACAACATAGTTTTATCGGTGAACATATGACCATATCAGTCTAGCGATGCCTCAGATGAGCATCAGTATTAACACAAAAAAGGTCTTAGATGAGTAGGTCTCATCATCATCGACGCAATGATACAACCGGCAGAGACAAACATACGTCAAACGAACAATTGCTCAACACCATTGACACCAACAATTTAATTTCATATCACACACTGAACAACGCCGACAACGTGAGGCGTAGATGCAACTGCCACCATAGCCACCGTCACAACCATTGTGACAAAACATGCATCTATGCACAAATGAAAGAGGAACCCGTCTCATACGGTGATGGAGACAACAACACAACCGGAAAAAAACTGGTGAAATCATACAGATCTGAAATCGGGAACCCTAAATGGCCCATAACCCCAAAAGCAAACCATAGAACAAAGCCGAAATTAGAAACCCCAAAAACAGAGAATGAAGATACATCCCCTTCGTCTCCGTCAAGCCAACAAATGTGAGTACGGATCGGTGGCGACGAGGCTCTATCTGACCGAGCACGCCGCCGGTGGCTGCCGTCGCAGACCCACCACTGCCTCCTTGTATCAGATCTAACCTCAGACCTGTAGATCCTAAGTTCCGTTAGAAGAACACCTCCACCGCAACCGACACCATCTAGTTTATAGATGATGGATAACTGACAACGCGGAAACAACCACCAAGGTGGAGAGGCGGCCACCAAGCCAGAGCGGCAACCACCTCGGCCATCTGTCGGCAGACGGCACCATCAAACACACATAGATCTTTCTCTCTCTACAACACATGAGTAAATATATAAACAAAATAGAAGGACCAAGATGCAAAAATCAATAAATAATGTGCTCAAAACTTAAAACCCAAACTCATATTGTTTCTTTAACTTTCATTTTAAATCTTGTTTTATTTTATCTTACTACTCTAATAAAAGGGTAAATAGATGTGTCACGTGAACACCACAATCATTCTCATTAATTTTTTCTTGCATCTCTCCTATTAAATAATTACCTTAATTGGTAATAAAATTATTTTAATAAATTTTAATATATAATAAATTAAGAAAGAAATTTATTTATTAAGGTTATTTCTAAATAAATTTATATTTTTAAAAAGTCAATTTTTTAAAACAAAAAAAATCAAATTTAGGAGTAGTAATAAGAAATTTTTTTAAAAATAACATTTTTATACGGTTTGTTTTAGGATAAAATGTTTATTTATTATAAAATTTTAAAAAGTTGATATCACTAATTTATTATTTATAGTCACTTCTGATACGTAATTTTAGTCATATCATATCTTAAAATATTATTTTATAACTAATAAAGTTATTATATTAATATTTTATTTCTTCAACGTGTGTAATACACGAGTTTACTAAATCTAGTATATAATATAATTGCCTATTACTCAATCTTTGTCAAAACACTCTCTTTGAATCCTCTTTATCTTTGATTCTAAAATGTTGATTCGGGTTTAAAGTTAATAAAATAAATATAAAAAGCTGTTCTGAAAAAAAAGAATCTTATAGTTCAAATATAATATGCGAATATTAATAGTAAGATTCTGTCACTTTGCAAAAGCGAAAGGGCACGTGTAATACCTAAAATACTTGTTTCGATTTATTGGTCTAGACACATTGCTTCTCAAAGGCCATGCTGCTGTTATAAAGCATATTGAATTATTTATAAAAAGTACAAAAAAGGTACTATTGTTAGGTTTATGCTATGGGAAAACAAATACAAAAAATAGATTGTTATACAAACAACTATATATCCCAATTTGGCTTAAAACAATCCATGAATCTAGTATTAAGACTTAGCAACAATAAAGAGAAATAAATTTGGTCTGTTAAAAGTTGTCGGCCCGGTAGAGTAGCTTCATTCTTCATCTTCTTGATTCATCACGTATATCACATCATAAGCATATATATATATACATATGGATATATAATATAGTAAGAAAGTAGAGCTAAACGAAGAGGATAAAAAATACGGGATGAAAAATGTAGTAGCTTCGATTGGTGTGGATTGAAACCCATTAAATCACGCCCAAAACAATATGATGTTTATTTTCTGAATCAACGATTTTTTTTGCTTTATTTTTATGAATATTATCTAATCTTTGAGATGTAAAATTTAAACCCACATCATCTTTCGAGGGTTACCAACCATAAACTTCATAACCTAAAGCTAATACAATACTATTAATAAAGTATAAGAAAAACAATTACAAATTTTGAATAATGTCAATGACAAGAGAATCACGCACATGGGTCGTCAAATCATTCCCAATTTTCTATCTTATTCAATTATTCCCCAACTTATGTGAGCCATATTTTTCTTACTAAATAATAAAACTTAATAGCAATATTTACCAAAAGGCATATAAGAATATTTAATACATGAAGTTAATATAACCATACGGATGTGACAAACAACAATACAACATCACTATTGTAATAGTATTAATATGTTGTAGCTACTATATTTCTAAAGGCGTATAAATTAGTAGAATGTGTTAGTTATACCATACATATGGTTGTAATGTTATATAAAAAGCAATGTTGGACTCTTAACCTGCCTATACAGTCAGAGTGAACAAACTATGTTTAAACTAGTTAAACCGTAGATCATATCGTTATTGATGTAAACTGGGCGGTTCACCGGTTCAAACCGATCTACGGGTTGGGAGGGTTCCGCGGGTCATTGCCCACTCCAATCTCTTGATTTTAAGATTAGTGCATTTAGTATTTTAGTGTGTTCTTTCTTTTTCCTATTTAAGGCGCATAATTATTTCTCTTATGCTTGAGCCCAACTAAAACTTCAATAAACCCATAACTTAATTTCAGCCCAAATGCATGTTCGTGTTGGAGTTGAATATCCCATTCTGACTTGTGGGCTAAATAGTTCATGTGTCCAACCATTTCAGTGGACTAGTGGAGTTTGCAATGCAAGAATCATTAAGATATCAAATAATAAACATGTTACCAACTGCATTATAATTTTCTAAAAGTTTTTAAGGCGACAAATATGTTTAATATTTAAAGCAAACCGGAATCAATGAACTGAACCGGAACCAAAAGAGTACCACGGTACCGGCACAAACGAGTCTTAGGCTCGTAGCAGACAACGGCGGGCTTGTTTTGTTGTAAGATATGTAACTATGTATGTATGTAATATAAGTGTCCAAGTGGCAGGACCGATCTTTAGAATTCTTAAGAGACTCTGGTCCTAGGGCGTGAACAAATTATGGATCCTATAATATGATGTATAAAAAATCTAAACCAAATCACTTGTATCATGCATTCGAAGTGCCAAAATCGATAGCCAATTGATCTTCTCACTTCTGCCTTTAAAATCTTGAGTGAGATTTTTCTTTTTATTTATTTTTAATTCAGGTAATATTATATTAAATTGGTTTAAATTGGATAAGTGACATTGGGCTAAACTATTTAAAATATTAATGGATTCTAAGTTAAGGTTTAATAGGCTAAACTAATTAAAAAATTATTGGGTGTGTAAATAGGTCTATTCATAGTTTATAGTTTTTTTTAAAATACAAACATTTATGCTAACAAATTTAACTCCAAAAATTAATATAAATCGATTAAATGTATTATAAAACTAGAACCAACCCAACATGCATCGGGTTCTTTATAAAAACTAATTTAGCAATTTCTCACATAACCAATTTGAAAGATTAGGAACGAGATATGTTTCAATAGCATACGGAGAGAGGCAATAGAGATATTGGGTGAAATTTAATTCACAATTTTCCTGTGGATAAAGACCAGATGTAAAATTAGAATTTGGAATGGAATTTATGGTGTAAATTATAAATTCATGGCTTTAGTTTTCTTTTCCTATGATATATGGGATGATAAAAGAAATTTTTTTTGTCACGGAGCCATGCAAAAATGATTTTTTTAATAACTTGAATTGTGTATAGAACACACATTAACTGGACAACATTTAATACAAATTAATACAGTGGTTGCACAAAGACTCGTAAGACTATATTTTTCTATAATAGATGACTATACATTTTCTTAGTCACATTTATTTTATTATTAAAATTTTTACAATTTTATAATTAGTAAAGGATACCATTTTGTCATCAAACTATCCTTTTGAAAATGTATTAAAAATTTAAAAACATATTTTCTTTTTTGTTTATATTAAGGTCGTTCACGATGAGACTTATCACCCCAAACACTCTGTCACGTGGCTCGTCACGTGGCTAGATGGATCAGCTATGAGGGTAATCATGGCAAAAAGGCGAGAAAAAAATTATTATTATTTCTTTTTAGTCAACCTTAACATTACATCTTATTATTTTTTACTTACGTTTCATTCAAACAAATAACTTTACACATCCTTATGATGATCCCTAGAATGACTACGTAACGTACTCACATCTAACGTTTGTATAACATTTATGTAATTTTATATTTCTCATTCATCTATGTTTTTTTTTAAATGACACCATCTCAACATCTATCTACCTGCACATATTATGATCGTGTAATTCACATATTTTTATCTCCCCTTAAAAAGGAACTTAAAATAACAAATAATTCATCCAACACCTGCAATTAATGAATTATGCAAATTCAAGACAACCTCAAAACCAAACTCAACAAAAATTTAATGAAAGACATAAAAAAATCCACACCAACATGAATGAAATGGACAATTTGACACTCATCAACTCACCCTTGTCCCCCCATCGCCATGATGACAAGAAAGCAGTCCGACCCAGAATTCATGGACCATCCAATCGCCTGTTACAGTTGTGACAATCATAAATTGCCCACTTTAAGGCCCTTTGAGTTTATGATCAAAAGATTATGTGACCAAAAATTGCAATCTTGATCGTTTTTCACTCAAAAAATGCCATCTTTCACCACGAAAGATTGAAGGTTTCACGTTTGTTGACCCAGAAGATTCAAGGGTTTGTTTGATTTCTGTTGGTTGAGAAGAACCCTAGAAGGATTTTACAGGTAATTCGAAGTTTGAATCGTGTTCCTTCACTTTCTTTTTGTGAAGAAAGCTTGAATTTTTATGGGTTCTTCAATGGATTTATGTTTTTTAAGTTCTTACACGATAATCAATTGTAATTATTGTCTGATTTTGCTGAAAACTGATGATTTTTAGGGTTAATTATGGTTTTATGTATCTTGTGGAATTGGGGATTGGGGATTTTACATTCTGTTGGCTGATTGTGCTCTGTATTACTGTACAGGTGAACATGTATCTGTTTCTTGTTACTGCAAACTATGAACATAATCAAATTATAAAAGAAGAGTGAATATAATATTTAGAAGGTGAAATTAAGGATAATAAAGGCTCAGTGATGAAGTTTATGAAGCTTGGTACTCGACCTGATGTTTTCTACAGTTCAAATGGTGTAAGGTAAACAAAATTAGGCATTTTATCATATGATTTATATCTAATTTCGGATTGAGTCTGAGTTTTTTGTGTTTGTTGCTTCGATTTTTGTTGAATTATTGATGCAAGATGATATTTTTGTATGATTTCAGGTCAGTTTCGTCGGAGGTTCGTACTGACCTTATAATCCAAGTGAATGAAACAAGATATTTGCTTCACAAGGTGATGTTAGTTTTTCATGTTATAAATTCACCATTTTTATATTACTTCTTTTTAAAGTTTGTACCTTGATTATGGGTTGTTAAACTTGATGAAATAATGAGTAAAACTTATTCGAATGCTTGTGATGTTGGTTGTGATTATTGTACTCTGTTTTTCACCTTCAGTTTCCGCTTCTGTCGAAATGCTTGAAGTTGCAGAGGCTCTGTTGTGAAAACAGTGACTCATCACAGCTTCAAATAATCGAACTCTCTGATTTCCCTGGTGGCATCAAGGCTTTTGAGTTATGTGTGAAATTCTGCTATGGAATCACGATCACTCTTAGTGCATACAATATCGTATCAGCTCGATGTGCAGCCAAATACCTTCAAATGACAGAAGATGTTGAAAAGGGTAATTTAGTCCATAAACTAGAAGTATTCTTCAATTCTTGCATTCTCAAAGGTTGGAAAGATTGCATTGTGACTCTTCAAACCACAAAGCCATTTCAATTATGGTCAGAGGAATTGGGGATAACAAGCCGATGTATCGAATCTTTGGTGTCAAAAGTCATTTCTAACCCTATGAAGGTTTTATCACATGACCATTCAAATCAAAAGGGGGATATAGAAGAAACTCACACAACTCAAAGATGGTGGGGCGACTATCTTTCGGAATTAAGGATTGATCTTTATTGGAGAACAATGGCAGCCCTTAAATCAGGAGGGAAAGTGCCACCAAATCTAATTGGTGATTCATTGAAAATATACACTTCAAAATGGCTTCCGAAAATTTCAAGAAAACTTGTAAATGGGTCGGGTTTGAATAGTGAATCAAATCGTACAAGTTCAAATAGCAGATTGCTTCTAGAATCTATAATCACACTACTCCCAGCAGAAAGCAATGCGGTTTCTTGTAGCTTTTTGCTCAAACTATTGAAGGCAGTCAACATATTTCAAGCTTCAGCTTCTTCAAAAATGGAATTGGCAAGAAGGGTTGCACTTCAACTGGATGATGCGAAAGTTTGTGATTTGATGATTCCGTCTGTGTCAAACGAGAGTGATACGATATACGATGTTGACATATTTTTGAACATTCTGGAGCAGTTCATGTTGCAAGTTCAAAGTCAAAGTCAACAAACGAGTTCTCAGAGAACAATGCGATCAGCCAACAAAGATGATTGTAAGTTCAAGGAGGGACGTGGATGTTCTTCTGCAGTTATAAATGGTTCCATGATTAAAGTATCTAAGCTTGTTGATGGATATCTGCAAGAGATTGCTAGAGATGTGAATGTACCATTGTCAAAGTTCATTGCTTTGATGGAATCTGTTCCTGAACTTGCAAGGCTGAAGCATGATGATCTTTACAGAGCCATCGACATTTATCTCAAGGTTATCAAATTTATAAATATTTACCATAATAGTCTTTTATTCAGTCCGATTTTTCTAATGTTTGACTTTTTAAGTACAAACAAAGCAAGGGGGTGTTTGGGTGTGCATTTGAAACTGGATATTGCCACTAAATGACTAGTAGAGGTGGCAAATAGGCCGTCTGAGTAACAGGTCAAAACAAGTTTGTTCTGATAGGGGCATGTTTTCAGTTTTATTATGGGCCAAAGCGTTCAGTTTGACCCGAAGCATTGTTTTCCAAAATTTTGAACTTTATTTTGTAAAAATGTTAAACTATTATCTTGGCTATAAGCATAATAAATCAGAAATTTTTACCTCTTATAATTAGAATCAATTGACATGATATTTGGAGACCACCTATTTTTCTAACACTTATCAGAGTCTGTTTTTTATTTTGAAACTTTGACTTTTGGTCAACAGTCGCACCCGGACCTAAACAAAAGAGAAAGGAAGGACCTTTGCCGAACACTAGACTGCAAGAAACTCTCTTTAGAAGCATGCATGCATGCAGCACAAAATGAGTTGCTTCCATTACGGGTCGTGGTGCAAGTGCTTTTCTCTGAACAAACCCGCGCTGCAATGGCTGGGGGTCAGCTGACCAGGCTGCCCAACAACATCAAGGCGTTATTAGCTGCCAAAGGTACTGCACCAAGCCCACCTGATTCACTAACCACCACCACACACACACCAAGACCACAGGATGAATGGCTCAAGTCACCAAACCCAAGTGTTTCTAGTTCAAGGATGAAACTAGTTGCAGATGACAAGGTAGCTGATCAGTCTTTGAAGATCCAACAACCTCGTTTGGTTCCTTCTCGGCCCACAAGGACGATGGTCAGTAAGTCGAGGTTTATGAACCGTAGTGGATATGAAAACTAATCCCTAAAAGTTGTATATTGTGAATATGAGACTTATGTTTTGTGAATGATTGTCCTTATGATGCATATGTGATAGATACACAGATCTTGGGTTATATTTGTAATTTTGTATATCACATGATAATTGAGGGCTCAAAACTCAAAAGTTAGGGATAAATTCATCTATTTCTTCAAACTTGAATAATATCGTATTTCATCAAAGAATGGGCTCAAACTTGAATAGGTCAAGCTGCCATCAACATTTGGTCCTCGAGACTTTACGAGGTCTATGGGCTCATGCCTATTTGCTGTTAGCTATAATATAATAGAAAACATACAAGTTGTTTAAGGTTTAAGTATTATGGTGGCAAAAGCTGTATATTTTGGTGTATAATTAGCGTGTAAATGAACTGTTCTAACAAAAGAAAAAAGAAAAAGATATAAAACATGCAAGTTGGGGTGGAAGTATGTTAAACAAGATAACACTTTTTTCTTACATCCAGTGACAGGAATAGTTGTAAGTTACACTTTTGTGTAATAAACCGCACTATGCTAAGTTGTGACGTGTATTCGCTGCAAATAAAAGACTGTAAGTGAATTAGAAGATGAAACTGTCTTGTAGATTTGCAGCCAATTTCGATAAGCACAGTTCATCTCTGTTGTTTCATCCTTTTGCCACTGTCATTAGCAACATGGTACCAATCTAATTTTAGATAGATGATAACTATAATCATCAATGCTATATGTAGTTATTATTATATAAGAAGTTTAAAATAAGTAACTTCAAGTTGCTTAGTTAAGATAGAATGTTCTCACTTAGACACTAATCTTGCCGGCCTAATCTTTGGCATCTTCCTTTGTCTATATATGATCTCAAATTGACTTTATTTATTAATTAATGATTATAGCATATTAAGATTATTATATGTCTAATGAACAATGCTAGGAAGACAAAAGGAATATCCTAATAAGTAATTGAAACTTGGTTAGAATAAATTATAGATTTTTCATGTTTAACAGTTGTTAAAATGAAGAAAAACAACATCTCATTTGCAGACCACACCTGTATTCTCTTGGGTAATTCACAAGTAAATTGTTTACATCGACAAAGTTTTGTTAACTAACAAAACCGAAGAGCATAAAAACACAAAAAGATCCTTAGAAGCATTAACAAACAAACACATAGTGACAAAGAGAGATTATACTAACCTTCAGTTTCATTCTGTTGCATTTCCTGTGCTACTTTTCTTGCAGACAATTCATGGCCTCTCAGAACTGCGTGTTTCAGCTTCTTGTTGTTTTCACCTCATCTTTGATCCACATGATCCTCTGTCTTCCTCTAAATCAACTACATGAGTTCCCATTCACCTGCTCCAAAGAGATAAAACCTTGCAGCTCTATACTCTACCAACACAATGATCTTACAGAAGACAATCTTTCGCTACTGTATTCAGTTGACATATCACAGATTCAAACAATTACCCAAGGAGACAAGCAACACCACCTTGTAACAGTCCCGTGTTCATGCCAAAACGTGAACAACACGATTGCATACTTTTACGACACCATCTATACAGTACAAGAACATGATACATTCTTGAATGTTTCTGATCAGTTTTACAGTGGGCAAGCTTGGGCGATTGGAGATGAAGGTTCAAACTTTAAAGCGAACACAAATGCCACGATGCATTTGTTATGTGGCTGTACTGAAACTGATTCTCAAGTTATGGTCACATATACTGTTGAGCCACATGATACACTTTCAGATATTGCTAATAGGCTCTCGGCTGAAGTGAGTGAGATCGAGAGCGTGAACAGTTTTTTGATTCAGAAACCGGGGTTCATAGAGGTCGGTTGGGTTTTGTATGTTCCTATGTATAAGAATGGAGCTCCATCACTAAAAGCAACAAGAAAAGGTAAGTTTTTCGAGTAGTAAGATTGTTAGATGTATCCTTAATGTTCTTGGATGTCATGTAAACTTATCTGTTTATTTTGTTTTGATGCAACAATAAGTAGTTTGGAGGGTGTTCGTGATTCTTTATCCAGACTGATTTTCTGATAATCAGCGAATGAATAAATTGTTTTAAAAAACGGTTTGAAGTTGTTTACTGTAAGACTGCTTATTCAAAAATCACAAGAAGCAGATATCTGGTTTTAATTAAAAACATAAGGCAAACACCCCTGGATCTTAACATGTGTATGTAGGTTTGCATCGAATTTGATTAGCAAGTATACTGATCTTCTTTCACTTCATCAGGAAAGGATCATAAGTGGGTGATTATATTTGGCGTATTTTTATCGGTCATTGCACTTTTATTATGTCTGTCGATCATATTACTGCTCATAAGGAAAAGATCCAAAGAACATGACAAAGAAAACCCGAAGGACGTATCAAAAATCATGAGCATGAACAAATCAGCTTCCACACACACTCGATACCTCAGTAAAGATAATATGGAAGGTTCGTTGGTCATTCAATCTAGATTTCGATTCATAATTATTCCTAAGAGGCAGTTTTGAGTTTTGACCCATTTACTTATAGATGGATTCATTTTAGTTGTGTTTTATCTTTAACTAATCAAATGCTTCAAATCAAAATATTTGACTAAAAGGGAACCAGATCACATTAGCTAGGTTGAAAGTCACCAGAAGTCTATATTTAAATGATACAACTTTTTATATAGTATTTATTCAATGATTTAGAGCATTTCTGTAACAATATTGTACTTGTAATCATAATTAACACATACGTGTTTGTGAGTCAATGAGCATGTTCTGTTTTGACCCATGCTAAAGAATAGACCAATTTCAATCCAAATCCGTTTCCATGTGCTTCAGTCACACATAAAAAGAACTCAGGTATAAACATTTATACAGGAATAACAGGTTTTGATACAGAAAGACCGTTAATATATGATTTTAGCGAGATAGCTGCGGCTACAAACAATTTCGATGATAGTAGAAAAATTGGAGAAGGTGGATATGGGAGTGTATATTTTGGTATATTAGGAGAAAAGGTACCCAAAATTTATTTTAATTAAGGAGAATATGTGAATGCTTGCCTCATTTCTCCCCAAAACATTGATTATCAATCAATCTCATGGTTTTAGGAGGTTGCCATAAAGAAAATGAGATCTAACAAGTCAAAAGAATTTCTAGCAGAACTCAAAGTCTTATGCAAGATTCATCATATTAATGTGGTAAGTTATCGTATTTTTCAAAGTTAAGTAACAAGATTTTCTAGCTTCGCGAAACTTTTTGATAACTAAAGAGACTCGAATAACAGGTGGAGTTACTGGGATTTGCTAGTGGAGATGACCATTTGTACCTGGTTTACGAGTTCATTTCAAATGGATCTTTAAGCGAGCATCTTCATGACCCTTTACTCAAAGGTACTATCTTTCAAGATTCTTAAGGATAACTAAAAAGTAACAAATATATATATAAAAATTAAAAAAGGAAAGAAAATTACTGATCAGAAGATAACTCAGGTCATCAGCCACTTTCTTGGACTGCAAGAGCACAGATTGCATTGGATGCTGCAAAGGGTATCGAGTATTTTCATGACCATACAAAGGAGCGGTATGTACACCGAGATATTAAGACAAGCAATATTTTACTTGATAACCGCTTACGAGCAAAGGTACTAACTAAGAACTTTAGTAATGTTTTTATGGTTCATAAAACCAGAACACCTATCAATTGCTTAAATTAGGTACTAAAAAGTCAAAAGCCTTTTAGCTCAGATAAAAGCTCTTAAATTTTCCTAAACATGGCAAGATTGGTGGGACCGAAGGATTGGGTAACAAGTTAAAACGAGTTTGGGTTGAAATGGGTGAGCTGCAAACACCTTTGTCCATTAAAAAAAGAATATTTAATGCCAAATATGCATAATATCTTTGACCCGTTTTCCTTCTAGCGAAATTTTTTTATCTGACCCGTATGAGATAAAATGAAACGCTGAGCAATTAAGTAAATGGGTTAAATTGCTGCATATACTTTTCCTATCAAGAATAGCTTTCTTTATATCATCTAAAAAGCAATAAAAAATTATAATGAGACTCAGCTTAAAATTTTATGTCCATAAGGTTGCAGACTTTGGTTTAGCAAAATTTGTTGGAAGAACAAATGATGACGATTTTATAGCAACTCGCCTTGTTGGAACGCCAGGATATCTTCCTCCAGAGTAATTTTCTAAATCTTACATGTCATATAAACCGTTGCACAAGTTTTTGCTTCACTAAAACACGTTTAAAATGATTGACAGGTCCGTCAAAGAATTGCATGTAACAACAAAAACCGATGTTTTTGCATTTGGTGTGGTTCTAGCAGAGCTTATAACAGGAAAGCGTGCACTTATGCGTGACAATCGAGAACCCAGTAAAATGAAATCACTCATAACAGTTGTAAGTTTGTACAGAAGCATGTTCAATACATTGGTCATGATTGTTGGCAACATAAGTTGATCAAACCAATAGTTGTAGTTCTGAATCTAGTGTTTCTGCTACATCACCAACATAATCTGTACTAAAGATCCATTGGATATGCATACACATACACATAGAGGTGCAGAATCAGGATTGGGCCTAAGATCAGTAAAAAAAGACCGAAAGGCTCGGTTAAGCCTAAATGCCCAACTCATCCTAAACAACTTTCCTCAAGACTAGTTCAGCCCGAGCCTGGTCCTTGATCTGGCTAAGCCCGAAAATCTAATCCTAACCGGTACTTTTTGCATCGGCTCAATGTATATTAACCAATAGTGCTCTAACCAAATTTTGGCTTCTTCACATGCCTCCAGATAACCGAAGTGTTCGAAGAAGAAGAAGATCCAGAAGGTGCACTAGTATCCATCAGAGATGGTAGCCTCAGGGACAATTATCCTATTGATGATCTCTACAAGGTTAGTCTCATTACTATGTTACTACTGATAATCAAAACCGTTATTTCATCCAAACACCTCAAAAACTATCGTATCAAAACACAATAAGTAGATAAGAGTCTCATAAGCAACTCTAAACACCCTCTAAAAACTTTAGCCAACATGTTTATTTTGCAGATGGCTGAAATATCATATTGGTGTTTAAATGAAGATCCGAATAACAGACCAGAAATACGCGAGGTGGTTGAGTCCTTAGCGCGAATAGTGATGTCATCGGTTGAATGGGAAGCATCATTGGGAGGGAGTAGCCAGGTTTTCAGTGGTGTATTTGATGGCCGCTGAAAATTACACTATCCGTTGATTGATCGTGGTTATCAACTGATATTGTCAGTGTGTAAGCAAGTTTTAGCTCATATGATGCAGTAAAAGTTGTGACATTTTCATTTTGGCACATCTTATACCAACTGCAGTGTTGATTTTCTTAGTCAAAAAGACCAATTTACTCTTATTTATCAAAGTTAATGTGGCCATTAGTAGCTAAACCTGTCTTTTACTTTGAGGGTAGTTAGTAATATTGCTCATTGTAAACTCACACTTTAAAATGTGTAATTTGGCAATTATTATTTGAGCATATTACCATATATTTTTGTGTTTTTTTATGTCTTCCTTGTGGTTTTCTTATCTTTGTTTTTGCCTTTTCGCTTTTAACTAAAAACGAATACAAAATCATGTCTGTTCATTTAAATTACTAAACGAACACAAAGGTTGTGCTGAAATGATTCGCCAAAAGTCTGCTAAACATTCTCCATAATATTTTTAACGACATGATGATATGATCAAACGCCAACAGGAAAAAGGGAAAAAATGTTAAGATGAAGCATATGGATTGTACATTGAATGAATACATATGAATTTCATATAAATCGCGAGAGTTGTACAACATTGATGCATATATGCATCGTTCTATCATAAGAGATTGACAAACTATGAGAACATGAGAATACATGACTGTTACAAATGTCAAATGTATGTATATATAGCATCTAACCTCGTCAATGAACATGGTCTGGCATTGTTGGAATCTTTCTAAACGCGTGTTTCCTACAACGCTCAAAAATACTGTCATATATAAGATCAAATTGTACTCCTGCTCTTTCGCGATTCACTATGAAAAGAATGTGATCCCCTTCCACCACTTTGTAATACCTGCAAGCCCAAACCATATTCAAAACCACACATACAAACAACCCCTCATGCGTATTTAAGAATTTGAACATAAATCATACCAAACGCCCGTTTGCAAAGGTTGGCATTCAGAATCTTCAACCACAAATCGACTAGGGTGTTCAACCGGGAGCCTAGGGTGAGTCATTGACACAGTATTTAACGCGCCATCATTATCCCACCAATCTTCATCCCTGAAAACCAAAACTTATAACATGTTAATGTAACATACAGGATTCTGTAAAGACGTTATGTTTTTATAAAACGTCAACTGACCTATAGCCCTTGAAAGGTGGAGAGACGTCCGGTGGGTGCCTCCATTGACACATCTGCAAGACTCTGATAAAAAGCAACGGGTGGATTCCTAGCATATTTGATGGTACTGTACGACCCATGAAGTTTGCAGTACGTTTTGTTGCATAACTAAAGTAGTATGTACTAGGAAATGTGTTTAGATGGCTATTGAGACGTAAAGACCCTTGGATCGTTAAATCTGGAAGGATCCAATCACCAGAAGCAAACGGGCCAGAATTTCCAAGAAGACGATCAACAAGTCCCCAAACACCAGCCTTCTTCCATGACATATTGAAATGATCAAAACCGAAATTGTAATAATATTTTAGAAAAGGAATGTCCATCCAATCATAAATGATGACACCAACGCGTAACAGTTGGAGAAGGCATATGGGTTTCAGGGATTTCCCGTCTTCTGGCCTGAATAACAAAGTGAATATTATTGCATAATCTTGACAGTTAAAGTTTAACAGATTCCCATCCAATCCCATCAAATAACACAAATACTGATGCATAAGTTTTAAAATCTTGACAGTTAAACTTACTGCATTCCATCCAAGTAAGCTCGAGTAGTCCCGTTAAATGCACCAGATAAAGATGTTACACTAAGTACCCAGTTTTCAGAAGTGTTTTCATATCCCCTAAATGCCTGCAAATTTACACCATATCCATCTTTAAAAAGAGACCTCAGTCATATGCATTTTCTACACCTAAAAAGCCCAATACATTTTAACAGATTGGCATCAATCTTTAACAAAAAACAAACCTTGTCAGCCAACATCTGCTGCAGAACCCGAATCACCTGTGCACCAGCGGAATGCCCAACAAAGTGAATTGGATGATCTTCATCCCATTGAGGGTAATGCCCTAATAAACACCAAACAAATTATTAGAAACTTTAATCGAAATCCACTTGAATCTTGACTTAAACAGGAAATCCACATTCGATTGTCGAGCCTATAGCGCGATTATCATATAAAAACTGGAAAGATTATTATTTTAGCTAACCTTGTTCATACATCCTTCCAAACTGAGAATGCCCACAAGCCCTGCTGTGTTCTTCACCATAATCAACCTGCCCACCTTTCAAGTAATAAAACAACTCTCTAGCCCTAATAACAAGCACAAAAACCCATCATCAAACCCATACATTCATCAACATAACAAAATCACATCAACAAAACAACAAATTCTTCGATGCAGTTTACGAACAAACCTGTCGTAAATACTGGTTAATGAGCCCAGATCAGGCACCAGAACCTTCTCATCTTTCTTCTCTGCACCAGCAAAATAAGATAATCCACCTAACCTCTGTCAAACAAACCAAAACAACATTGTTATCAAACGATTCGAAACTCAAAATTGAATCAACAAGTCATCACCCAAAATGAAAATTAACTCAAACTTCATAAAGAAGCTGAAATTTGAAACTAATTACCCCTTTCCCAAATCCAAAAATCCCATGAACAAGCACAATGGGAGGCAGATCATTATCACCGGTTGCAGACCCAACAAACTGTTCATCCCTAATCGATGGTTCGATATTCGACTTGAAGAGGAAATCATTCAAAGCCAACGAAAGATCACCAGCAACCGCAGAGCTAAAAATGTAAAACCCATATAGCAAATGAACCACCGAACTCACGCATAGCTCGATCAATTGAAGGGCCGCTACAGAAAACCTAAACATTTTCTACAACACCCACAACAATCTTCGGCGTAAATTCAAGAATCTTTGCCGTGATAACAAGATTTTTAGCCTGAAATTCAAGATTTTTGACCAAAATTCAAGATTTTTGGCCGGAAATTCAAGAAACAGAGCCTTCTTCAAGGTGGAAATCAAGAAGAAGGCCCTATTTCTTCAAGAAATTTGAAGACCCAGGTGAAAAATGGTTTATATATCAAAATGGAATTTCAATTTTTCAAGAGTTTTGTTGGTTAGCGAAAGAAGGTGAACGTTTTCCACCAATTTCTAACTCTTTAACTCGTTTCAGGAATTGGTATTTGGAAGTACAGCGCATTACAGAGGGCAAGTTTGTGTTCACTCATTCAATTTGACATCAATTTGTACAAAAAAGAGTCCAAAAAGGTTGCTGTGGATTCATGCCACGTGGCATGATCTTACACGTTGATCAAATAAGTGGGTCCTACCTTTTGAGGTGTGTAAATTTGGGCTATATTGTAGCCTTAAATAAATGTGTTTAGCATGCAATTTTAATATTTAAGTATGACATTTAAATAGTTAATGAGTCCATAGAATCTACCTATCTATCTATATCTATCTATATCCCTAATAAACAGGTAACTAATTTCGTAGGGGTGACAATTTTAACTCCTTGAAATTCATTTTTTCTTTTATTTTCATTTGTAATCAAACTTCATAGTTATTGCTTCTCAAGATTTTTTTCCTTGTTTCTTTTTTTATTAGTATTATTATTCTGTTCCTCATTTAAAACTTAAAACATCATTTTGTTAATTTTAATTCTTTATTACTAACTAATGTTTTCTTTATTCAATTTGTGTAATATACAATTCTCTAATCTAGTATTGAATAAATCAAATTATAAATGTTGTTATCTTTTAATACTAGAGTATGTAGTTAGCTTTTTTTAATAACTTCATCCGCTTTAAGTAAAAGTTATTTAAAAACACATCAATATATTAATTTCAGTTAAAAGTATGTTAGAATATCTTATCAAATGACAAATATATGTATATTTTCCCTTAAAATCTTATGAAAAAGGAAAAAAATATTCGTGTTAGAATAGATATGATGATATTTTTTACTTTGGCATTTTCATCCTTAGTTAAGTTTTCACATAATTAGTATAGATAAAACTAAATGCATAAGTAGGTGACTTACGTGATTTAATATGATAATGGTCAATTGGTCTTAATGAAAAAAAAGTTGAATATTTAAGTGGTTTCTACATACATTATAACTATGGGTTATAGGAAACCTTGAGTGGTGATTATTGTGTATTTACACTTGCTTTCCATAATACTTTAATAACGATAAAGTTTGCAAACTAAAGAAGTACAAGAAAAGAAATATAACATTAGATGTACACGACATCCATCTTATATACATAAATCACTTGATTGTCAAAGGATATTATTAATTGAGCAACCAAAAAATTAGTCGTGAGTTCCATGTGAAAAAGCGGATAATATTACTTGGTATGAGAGTTCAGATGTTACAAATGATATAAAAATCACTAATGTATTGTTCGAGATGATGGAGGCAAACCTCATCAATAATAAAGTTACATTCTTGTTCATCGCCGGAAAAACCTTATCAAGAACGATGAGTTCATAAGAGGAGGCGTTCATAACCCCCTTGGCAACTCCCACACAAGTCGTGGACAAAGAGATGTTAGATTCATTATAAACGTTCCTCTTCAAATATCAATTACGCGTTTTGGGCACAAAACAAATATACAAGCTCCTTATTGGTAAAACAGACAACATTCATTGATATGAAATGTCAAATGTTATACGTCTTCCCTTACGTAAGTGAGGATCACACCGATATTAACGGACTACATTGCAAAAGATAATGTGTTCTCCCATCATTACTTTTTTTCTTTGAATCTCAATACATAAGTATACTTGCATAAGACATTCATTTTACATACTCAAATGACTTGACCGTCAAAAATGTTTCTCAAACACCAACCACGAGATACCTTCTCACGTGTTCCATACATGTGTAGCTCCAATCCAAGATCAAAGAGGTTCATAAGTCTAACCCAACATCATGGTTTAAATCATAAAAAAACAACAATCAACAAACCATATGTTCTTTTAACACATTAGTAGAACATGTGAACAACATCACAATTTGTGTCCTACTTAATCAAATATAGATACAACTTATAAAACACAATTTGGTGCCTATGTGCCTATGTACATGCATCTTGTTTAGAATTATTTTTAAGTCTTACAACAAACGAACTTATAATTGATAATATATCATGATATGGTATGTTATAATAATTATTATATATAGTAATAATGCATGCTTATATCATAAAATCTGACCATGTGACAGGCACGTGCCATCTGGGCTCTATCTGAAGTACGTTAGGATTTGGTGACGAATAAAGATTTGATGGTGAAACATAAAGATGTCTTGTGGGTAACGATAATGACTTGATACAAAATGTTTAATTAAAAATTAGCTTAAAAGTGAATAAAGTGAAAATCGAGGGGTGAAATGTGGAAATAATAAAAGATTCTTTTTAGGGTTTTCCACCGAAAGAAATAGAGTGAGACGTGCTGGATCAGAGCTGGATGATTCCTTATCCAATCAATGTGTAGTGGGCCCACTCTCCCAACCATATTTAGAAACGAGTCGCTTTTAAAGCGATTCACATAAAACAATGTCAATATTTATTTCTTATCTTCAAAAGCATCATAAAAAATGCTTACTTCATTGTTAACTAGTTTTTTTTCCCGCGTCACTCGTCGTGAGTCTGGTCAATTCTCTCACATGCAATACTGTGTTACTTTGGTTGTTATCTGTATGGTTTGTTAGAAGTCATAAATTCTAAGTTTGGTGATAAAAGTAAAAAATATTAAACTTTAACAACCAAACTTTAAATTCTTAAACTTTAATGACCAAGTCAAGCGCTACTCGAGGGGGAATCCGGTAAATTTTTGCACATGCAACGCTGTGTTACTTGGTTCGTTATTTGTCCGGCTCAAAAACCATAAAATTGAAGTTTTACGGCGAAACTCAAAAATACTAAACTTTGGTGGCCAATCTCGTAAAAATAAAATTTCACTATAAATAATTTAGTGGTCAAATTTTATTATCATTTACTTTAATGGTCAAAGTTAAAAAAACAAATTAATAACCAAACTGTAAAATCTTAACTTTAATGGCCAGAGTAATAAAACAAATTGACATCTCACATATAAAATACAAAACTTTAGTGGCCAAACTTGATAAAATATAGTTTCATTCTAAAAAGTTTAATAGTCAAACTCCAAAAACTTAAACTTTAACGACCAAAATCAAATAAACAAAAGTTAGAATAAAAAAATAGAAATACTGAAAAAAACTTGTTTAAAATTATTATAAAATTAAAACTAAACTATTCATTTCTCATTGTATATAATAATAAAGTAATATCATTTTTTTCATATTTACCAGAATGGTATCCCGGTTTTCTTTTTTAAAAATCGAATGTTTAAGTTCCGCAATAGACAAGTTAGTGGATTTAATAACTGTTAAATAATTTGAACGGTATAATATTGATATTCTTTTTCTTTTTAAAACTAAAATAAAAGGTTTTGTTGTTCTGATTTCAAAATTCACTATTAGTATAGTTGGACTCGAAGTAATTTGAGAGTTAGTTCGTTAAAACATTAAACCTTATATTTTATAGTTAATTTTAATCGTGCTTCTTAAGTTTTGATTAAAATAACTATATTTATCACAGTGTGTCTTTGGGTGGTATGCTTCCCTTGGAATAGTGGACGAGTCAAGTCATCAGCGTTGTCTGTATTCACGGGTGTGGGTGGTCTTTCGCCAATGTAACCCGGGTGACCGGGCTTAATAATTATTCGTTGACCGTTAAAAAAACACTTCTGACTTAGTTGAGCTAATCCAGAGTTAACTTTATCACTTTGTATCTTATTTTACGTGAAAAGAATTGTTATTGATAACGTATTTTATATAGATATGACAAATTGAATTGACGATAACTTTAACTAAAATTAGTGTTTAACCAGTGATGAATAAAATGGTAAACGTGTAAAAGAAGGGATGGTAGAAGGGAGCACACGTAAAAACCATATTTATGCATGTTTTGCGGTTTCTTCTTCTGAGTTTAAAAAAAGAGAACAAAAATAAAGCTCAAACCAACATATTTTTATAATGACATTTGAGTGAAAGTTTAATAAATAAAATTGTTAAAACACATGGAGATCGCCTTATTAACATCTTCTATTTACTTTATGGGGATCACTTTCACGTTGTTTCTTTCTAATATGATCGAGATACCAATCTTCTTCCTAATTTTTCTTTTTTTAGAATCATAAAGAAAACTTCTCACTAATGAATATAGTGATCAGTTTTACAAACTTTTAACTTCTCTTTGATTATGATATAGATCACCAATACAATACATATTCTCTCGTATGTGATTGAGATCATCAATATATTAAACATCAAAGTTTTATGGTTAACATTTACTGATTATCAGCCCAGATGGTTGAGATGAGATACCAAACATCATTATATGGGAAGGTTTGAAGTTCAAGTTTCGCTCGGATAAAAAATGTTCTAGCGGTTGTGGGTTTTAGCGGGTTGAAAGTGCGAACCATTTATTTTAATGTAAGCAAGTATTTTTTTAACGACAAATGTGCGACTCTGCTTCGGAAAATAAATGTTATCTTAATCGGGTCCACCTATTCGTTTCCAACCGAGACCGCACCCCCAACCCCCTCATGAGGAAACTCGTTGTTGAGAAAACTCACTGGCTTAACTCTAAGCAATTTGTTTATAATGAGACTTGAACACATGACATCCAATATTTACATGTCATGAGTAACTCACCTTAATCAGTTGAGTTAATGATCATTGGTAATGTAAGCAGGCAATTACAAATAAGTAAAGAGTACTTGGAGACAAATTTTAGATGTGATATTTGATTAGTTGATATATTTATTTGAACACTTGATAGGATAAAAAATTTAGTGACGTGAAATTAGAAATAGTAAAAGAAACTCTTGAGTAACAATAATCCTTAACCAAACTCGTTAAGGTAAGGCACTCATGCCATGTAAATAAGGGAGGTCACGAGTTCAGGTCTCACTCTGAACAAAATGTTCAGAGTTGAGCAAGAGAGTTTTTTCAGTAATAAGTTTCATCCTAAGAGGATTGGGGATGCGATTCTAGCTAATAAATGACTAGGTGTGCCCGATTAAAATAACACTTATCATCTGAAACAATACATACATTTGTTGTTAAAAAAAGAAACTCTTGAGTAATAACACAAGAGACTATAGCTTGTAGTATCAAGATGCAACTAGCTACTCCATGACTCAAGGTCAATGGGCAATTTACAACTCATATATGAGTTGATATCAATACGAAATTAAAATGTCATTACATTAGGTTATGTGTTAAATTTCACAAGAAATGTGTGATTGTCAACTTATTAATGTAATGTGTTAAATTTCACAAGAAATGTGTGATTGTCAACTTAACAATTTACAGACATGAAGCACATTAGATTGTGTGTACTAACCGTTCAATGAACATATGGACCAATTATATTTTAAGGTACAAGTGGTTTGTAAATGTCAAACACATTTACTCAGGTTAAGATTGTAACAAAAAACTTTATGAGTAACCTAATTAAAATAATTTCAAAACTTAAATACTATTTTACAAAGTTATCATTTAGATTAACAATTAACTTTGATTTTTTATACACTTCAAAACATAAAATAAAATTATAAATATTATGATTACACCTTATTATTTGTATTTGAGTGGTGACATGCACATGCCTCATTCGAGTCTTCTTTATTTATAGTATTTAGAAAAAAAGAAATAATGTTATCTTTGTAAAAAGCTATAAACAAAAATTGAACACGGACTATAGGTAAATGTGCCAAGGGTGAAGGGACCACCGTTTCAACTTTAAATCCAAGAACCGTTCGCCATTTTTGCTTTTTCCCTTCTTTAATTTATGTTTCCTTCTTTATTTCATATACAAAATTTCATATACAAATGACAAACAAATCTGATCTTTCACGATTTAGATCAATGCCCATAATTGAATAAGCAGTCAAGCCACGCTAACAGACATATTAGCAAAACAGTAGAACGTCTCAGATGAACACAGGTTCATCATCATTGACAATTTAATGTTTTCAAGACAATGAAACAACATAATCTTAATACAATCTTACCAAACAAAATAATTGTTGTAATAAGAATTTAGCACTAACCGGGGCGGTCAATTGTGTACGCACCAAACTCAGTGTGATAAAATATAAATTATAATCATCACTTCTTATTTTTAAATTATATATTCATCAAAACATAAAAACAACTTAGTTAAAAACAACTTAGTTAATTATTTTTTTGTCCGGCACCCGCTGATGACTATTGACAAAATTTTAATTTACTACAATATACTCTCTTTATAATATAATCGGTATAACATGTATCATCTAATTTTCATATTCAATAATATCAAATTAAGATAATACAGGAATATCTATGTTAAATAAAGTAACCAAAATAGCATCAAACGTCATTTACTAAAGCCAATAATTTAAAAGGTTCTTTAAATAAACACATAACTATTCTAAAATAAAATATATGATGATAATACCGGAATATGTACGTAGAACCAGTTAATTTTAGCTCAACTGGTTAAAAATATGTACACATAACATATAAATACGAGGGAGGTACTGAATTCAAGTGTCACTCTAAGCAAAATGTATAAAGTTAAGCCAGTGAGTTTTTTCAACAATGATTTCCTTCTGAGAGAGTTGTCCCGATTGAAAGATGAATAGGTGAGTCCGATTAAAATAACACGTATTTTTTGAAACGATTAAAATAACACGTATTTTTTTGAAGAAGTGGTAGCACATTTACTTTTTGAAACAAATAGAATAATGTAGAAATCAAGTCCCAAAAAGAAAACTAAAATAATTCAAGTATCTTATGAGGCGTTGGGATTTTGAAGAGCGCGTGAAGGAGAAGAAAGTTATTGGCAATTGGACACATGGGAGGCTATAGAAATGCTGAGTTTGTTGGTGGTTGAAGGTAGTTTAGATTATATTTTTAGGGTGGGTTGACTCATCATGGCTTAAATGTATAAGGAATTTTATTTTAATAATTGATGTATATATTATTTAAATTGTCTGTATACATGGTTTCAAATTGATTTGATCAGACGTATACGACATCCAGTTATTTGAGACCTTATCGTGTTAAAACATCTCCAACGAGGTGAGAGGTAGGGGATGGGGTAATATATGTTTACACAGATAGCCTAGGACGTGAAATTTAAGAGGATAAATAAAGAAAGTGAGAGATAAAGACATGTTCATAAAAAAAAACTTAGTACTTTATATTTAATTAATAAACAAACATAAAGACGAGTTCTTTTACTTTATTTCTAAGCTGAATACAATTTGTTTGGTCATCGCCAATCATAAAAACGAGACACCTATTAAAGGAAGCCTTAAGTAAATGAGAAATAGCCGATTCTTCATTTTTGATTAGTTGACCCGTTGGCTAATATAATAGAATATTGATTTGTTTTGGGCCATAGCTTGTTTAGTCTAGTTGAATGCTTCATATCAAAACCTGCTAGTGTTTTTAAAATCGTTTTTTTCAGTTAATATTCAACCATCAAGGTAAAATGTTTTTAGTTTTATTTGTGGATCTAAATCTCTGATGCTACATTGAACATGGCACAAATATTACTAAATTTTGGGTTGTGATTTCTAACCCATGTAATAAACAAATCGTGCTCGGTTTGACATATTTAACCTGATTAATCAAACTAGGTAGTTTTGTGTTGATTACCTTAACCTTTTAGTTAAAAGTTTGACCCGTTAACTCGTTTGGAATTTAAAAGCATAGAAATATTTTATAAGATCAACCTTCACATTGATGACAAGTTTAACCTAATTATCATAACCTGTTAATTCATTAATGATCTGTTTATAGCTTAATACAACCACTAAAAATAAGATCTATCCCAGCTGGCATTATTCTTTAAACCACCTAAAATATCTATTTCTGCTAATATTTCACGTCTTTCTATTTATGGTTCTTATGGAGCTACATTGCAACAAATCTTCTGGTTTGACTACTCTAGCTAAACGAGCTACACATATTGCGTTTTGGTTACATGATTTGAAAACACTGTTAGTCATGACTCATTAATCTTCCAACTTGACATGCTTAACCCTCACTTATGAAAATCCTTTAGATCATGTTTGTTGCTTTGATTGCGTCACAACATAACATACTCCAACTTAACGTCACATCAACACATCACAATTTCTCTTTTAGCCTCTTTACTACTTTCATCACATGACAACATATCCAATTACATTCAAATACTTTGTCTGTGTATGAGAAAAGAATAAGAAATTTTTTTTCACAAGCATTGACACACCACCTCCGCGTTTTAGCGCCCCAAGAATGGCGTTAGTGGTGCTACCACATGTACCATGACACCTATGTCCTCACTGGCTCACCGCACCTTTACGGTGAAGGCGTTTAACATAGCCTTATGACCACCATCCTCTTCATTCTAGTCTTTTTTAACTATCACTTTAAATACAACAATTACAGTAAATTTTATGCAATATAGCAAATAACAAATCAATAAATATTTAACTAACCATTTAAAACATTTTACATGAAAAAATTATGGTATGTTAAACTACAATTTGTTTCGTTTTGATATGAATGTTTGAATTTTCAAGAGTCTTATCAACAACCATTAGGCCATTAGCATTTGACAACCGTTCCGTTTTCCCCCATGTGACACATTAGCGTCTATTAGTTTTTCTCATTTTCTTATTTTTTTATTTTACATGGTGTCGTCATAATTTTTCTCCATTTCCTTGTTTATTTTTTTTAAAGAAATAAACTTTCAAAAGTTGATGTGTGGACCAGTAAAATCCTGATGAATATTCTTCGGATTGTAACACCTCACTGGGCGGCCATGGTTTTTCCCGGGATCTCCTCGACTTCTTCAAGGCCCATTCCGTGCGCTCTTATACCAAAAGTGTTTTCATGGCGGGCAACAGAACTTGCCCTTATTATACATGAGGTCATGAGGAAGTTATCTTTCCTCTTTATTTGACTTTTGACTTTCTTAGATCCATAATTTTGACTTTCAATCTAACTAGTAACTTGCAACTACCCATAAATAATTACTAGGACCATGATACAACAGGTACAGATGACCAATGGGTAATTATTTAATAATTTGTTTGTAATTCCTTTTTACTTTTAATATTTTATTGATTCATGTTGGTATTCTCTCACATCTACTTTGTTTTTATATATGAATATATGATCATAATAATACGGGTCCATGCACTCTTTCACCTCTAAGGATCACATCCTATTATTTTCTTAAATAATCTTATTATTGATAATTTTTCTAGAACATTTTTTACGTTCCATCTCTTGAAAAATATACAACTTTGAACATGGTATTCAATTTGAAAAAAATAAGGGGTGACTGGTTGGTGATGGTGACAATGAGCGATAGCAGATAATGAGAAGTGGTGGACGACATAGACATGTGACAACAACGGTAGTATTAACAAGTTAGTGATTAATGCTGGGCTACTGACGGGAACAAAAAAAACCGGTTGATGGTGGTGGGTCACCATTGACGGAGAAGCACAACAACAACCGAAAGAGGTGGGTGGCAGCGGCTTATCAAGTTCTTAAGAAACATTAACCAAGTTATAAACTAAACGTTTAGAAAATAATGTTTCAAATGATTTTCAAATTGTAACTGTAAGTTTAAAACATTATCTATATTCCACGAAATGTTTTCTTAAAAAAACTTAATTCAAACACAATATTCTGATTTTCACTAAACAAAAATTTTAAAAGACACCATAATTTTATACAAGTTACAACTAAAAGCAACCAATATAAGCTACACACATTTGCATACAAAGTTAGAAATACAAATACATAACATCTAGTATTATTTATAACGTTAGAGTTGTTTAACATCAAGTGATTTTCTACAAAAATTGGAGTCCACATGCGAGCATTTAACATTCCAATGTGAAGCATGTGGAGTTATTATTGGCAAATTGGATTAGATTCACTCAAACCTTTGTCCCACTCGGACCCAATGTTTAATCCACTCACTTCTCACGTTATTAGTTCTTTGTTTCTTAAATTTTTTAATCCATAAATTGATTTAAAAATAATTATACAAATGACCAAATTTTGATTATAAGAGCATCTGCAATTGTGTCTCTATTTCTTCTCTATTTCTTTCCTCAATTTGATCATTAAATAATAACTTTTGAAGGTACTAATAAAGTTTATCTATTGTTAAATCAATATGCAAATGATAATTCATTTTCTTTTAGGTAGCGTAATTTAGGTATACCAATAACTATACACACGTAGAGGTTAACCATAAATAGGTTAGATTGAGGGACACCAGATTCGAGATTACGTTTTAGGTTTTCTTAAATAAACATATATTGAAAAAATCACTTTATGATTATATTACTAAAAGACAGAAAAGAAGGGATTAATTGACATGTTTAACAAAATTATCATTATACCTTTGTGATTTAAGGAAAAAACGAAGTAAAATAGCTTGATGGGTTGCATATTTTGGGCTGAAGGAATAAAAAGACGGGCTATGGTCCGTGGATTGTATCCGGTCTCAAGCCCACATACAGATCAAGGACCTTAGGCTAGAGGTGGGCAAAATTGGTTTTGGGCCATACCCGAAACCGGATACAACTAGAGGTGGGCAAACAGATTTTGGGTTGTACCTGAAATCGGGTACAAATCGGGTTTGGCCCAACTGGGTATGCGGTGGGTCAACGAATTTGTTTGATGTAGAAGATGAGCAATAACATGGTTACATATCTAATCTTGAACCAAATTCAACACTGATTGAGGCTCTGATCGAATAGTCACATACACACTTTTTTAGGGGATGCTATCCGAGCCTCGTTCTCCTCTAGCTCCGTTAAAATAATTTATGATTTCGTGGGAGCTACGACGACTACGAGCAAATAATACACTAACATGACTCGTCTATTTTATCTCAGCATATGAGCCCAAATGCCAAATAGCTTATAGAGTTATACACTTATTGGGCCTTATCAATATAGCCCATACACTGGGCCTGCATTCACCCCAAGTATTGGGCCTTATCAATATAGCCCAAAACATTCCGGTTTTATGCTCCAAATGGTTTTGGACTTTTCGTACCATCAAATCAGCAATTCGTCACACCCCCTTTATAAATGGACCAACGATTTAAAAAAGTTCTATTAATTTAATTAGGTGGGACCGTCTTCAAGATCATAGAGTTATATGAAATTAGGGTATAAACCATAAACATCCCTTGAGGTTAAGGGTTCGAATCTCGTCTATAACATGTTAACGTAAATTAGTTGTGATGTAGATTTAGTGGCGTGTGATACGTAAAGTACCATATTGTGTAAAAAAATACCTAATTCAGTTAAGAGTAATTTTAACGGTCCTAGACAAAGTTTTACTTTTTGTATCTAGATGTTAAGATTACGAATATGGGTTCGTCTTGTTCACTTAAACTATAATGTTACCTTTTATCTTATCATCAAATAAAAATACAATTTGAAAATATGAAAAAAAGAAAACAACCCCTCTCTCCAAACTTTTGCCGCTCACCTGGTGTTTTCCCGACACTACACTCTAAAAAAAAGACATTCCTCTTTTGTGAACGAAACTCAAAACTCAACCTACCTTGGTATGTCTCCACAACTTCTCACCTCTCCGATTACCCGAACCACCAAACACCTATGAAAAATGAAACTTTAACATATCTCATGAACGATTTGTCTAATTTGTTTTGCATTCGATAAAATGCGTAAAACAAAGTTAACATAAACTAAATAAAATAAATGTATAAAAACTACATTGTAAGATCAAAACATATGGACCATTTAAATTAAAAACAACAAATTTACATGATTTTGTCAATGTATAATTCGAAACAAACCCTAAAAACTAAAAGAATAAACCATATAAAAAGTAACCTGATCACAAAATGAAAGTAAAACATCAAAACTGATTGTAAAAACATCACCCATGTCCCATGTATTTGTACTCAATTAAACCCAACCCACTTATGGGCATCTTGGGTTTTTACCCGGCCCACCATAATAAATATAATTACCCCAAACATTATTAATCCCGCCTCTTATATCATAGCAATTTGGATTATCAGCTAATACTTTCAGATTAGACAATGGGATTAAGCTATTATCCCAATCGACGACTTGCATGTTCCGAAAGTACGAAGCTTTCCCAAACCCTTCACCCGAGAAGTGCCCGCTACCCATCTCGGTTGAGGTATGAGAACCCGAGGCTTGACTATTCACAACTTCACCCCCGAATTGCACCATACTCGCGTGATCCCGAAGGTGTGTGAACAGAGAGGCTGGCCAGTATCCGACTAAGACCCCCGAGCCAAACTCGAGCCACCAGTTTCCGTGCTTCGGATCCTGCGTGAATTAGCCCAAAATACTTAAAAAAAACAATTGGTATAATTTCATTCATGACATTCTTGCCTTTTAAAAAACATAAGACATAATTTCTTCATAGTGTACAAGGCAAGACTACTTTGAACACATATGATTACACTTCCACCCCCTTAAAGAAACCAAATGATTCGTATCTCTTTATTACTTTTCCTTTTTATACAAAATCAAACCTTTTTTATTTATGATTATTTAAATTCCCTTGAAATTAAAAAAAAATTCTTCTAAAAATTATATATTATTAAAACAAGGTCTTCAGTTTCTTTAGTTGAAGAATTACCTTCCAAATCAGTAAACTGATATCAAACTGTCCACCATTATACGACGAAGTCGGGGATATAGCTGCTCCAATCGCGATCTTGTTATTCGTTTGAACAAAACCCGAGCATAACAGATTGTAGCATCCAGTAGCTTGATACGCGTCGGTCTACAATTTGTTTATAAAAATAACTTTGCATTAAGTAACAAAGTTTATTCCAATACATACATTTTGTCACAAATAAGCTAAAAGAAACAATTCTTACAGTCCAATATGTGAAGAATCTAGGGTAGTTGTCACCATACAACTCTGGGCTAACCTGTTAGATACAGAATTGAATTGAATGAATATATATATAATCATACATGTGTGTATACGTGCATCATGCATGTATGTGTATGTATCATGTATGTGCATCATGATACCTGCCATCCAGCTTCAATGGTGTTGAGATCATCACCAAAAGAACCAGAAATAACCCATATTTGTGACAGACTGAATTCAAATCGATCCGTCACCTTTGGATCCCATACGTTTATGCTTGCTTTTGCTCCATAGTATTGTTCCCCACTCACATAACCAACTGCATGCTGTCCATTAGCCACGAAATATATATACTTTTTAGTGACCAATTTTGATTCATTCATCAATGCAAGCAAACTATGAAATCCACTTTCTTGAAATACAAATCTTGTGCCACTTACTTGAATATCAATTACAAACATTATTATGTTTTCAAAATAAATTAGAAATAATATTATTATGTATACAAATTTAAACGCCCTTTAGTGGAACCTAAGTTTATAAAACTATTCATATTTACTTATTTTAACAGTACAAAATTCTGTTCTACTTTTAAAAAATAATTATTTTTCTCAAAAAAGTTTAATTATCTCCCGTCTCAAATCTGTATTAATAGTTACATTGTAAGCGGTAGTAACAATTCTAGTAACAACTACAAAACATTACTTTCAGGCAAATATGTTAATAATGTATTCAACTTCAATATAAAAGCTTTATATTTTTAGATTGAAATTAAACATTCGATGAAACTTATAGATTAAAATTGAAAAAACTAATTAAACTTTTTAAAATAGCTTGATATTTTTAATATTTTCAAAAATTCATCTTTTAAATTTTTTTCAAATCTTAGTTAGCAAAACCGAATTTTAAACTAAATCTACATGTTTTTACCTCATGGCCACCATTAGCAGCATCTCTTCTCACTGGTTTCACAATCTTTCTACCAAATCTTTGAATAGAACTTGCTCTTAAAACATCATCCTCTGTTGTTCTTCTGATCGGAATCGTCCCCTCGGGGCACGATTCGCCTGATAAACTCCATAATTGATAGTTTTCCGACTCGAATCCGGCGTGATGATGCCCATATGGTCTCTCCGGTGGGTCCTAATTGTTCAAAAATACAACAAAAAATTCAACAAAAAGAAGAAAAATAAAGAAATTTGTAATCTTTAAAGAACCAAAAGTTAAACCCACCAATGGCTTTGTCCCTTTCAGCAATGGATGGTCAAAAGCTGGCTGATGATGAGCCATAACACAATCCAATATATCCCCATCTGGACTCTGCATCAGATGTTCAAATTAATATAGCCAAAGGCCCAAATTAGTATGAAATTGAAGAAATTTAGATGATGTGCAAAAACAGGGGATGATGAAATGTGAAGTGATTGTGTGATTTGATGATTAATTGAACATGGGTGTTGGTGGAAATTGATTAAGTAGTCACCTGAATTGTTTTGACAGAAGGTTTGTTGATTTTCATGAGATGTGTTCTGATCAATCTCATTTTCTTGATTCTTCCCCTGGTCGGAAAGTTTGATTCAGTCGCCGGAAATCTTCGAATTGGGCGGCGGAGATCGCCGGAACGATGGTGGAGAACAAGAGGAAGAAAACAAAGGTGGAAATGATTGGAAGAATGTGAAAATCACAAGTGAAAATCATTCTGAAATCAAACAACTCTGTTTCTTCTTGTTGGTGTTTTTGTTGTTGTCTTGTTTTTGTTTTGTGCATTTGCCTTCTTCTTGTCTCCTTGTGAAATCGAAGCAAAAACAAGAGTCCTCTGTTTTCTCCCAATGAGTATTAGACATTGTGAATGGCTTATTGTGGGTTCAGTCTAACGCCATTTTCGAAGAAGCTTGAAATGATGTATTGTGAGAAGAATGACAATGGAAACAAAAACAAAACAAAACAAAAACTAATGTTGTTGTTCTCTCTCTAGAGTTTCTATTCTAATTCTATTCTTGATTTCTATGCTCTGACAACAACAACTTCAAGGCAAGAAGCAATTAAATAGCTCAAGTATTGATGATTTGAGCACAAAAATGGGGGTTTTTGAGTTTTTTTAGAGTTTAAGCATGTGGGGTTTGATAATTAATATAGGGTTGTGACCAAGACATGCAATTTTTGAGAAATAAAAATCGAGTAGAGAGAGAAACAGGGGTGGGGGTAGGTTGGGGGGTGGGGTGGGGTGGGGGGGTGGGGTGGGGGGGGGTGGGGTTGGTGGGGGTGTTCAGTCTTCAATACATAGACCGGAACTTTACCTTTTTTTTACCACTAAAAAGTTTGTTTTGATATTCATTTGTCGTGTATTTTGATTAATGAAACAAAATTTAGTTAGTAATATAAAAACTCTTCTTAATGTTAGCAACTATTAAAGAGATATAATGATAGTAATGTGCATGGGTATAAAACAGCTTTGGTAGAAGTTTATGTTGAAGAAATTGTTATGATATTATCAATACGTGTAAAGACAGTTGTGTTAAAGATTCATATCTTATTTTAATGTTTTTTTTAAACTTAAATTTATGTGCTCAAAACATATACATTATGTCTTAAATAAATTTTACAACAGCTTAAGGACATGTTATATTAAAATGTAACTAAAAATTTCATACTTGATCGTAAATTTTAGCCGTTTATGTCTATTTTTATAGCAGAGTATATAATAACAGTGAAAAAACAATTGCAAATATGTGTGTATATATAAAATTAAAATTAAATGTAAGTAATATAAAAAAAGGGTGTGGATAGTGATATTCTTTACTTTGGGGTGACAGAAAGGAATTACACTTGATTCTGGGTCTCAAAGTTGCTCTGCTTGCTTGCTTTAAGTGCTTCTCTTTCACTTCTCCCTATATGTTCTTTCTGTTACTCTCTTCTTTTCTAAATATTCCACTCTCTTACACTCCATTTTAATACACATTATTCATTTTAAAAAAATATGATTATAACATTGAAAATCATAATTAATCCCACCTTTATATTCGATCAATGCAATTGGTTTATGTTATATCATTCAATCACAACATTTTTTAAATCACCAAACCACCATTTGTTTTACACATCCTATCTAATTATATATCAATTTTAATTTCAATATCATATGTTTGATTCATAGAATTCATTAAAATTAAAAATAATTACATAAAAAAACCCTCAACTCGTTCTTCCCGCACCTCTAATTGTCCCATGTGTCTCGATCTCCTTCAACGAAACTAATCACCATGTTGAAGGCTTGATTGAAGCTGGAGGTACCAATGAAATAGCTTTTAGGAGACACTGCAGAAGACGAGACTAAGAGCTAATAATTGAACATTTTAAATTGGGGATATGAGAAGGGCTTTTTGTTATGCAACATTTTTAAGCATTCCAATTCCTTTTACAAATTAACTTATAAATTTTGTTGTTGAGATAAATCATATAATAACTATCTCCATAACAATAACAAACAACTATACACTCATTACGCGTTTATATATTTTTCTTTCAGGCTTAATTTAAACAGTCTATTTTTTTTTGCTTTTTATCAAACTATTTATGATATCATTTGTTTTTTAAATCAGTCCAACCAGTAATACCTTCTCCTTGTACTAAACCCAACAGTATTATTGAGATTTGTCACCTAAAGTACCTTTTAAGATAACCATTCAACTTCTATCTAGTTATAAAAATGTGACATAAAACATATATTAAAAGAAGCTAAGACATTATATTATTATAAAAATGTATTGAAGAAATCATATGATATATTATATTGTGTCTAACAATTGGGTGTAATAGTGGGCTGGGTTGGGTTAGATATGTTGGCATGCGGGGACGTGGTTATGTGAACCTTCATTGCATGCTTATACTACAAATCCATGCATTTTGCACGCCTATGGCACTTTCGTAATTTCTCCACATGCCAAAAAGCTAATAATATTATTATTTATTTAAACGTAACAATATTATTATTATTATTATTATTATTATTATTATTATTATATTATTATTTTTTATTATTATTATTATTATTATTATTATTATTATATTATTATTATTATTATTATTATTATTATTATTATTATTATTATTATTTGTTTAAAGTTATAGTGTTTTGCACCTGCTACTACTCTAACTATCTAGGATATTATTGCTTATAGTTGTACAACCGCCCGGCTGGTTTAGTATATCGACACTATGAAATAAATAACAAATGGTTAAATTATGATGTTACAAGACACAATTATTACCGACGTATATGTACTTTTTGTTTGGATTAAAGGGAGAAGTGTAATTAGAATGTTTGGTTAAATGACATTAGATTCGTGCTAAAATTTTGGGTGTTTGTGATTTGAAAACTGGACCGGATCGAATTGGGACGGAACAAGGAAGATTGGAAGAATATCTTAACCCGAAGATTAGACGGGTGGTTAGAACTGGTTCTAGTTAAGACCGGTTATGTTTGGGCATTATTCGGTTGTGCATGTTACAAATGAGTCCTTAACAAATAAGAAAGAGAAAATATTACAGAATAATAAT
>CM046455.1:81808946-81836446 GCA_025506515.1 Flaveria trinervia | reverse complement strand
GCATATAGTTGGGGTATTGCTCACTGGTCCATATAAAAAGTGAAACATAAAGATAAAAGTTTATAGAACAGACAAGGCCTACAGTAAAGAGAACGAACAATATTTGTTCATATAGTTGATGCGTGCTCGCATATACAGTACAGAGTTGTATTTTACAGAAAAAAGTATTTTCGTATACAACATATAGAAAGTGTTTTATTACTTATAAAACTAGAGCTCACTCAGCAACGCTGACTTTTATACATTTTCAGTTGGCAGATAATTATTGCTGAGGATGGCACGGAGGTTAAACTACTCGGCAGGAAAAGTCTGACATCCATGCGTACTCTGTGTTGCTGTTGTTTTGTAATGCATATAAACAAGTCTTTTGTAAACAGTCAATGATGATGTATTGCTTAACAACAGTGTTTTAAATGAAGTGAATGGCTTTTGATAAATTATTTCTGCTGCTTAACATTGTTTATTTGTAATGTTCAATGTTTTAATTGTTATGATTGACCAACTGTGAGGCTTCCGGGAACGGGGCCTTACAAGTTCTCATTTGATCCATCCCCCACATATATATACACATATATACATATACACATATTTATACATATATATATATATACATACACACATATATATCTATACATATATATACATATACACATATTTATACATATATATATATGTATATATGTATATATATACATATATATACATATATATATACATATATATACGTATATATAGAGAAGAGATCAAATGAAAAAACCACATTTATAATTGAAAATCATAAAAATCACTCTCAACCAATCAAAAATTTTCCTTTTAAATCTTTTATTTTCTATTTAAAATGTTAATAAAGTAATTTTGACACCCCTTTAATTTTGGTAATTATTTATTGTATTCTCCCTTTATTATATTTAGATTTGAAATTTTTAAATCCTAACTTTCTCTCATCTTACAAAAAAATAAACTATCGATGATTTAAATTGAGGCCATAAGTCCATCACCACCATCGCATACATCACCTCCGTCGAATACCATCATCGTCTGCCACCTCGTTGTCTGCCATTCTGAGCCACCTTCGAACGCCCCCAACACCAATCCTTTCTGCCATAAATGGTTCATGTACTTCAAAGATGACCTTCAAAGACCACCAATCACCTTTGAACACCACAAAACCATCATTAACAGTTTGATAAAAGTTGCAAATCATTTAAGGAAGATGATGATGATGAACATACGTCATGTAAGTTACATTACATACATGTATCTTGGAAGATGATGGAGACTGAAAATAGACATATATAAGCAAGTGCATGAAGAACATGAATGGTGGAAGATGATGGAGACCAAAGTTACATTACATACATGTATGAGCAAAAACATGAAGACTATACCAGCCTTACATATATGTAAATATATAGAAGCTCTTAATTCTTCTTCTCGATGTTTTCATTCTTAGTGTATAGTTATATGTAACTAATACATATACGTAAGAAAATATAGTCACAATTATTACATATGAGGTCTTAATTATTCTTCTAGGTTTTCTCATTCTTAGTTTCTTCTTTCCGAATTGTGTTTACATATACGTACACAATAATTTATAAACATAGCACGTTATAACATATACGTAACATGATGTTACACGTTAATTGATCGTTTTATAACATGGTTACGCATATGTAACTTAGTTTATGTTCGTGTGGTTTATTCCCGATTCATCCAATATACATGATACATATACATAACGTAGTGTTACGTATAGTTACTTCAATCAAAATTTGCGTTCTAGTGGAATATTTGTAATCGTTACATGTATGTAAAGAACATATGTAGCAAGATCTATTAATGTGGTTTCAATGCTCAAAAGACTTGAGATTCGATTTAGTAAACTTAAAGTTTGATTTGGTTACATATACATATCATGGTATTTCATAAACATAACAAATTGATACACATACGTAATATAGGGTAATATTTTAAACAAATTGTCGTTCAATCTATGACAAAATATAAAAAAACATTTTTTAACGTGATCCTTATAATTTATATATGTTCAAATAATAAAAAAAATGAGAGAGAAAAGAGTGATATTAGGAGTTTTTTAATAATGGTTTGTTTCCAAATTAAAAAAAAAAACATTGTTTTCCTATTCTACCCTTAAAGACTAATAACAACTCCTTAATTCTTTCATCTAATTACAATTATGACACTAATTAATTCTTACCATTGATCAAATAAATCAATGGCTCTAAAGTGGTTTTCTAGCTCTAAAGCATCTGCTTACATATATATATAGTATATATATATATATATATATATATATATAGGGGAGGGTTCAAATGAAAACCACCTTTTTTTGTAAGAACTCTAGGAACCAATCTCAGCCACTCGATTTTTATCACATGCAAATCACATGTTATTTCCCCTTTTTTAAACATTCGTAACTTTTTTCACGACATCATTTTTTCAAAAAAAATTCACCATAAAATTCAGTATTTTTTTATCTTTCCAACGCCTACCATATTGATATACTTTTCTTTAAAAAATCGTACATCCGTTGTTTACATATGTGTAAATCTAGTTATACACATGTGCAGTACTGGATTTACACATGTGTGAATCCGATGTTACACATGTGTAAAACGAATTTCGTTAAAAAAACGGGATTTCATTTTATTTTTTATAATTTTTTTTATATTTTTTTTATAAAAGAGGGAAAGTTGGGGAATATTTTGTGTTTTTATTTTTTTATTTTTGTGTTATTCTTTTATTTATAAATTTTTTAAATATGTTTTTGTTAATTAAAACTTTTTGCCATTGAGAACTAGTGGTTGAGATTGGTTCGTAGAGTTCTCACAAAAAGCTAGTTCTCATTTGATCCCTCCCCTATATACATATATATATATATATAATATATATATATATAATATATATATATATATATATATATATACACACATTATATATATTATGTAGGGGAGGGATCAAATGAGAACTAGTTTTTTTATGAGAACTCTAGGAACTAATCTCAACCACTAATTTCAATGGCAAAATTATAATTAACAAAAACATATTTAAAAAACTTATAAATCAAAAAATAACATAAAATAAAAAATAAAAACACAAAATATTCCCATACTTTCCCTCTTTCATAAAAAAATAAAAAAAATCATGCTTTTTTAACAAAATTCGTTTTACGCATGTGTAATATCGGATTTACACATGTGTAAATCCAGTACTACACATGTGTATAACTATATTTACACATATGTAAACAATGGATGTACGATTTTTTTAGAAAAGTATATCAATATGATAGCCGTTGGAAAGAAAAAAATATACTGAATTTTATGGTGAATTTTTTTTGAAAAAATGATATCGTGAAAAAAAATTATGAACGTTTTAAAAAAAGAGAAAAGACATGTGATTTGCATGTGATAAAAAATAAGTGGCTGAGATTGATTTTTAAAGTTCTCACAAAAAAGATGGTTTTCATTTGAACTCTCTCCTATATATATATGTGTGTGTGTGTGTGTATATATATGTATATATGTATATATGTATATGTGTATATGTGTATATATATATATGTATATATGTATATATGTATATATGTATATATGTATATATGCATATATGTATATATATATATGTATATATTATATATGTATGTATATATGTATATATGTTATATGTATATATGTATATATGTATATATGTATATATGTATATATGTATATATGTATATATGTATATATGTATATATGTATATATGTATATGTATATATATTATATGTATATATGTATGTATATATGTATATATATGTATATATGTATATATGTATATATGTATATATGTATATATATGTATATATATGTATATATATATGTATATATATGTGTGTATATATATATATGTATATATACTTGGTACATTATCTCCAGGTGTCTTTTTGTTTCTTAAACTTCATCATAGATCTAATGACAACATCATGGGCCTAAGGTTGGCTTTGATTAACCAAGACTCCAAGAGTGATTCTCACTAATCAGTATGGGTCGCAATGAGTTATAACATGTCACTGATGGTGATTACTAATGTTGTTCAATTAAGGTATTATGATCATCTAAGATAAACTATGGTCCTTAATAATCACTATAGTAAGCGACCATCAATTAGGGTTACTTATGGTAATAAAAGTTCAAGTATGGTTATTGATGATCAATTTTAATGACCGTCGATTAGCGACAATAATAGTAAGTGTAACAGTCACATTTTAATAATTCTTTTGCACTATACAAACATTTTACAAACGATCCTATGTTTGAAACCATAGCAAGCAGAAGTTGCTTATCAAAAGTTTACACTTTGATTATTTGCTTAACTCTAGTATTTTACGAGTGATGTTTAATTAATTGTTGCTACATCACGTATGTATAACTAGGATAATCCATAACTAGTAATAAGGTTAATCCAAAAACTCAAAAAGGGTGATCACCTGTTTGCCTTCAACCCGATAACTCATGCACCTTACACTTGAATAGGCATTTCTTATCTAAAGAATGTTTAACTTAAAGGATCAACGGAAGCTAAGTGAGTTTATATAAATACTAAATAGTATACTAAAGTACCATAGAGTATGCTATAAAGTAGTCATTACATCAGTGATCGACAATGATGGTTTATTAGTGCAACTATTGTTCAATTAGAGTCAATGATGTTTAAGGGTGAATGATCGTTTAGGATCAAGTACACTCATCAATATCGATCAATTAGGATCGATGATCATCAATTAGGGTCAATATTGATGCTTGATAATGGTCAAATGATTATCAAATAATGATGTTAATTCAGGTTAATAATGGTCAATGATGCTCAATTCGGGTTAATGATAGTTATGGCGTCAATTAGAGTAAATTAGTATTAAACCCTCGCATTGCGGCGGAAGCATATAACCGTGAAGAAACCGTTGAAATGTTATCAAAAATTCGCATAATAAATGTTAGAAAATAATTGAAGACATTTGAGACTTTATATTAAAAAAACACAATCATCGTGTATTGCGGCGAGAACGTAATCATGAAAAAATTAGAAGTATATTATATTAAGCCGTGGTCGGTTTCCTTCAACATATCAATGAGTAACTGTTGGCTTACTGAATTAACTGTGGACTTGTGGTTCCATTATAGTTATTTTCAGCTAATTCTAAATATATATTAATTAACACATATATATTTCAGATTCAGCTTTTAATACTTTATTAAAACTTCATAGCTATATCTATATCATATATGCATCTGATTCTATATATAAAATCAGAAGAAAAAAATTGAAAATGATTTTATAATATATACATGCGCACACTTGTAGTATTACAAACTTGAGTTTCATTACACGTACAGAATACCATTATATATATAAGTTTTTTACACATACATGAACACCAAACAACCCTTACACCTTAAAAACCAAAAATTTTAATATGAGCTCCATTATGCACTCGAACATTATGACAAACTTAACACATAATAATTAAAATCTAAAACTTGGACTAACCTTTAATTTTCAGCAACATTAAGGTATACTTTCACGTACTAGTATCCATTAAGGAAACAAACATGTCTTACTTTGACATTAAAAGCAATTCACCCTAAAAACACACCACACATGCTAATTATGATCCAACCGCTGGTTTGCTAATTTAGGTACATGTCTCTTACTTTAAACATGTTGCGATTCTTGACAACTATATCATACATATGCATCGATTTGAGCTTATTGAAGTCTTTAGGGAGAGAAATGAGATGCATAGTCGATCTTTTGTGAAACTGCAATAAATTTGGATCATCATAGTATCTTTCCCATCCGAATGATGACAAGATTCTTTCAAGTACATCGTATGATGTCACCACTTCATTCGAGGGTACATGAACCAGGACTTTACGTCTGCCCGAACCCTGACACGAATCACTTCCAGGGTTCCCAACCAGTCGAAGCACACCATTATTGAACACCCAAACGCCAGACATATCTTTAATACTTGACTAGCTAGCTATTTCTTTAAGATTTTGTTTTTATGTGCTTGTAGCAAAGAATGAATGTGTTGGGGATGAGGATGGAGGTATATATAAGGGTTTCTAGCCTTCACGCCAGGGGAGAATATTTTGTATAAAATTTTTCAAAGTTGTAATGAAAGTAAATTCGTATAAGCTAGTGAAGGATAAAGATACGACTACTTAAAGTTATTATTTTAGTATTATAATTACCTTTTTAATATATTCTGTTTTTGTAGCTTTTAAAATATGATCATTTATACATTTTAAATACAATTGTTATCTATGTTTCAATAAATATTCTTTCTAATCTTCAGAACATACCATTATAGTATGCTTACATTTCCAAAATTTTATTTAAATCCAAACCACCACAAGACATGGTCAAATATAGTATATTTTTTAACTTTTCACGTTAACGCAATTTTTAATTTTAATATAACATTACAATACCATATTTTTACATACATTTTGATATAATTCTATTTAAAACCAAGTCTCCGCGACAACCGAAAATCCCACTAGTTTACAACGTTTATCTCTCTATATACCTAATGCATAAGCATCTCCAATATGTGCAAGTCCAGGGCCATCAGACTATTTTATATTAGATTATATTATTAGTGTTTTATTAAAATGAGTCAACTTGTCAAATTAGATTTTTAGAGCTACTTGTAATTTTTATATATTGTAACTTGCATATTCAATAATATTATTAAATTGTTATGTTACAATATATAAAGATGACAATTAATCCTAGAAGCCTAATTAGATTTGTGGGTTTATTCTAATAAAATCCTAATAATATATTCAAAAATCTAACTTAAGTTGTTGACTCATTCTAATAAAACCCCAATAATATATTCTAATATATTAAACCAAATGTACACATCCTTATATTTTTCGCATAAGTCTGATTTCACGACTCGATCAAAAGCATGTGCTCGGGCCCATTAACGATAGAAAAAAAAGAATTGAACTTGTGTTTAGGCATCATTGCCCGCGTGTTAACATGTGGAAGAGGGGAAATTTTGGTTGGAAGAGAATCCATAAGTCTTTATCTATACCATTATATATAAACCCACAAACACAAAGGGAACTGAATATAAACAGGAGATTGGTCGAGGCTAGGGTTTTCTGGAATTTTAAACAACTTTATCAATAGGCATCTTGAGACTAGATGTTGATTGATATTTATGGGCAGAATCTTACTTTGTTATCCAACTTTTGAGCATCCTTCAAGAGCATTCGATAGCTTCAAAGTACAACTAGAAGAGAACATCATGCAATATGCTAGTTCTCAGCTGGTCCATTTATGGTATCCAAAAACACTATGATCATAAGCTTAATTTAGAGTGAACTTTATGTATACCAATTGCATTTGTATACTCAATTAAGTTAAAGGAATTGTTCTACCATCATTGTCATTCAACTAGTGTAATGATTCATGAGGGGAGTTTTCTTTCATGAAATTCACAAGTGTTCAAACTTTGTTCATATGTGGTATGGCTTCCATTATGTTTTTTTATCACTTTAATGCCTAATAGTTTATGAACATCATTAATTAACATATCTATATATGTTGCTTCATTAATTCATTGTATCATAGAAGGCTATTCGTCAAGAACCTACTAAATGTTAGACAAGTTGCGTATCTGTCTTAAGAAAAGAAAGTATGTCATCCTGAAGTAATAAATAGTAGAATCATACAAAGCTAAAACCGGAAACATATATTAGTTAAATTTATAACTTGTATCGTAATATAAAATTATATTAATATAATACTACTAGGTTAGTACCTCGTGTATTACACGGGTTAAATAAATAAATATTAAATAATTAGAAACGAAAATTATTAATTATAATATGATATTTTGAAATACGATATGATTAAAATTACGTATAAGTAAAGATTATAAGTAATAAATTAATGACATTATTTTATTTGAACTTTTTTTTTAATTTTTTTATCTAAAAAAATTTAAAAATTTGTTCTAAATCAAAACGTTTTAAAAAATGTAATTTTCTAAAATTTCTTATGATAACTTTCAATTTAAACTTTTATGGTTCACAAAAAATTAATTTCTAAAAAAACTGATTTTAAATATTTTGTATTTTAAAAAAAGTTTGATGTTTTAAAAAATTACTTATGTTATACAAAAAATTGTTTCTTTGGAAATTACATTTATAGAAAGAACTTTTTCTTAATTTATTAAAAACTATTTTAATCTCAAAAACAATTTAATAATATAATTAATCTTCTTACTGTGCCACACATCATCACCACAATCCTTTTTATCAAAATTTTCCCGCCTTTCTCTCTTATTAAATAATTAAGTTAAAGCTTATGTATTACATGGGTGGAATAAATAAAACATATTAAAATCATTAGTTTTATGAATATTTTATTTTATAGATTTTATTATCTATTAGTGAAATAAAAATATAATAAATATTTAAAAGCTATAACACATAATAAATTATAGATTATTACTTTATGTTTAATATGTATTAATAAATTATTAAATTAACGACATTTATATTTTAAATGTTTAATAGTTTAATATTACTTATTTACAATAATTATCATTTAATATAATATGAGAGAGATAAGAAACACAAATATAAATATATTTATTTTAACATATTTAGTTAAAAAGAAAGTGAAATTAAATATTTTATAATTTTTGTATTTATTATGAAAGAGAGGTGGGGAAATGATTTTTTTAATATGCTAGAATGATGACACGTGTCATTTGATATGCTAGAATGATGACACGTATTTTAAGAAAACCTTCTTTTATTATAGGTTATAGATTATTTTAATTACTAATAATATTATTTTAATATTTAATAAATTAAGAAATAAATATGTTGATTAAGTTTATTTCTAATAATTAATAGTTTTAAAAAGCCAATTTTTTTAAAAACAAAATTAAGCAAATTTGAGAGTTGTAATAAGAAATTTTTTTTTAAATGTATTTTTATATGGTTTGTTTTAAAACGAAATATTTATTTAAAAAAATTAAAAACAATATTTTAAAAAGTCAATATCATTGTTTTATTATTTTTAGTCATTTCTTATACGTAATTTAAGTTATATCATATCTTAGTATATCATTTTATATTTAATAAATTTATTATATTAATATTTTATTTATTCAACCTGTGTAATATATGGGTTTACTAAAGCTACTAGTTAATATAAGCATTTAATATGAGAGAGAAACAAGAAAATTAAATTTAAAAGGTCTAATATTGTGACAAGTGACAACTTAAAACCTTCTTTTATTATAGTAGAAGTAGATAGATATTGATAGCTTTGCGTTACTTTTCACAAACTTTGCTTTTACATTCGTATCAAATAAATCTTTGTAACCGTGTTTCACCAATTTGGCATTCATATTGATAATTTGGATGAAAACTAGAATATGTTATTACTAGCTTTAGTAAACCCGTGTATTACACGGGTTGAATAAATAAAATATTAATATAATAAATTTATTAATTATAAAATTATATTTTAAGACATGATATAACTTAAATTACGTATAAGATAGGACTATAAATAATAAAACAATGATATCAACTTTTTAAAATATTTTTTTAATTTTTTTAAATAAACATTTTCTTTTAAAACAAACCGTATAAAAAATACTTTTTTAAAAAATTTATTATTAAAACTCCCAAATTTGCTTAATTTTGTTTTTAAAAATTTGACTTTATAAAACTATTAATTTATTTAGAAATAAAATTAATAATAGATTTTTTTCTTAATTTATTAAATATTAAAACGTATAAAAATAATATTATTAGTAATTAAAGTAATTATTAAATAGAAGAGAGAGGCGCAAAAATTTTGGTATGGTGATGACATGTGACAGTCTCATTTACTTTTTTATTAGAGTAAAAAGATTAAATTTCCAACCCTTTTAAACATAAGTGTGTTTGCATACTTACGTTCTTAATATGATTAGGTATCAATGTTTTACATATTAGTTACTTGTGTCTATGCACTCTTTTTCTAAAAGATTGTGCAACATCGAGAACAAGTTGTGATGAAAAATTGAAAATGGATGGAGATTAAGTAAACTAATTTGTTTTTTAATAGGATTTTATAAATTTTTTAAAAAATAAATACACCACAAGCTACACCTAAAAACACACCTCTTAATTACCAGACCATCCTCGTAAACACAAGTAAAGTAATTTGTTAAAGAATAAAGTACGTGCAACTGTGCAAACACTTGAAAACAAAGGGTCGATCTCTTGCAAATAACAAAAAAGAACTTTATAACCATCATGTGATTCTAAGCATACAAAAAGATAAAGATAATAAGTTCGAGTCCACCTACAAGTAACATAATCTATAAGAATATTTCGTTATTTTGCCTCAAAACGGCAAAATGATCAAATGTTCCCACTATTTCAAAGATTCGCTATACCTAAATCACTTTTAGCAAAAAGAACATAACTCTACACATAAAATACAATCTAACAACATTCACATTTTATTCTTTAAATTTATATGAGTATGTAATATATTATGACAGATGATTGTGAGTAGATGAGAGAGTAAATGTTATTATTATTATTTGAATATTTGAGGTAAACACTGTTCATCTACCATAAAAATTTTAATATTTTTTAAAATTAAAATGATTGTAAGTGAAAAAAAGAAAATATAATAATAAAAGTATAAAAATAATTATTTAATTAAAAAAATAGAGAAAAAATAATAAACTTTTAGTATAATTTCAAGGATTAAGAGACATAATAAGATGTAAGTGATCTAACAAGTGAAACATTCTAACCTCACTTATTTAACAAGAGTGTGTGTAGATGTTTGTCATTTACGAATTCATATAATTTTAAACGAATTCTAGAACTTTAATGTATCAAAACGGGGTTGTAGACTTATAACTTATATGCAAGAAATGAAGAAATAAATTAGTTATCTACCATTATCTTCTCTAATAAAACAAAATAATTTTTAGCACGTGTTATCTTCACACATATATTTTATCACTTGTCTAAATAGTTAGATATAAGTATACAAAACAAAATGAAGCCTAGATGGAATGGTTTATCCTTTGGGTATTGATATTTGTGTTTGCAAGTTCAAAACCCAATTTTTACCTTTGACAATAGATTTATTTTTCTTTTTTTCACTTTGAGTTTAGTGCCATCATGCTATCATCTTTTGTTCTATCTTATAAATTAATATAATAAAATGAAGGATTTCATGTATAAATTAACATATAATATATTAAAAAAGGTATATTAAAACTATACATATTTATATATTTTAAATCATAGAGTACTTACGATTCACGTCTACATTCATATCGAATCTAAACGTATATAAAAATAGCATTTCATAATGACAAAATTAAACTTTATAACTATTAATATTAAACTTATTTTATTGACGTTCCGACATGAATTTTGTTTGCAGATTAAATACTAATGTACAAATTGTCGAAATCGATCCTTACAAATCTCAACGCTCTCGCTGCAACGCGCGGGTTTCTTTTTATTAGTTTGAAATCATTATTATAACTTAATCCCGACACTTTTGTTAAAGCAACATTGTTTATGTCCAAAAAGGAAAAAAAAGCATCTAAACTTTTACAATATTCACATGATCAACTACAATGACTTTACTTCCGATACAATTAGGCTACATTCGATGAACGAATGTTTTAACTTACAAAGGCCAATTTGCACACGTGTTTATTGTCGATTTTTTTATCTATGGTGTCCTTACCAATCGTCTTAAATTAAAAAATGATTTCTTATTTTTTCCTCTCAACAACTCAATCTAACTTAAGTTTCACTCACATTCACAATCCATCCCAACCCAACACAAATATAATCAATATATATGGTTTATGATTATATTTATAATATTAAATCATAATTTATTTAAAATGAATGATAAAAATAAGAAAAAAAAATCTTGGTGTGCTTAATTTATATTAAAATTAAAATATGTTTTTTAAACAACTTCGTTTCTAATAAAATTTATATATATCGGTATGTTGCTAAAAGAAACTAAGGGGCTGTTTGATTTGTTTCTGACCCGGTCAAAATGTCTGACCCACTGACCCGGTCAGACATTTTGGCCGGTCAACGTGTTTGATTATCACATTTTTGCGTCTGACCCGGTCCGAAGCCACTGACCCATGCCTATTTTCCCTCTTACCGGGTCAGTTTTGAAACAAGCTCTTACCCGGTCATCACCTTCTGACCGAGTAAGAGCAATCAAACAGCCCCTAAGCAAGAGTGTGTATTTTAATTTGTTTAAAAAATTAAAATGTTAACAAAAATAGAAATTTAATTAAATGAAAGTCACCTACGTTTTCTTCATGTGGCATGATGTTGATTGCAGCTTAGGTTGCCTCATCAACCAGGTTGTGATAAAAATTACATTTTTTTTATTTCTTTTCATGATCAACCCATTGAGGAGGTTATTATAATGAGTAGCTTAAGGATAGTTGGACGTATGAGAAGACCAAAATATTCTTTCACTAAACTAATAAAACTAACATAGTCAGTGGTTAGGGGTCAAAATTGTTATAAGATACAACGTCAGAATCTGATATGTTAAAAGATTTATTTTTTGGCCAAAAAAATTAAAATAACTAAATCACAAGGGCTACAATAGTAATTTACTAAAAAAACCTTTAGGATCCCGGCTTATATTTTACACGCCCCCAATTTTCTTATTTATATAATAAGTCGTGCATTATTTTTAATCATTTAAATATGATTATGTAATTCGTTGTCTTGTCAATATATAAGAATTTATTGGAATAATGATTTTTTGTCATTTATCATTGTGATTTCTTTAACGTTTCACAAATTATATTTTAATAGGTTATTTATGAAATTTGTTAAATTCTCAGTTATGAAAAAGAGGGCAAATAATCCGTATTTATAAAATCTTTTCTTTAACTAAAACTCAATCCAACACTAATATGTATGATTGCATACGTTTTACAAATCGTTTACAATGCATATTATTCATTATATTCCCATGTGTGTTTTGATTTTAGGCAAAAAATGAAAAGCACCTCGATTTTATAATCGTTTAAGCACTCAAAAGATTGACCTGGCCTTGCACAAGTGTGGATTTATAATATCTCTATTTTGGATTACATAATTGTAGATACTATGGAATCAAGATTGGCTGTTTACATTATATTAATACTAGCTTTATAAAAAAATTAAACCGCATAACTTAGTTATTAACATAGTATTGAATGTTATTGATTCTCAGAATAAGTATGGACAAACGTGTTAGGTTTATATGTTAGGTTCTTTAAAAGATGTTAAACAAAATCAAAAATAATAATTAATTTGTAGAAAGACACAACTTTTTTACTTCGTTTAAGGCTCCCAGAATGATTTAGCTGCTTCTGGCAATGCTTTTCATAAATTTCTTGATAAAACAATCAATTCAGATCACGTGATTCTCTCCCGTATCAGTTGTAGCTAAACTCTAAATCAGATTCGATAAATAACATGTACTTGACCAAATAATTTCTTGCTATCAATACATTAGCTTCCTTGACATTAGACTTGTCTATAAACACCACTCTTAATGATAGTCTTTGCAATGTTTTATGTCATGCTTTGTTCAATTTTATTTTCTTCTATTTCGTTATGTTTAGTTATTGTCAACAAAGATGAATTGAACTTGACAATACGTTCAACTTCTTATTAACCCAAATCAAAGTTGTACAAAACCGAGAACGAAACAAGAACAAATCAGAACTCAATCAATACAATCCAAACTAGACACGAACCATCAACTACGAATACAAAGACTAAATGAAGACGTTGTATGATGATCAGTTGATAACATTGAGCTTCTAATCAGTTTTTTAAGATTAGCATATGAAGAAGAAGAACAAACAATCCTAATTATATTTTTGATGCTTCTCATATCTATTATATATATATATATATTAAGGGAAAATATCACAGAATAGTAACCAAGTTTCAAAAGTGTTCTAATTTAGTCACTAATGCATATTTTTCTCAAATTGGACCTCCAAACGATCAAATCGAGTCATTACCAAATTTTATTATGACAAGAAAGTAATGATGGAATAGACATTGGAGTTAGAATTTTCAATATATAAAATTATATTAAAAAATAAAAAAAACATGTTAATTATGAAAAAAATAAAAAAAAAAGTGCCTAAAATTTACGTCAACGTTCTATATCAGCATTAAAAGGTAGAAAAAAATATTTTCTAACTGAGTCCAAAAGTATAACATGCTAAAAAATATGTTATGACTTTTAATTTGTATAAAATATAAAAATGAGTGATTCAATTAGAACACTTTTAAAACTTAAGTTACTTAATTGAAACACTTTTAAAAGTTGGTTACTATTTTACAAAGTTACCCCATATATTAATTACCAACTTTGATGTGCAACGTAAGTTGTATCAAATGTTTTATTGGGTTGTACTCATTCATTTTGCCTTTTATTGTTACTTTCTAACCTTTTTATTTTAACCCATAACTTTTACATATTTACAATTAAACTCAATATTTTTTTACGTTTAACTTTGGTCTTATATATTTCATATGTTGCATTATTTTTCATTTTAAGTTTCGTTTTACGCATGGTTCAACGTTTTTACGCTTATTTTTTCTCATTTGCCCTTTACAACACGCTAGTTCTAGATCGACTTATTTATTGTTTTACATGTTTTACATTTCGTATACGTGGTGAAACGTTTGTACGTCTACTTTTCGTTCGTTTTTTTTGTTTTTTATGTCTTTTTAAATACGAGCTTTTTAGGTGTTGGTGATCATTGACGATAGTATGTCATTGATGCTAATTGACACGATTTTATGCTCCCGCTGCAACGCGGAAGGCATTAGTGCTTGTGCACTCAGGTCCTTGAGCTTTTGCTTCCTTTCATTCCAGCCCCTCAAAGCCTTAAACCCGAACTCCAGAACAATACCTCGTTAACAATATTAACAATTGATAGAAGACAATTTTATTTGATTGAACTTTAAACACTAAGATTATCGCAAACATATTGATCATAAAGTCATACTTAACAATATTAACAATTGATAGAAGACAAAATTTTATTTGATTGAACTTTAAACAATAAAATTATGGCAAACATATTGATCATAAAGTCATACTTTTTAACAGTTATGCCATGTTACACGTTGTTCGGTCATGTTTAGCTATGTTACATATTTTTTTTATTTTAACAAACTAGTGGGTATGACCCACATTGTGTAACGAGGGTTATAAAAGTTTAAATATTTAATTTAGATGATTCATACATTAAACTAACCATCCGGTAAAAGATTACACTTTTTATTCACGCTCACTAAGATATAACACAACCTAAATGCTAAAACTCATGAATATTTCATTAATCAAAGCCACCTTGAAAAAACCATGAAGAATGTCAGTTTTTAAAGAAGACATTAGAAGATGAAGCAAGGGATTAAAGTTGGTATGAATTAGCCTTTAATTTTGCAACTAAAGTATTCTATAGTAAAGTTAGTTAATATTACAACAATTAGTCTTTACTTTTTGCATATAACTTGTCTAACTCATTCTGCATTGAAAAGTTACAGTTTGCTAGTTTGCCCCAAACCTAACTGGATTTATTAACAGAAACAAGTTTTAACTGTTTGTAATAAAACTAAGGGCATATCAGAGATGAAAAACAGAAGGTATTTGATCAAGCCATGACATTAACTACCATGACACTACACAAGAAAACTGACCAAACAGCATGCGCATAACAATGCTTCTACGAAGCAGCAGGCATGCCTTACAACTTAAAAAATAGTAGCAAAATACAACATGCTTACGAAAATGTATCCAACGGTAGATGGACCAACAATGACGTGGTGACACTTCAGCATACGCCCATGAGACGCTTTATTTTTAAACATCAAACCAACCCAACAATTTCATTCAACGGGCAGTAGAATCTATTGTTTTATTCAGTTCCCAATTAGCAATCACCCCATCCCATGATGAGCTCCCAAGCATAGGGTTAAATGGATGCCAACTGCAATCTCTTACAATTTGATCATGATATTTGAGTTTTGCAACCAAAGCTCCAGTCACCTTTAAAAAAAACAAGAAAAATGATATTTTGAAAGCAAATTCAAGTTGAAATAATTTACAAAACAAAAGTTGAAAGTTACCAGATCATAAATATAAATGCGGGCATCAGCAGATCCAGTGTATATGTACTTTTGTCCAGTGCTGCAAAAGTAGTTAATCATCTAAATAAGATTACATAATATTAACTTTAATCACGAGAAAGTGCTAAAATTAAGCATGGTAAGAAACTACGAACCTGTATGAAGGGGAAAAATAACATCTTATGAGTGTTCGCAAGACTCTATGACCTCTATATGTAGCGACTGATTGATCATTTGGATGTTTTCGGTTTCTTAAATGTTCGGGGTAATCCATCCATCTATAATCCCATTCAACATGTCGAGGCATTGAAACTCTGCATAAAAGGCACAAGTGGCAAGCTTAAGATTACATTATTAATGAGTGCTAATTGCTTATAAAGATAACCAACTTTCCTCAAGTTTGTATATCGGGTAATAAAGTGTACTCTAAATAATAAAAAGATACAATGCAATAAGTCTATATATAATGAGAGAATCTAATAAAAAAGAGGCAAATTCTTAAGTGTAAGAATGAATATGATTTTCGATCAAGACCAATCAATGGTTGAGATTGGACAAGTTAATGGCTGGGAGGGGTAAAATCTGGACAGTCACCATTATTGACTTTTATCTTGTTCCATTGTTCTTTAAGCCTGAGTAATTTTTATATACTTTATTAACTTTTTTTAAAGAAATATATACAATAAAATCAAGCATTTTTATCTTTAATTTGAGTATGGTAGTTCTATTTGTTTTAGGCTAAAAAACAAAGTTAAGCTTGTTGAACTAGGTGCTTACAACAGTGGGTCAAGATTTTTTAATGGTATGTTAGAATTGTGAATTTTGCCTACATTTTTACTTTTGCAAATATCTTTAAAAAATAAATTGGACGCTTTAACACCTTAACCTTTCGTACACATGGCCCTTCCTAGTTGCTTCTCACGCTTCTAAGGATTTTGCCCGCGTGTGTGTATGGAGAGAGAGAGAGAGAGAGAAGGCGGGTAGCATACCTGCGAGCATTTGAGGACATTTTCCTGATATCCCATAGTTTAATAGCTTGATCTTTTCCATTTGAAATTAAATATTTGCCATCTCCATGACTATCAATGAATGTAATTCCTTCCAGATGTCCAGCAAGGACTCCGGATTCTTTCGCTCTTGTACCAAGACATCGCCTATCCCAAACCTGAAGTAAATAATTAGTTAAATAGATAGTAACTGTAATAAACAAACAAAATTTATAGAGCAGTATATACATTTTAAGTGACATTATGGTTTGTCCTTAAAAAATGAAGATTACGTCTAAACCATGTTGCCATTGTAGACTTTGTAGTTCTGATCATTAAGGTCACATTTGGTGCTATAAAGTTCATTTATAACATGACTTTTTTCTATCTGCATGATTCATATCTCGACTACTTATCTCTATATAGGTGGTTCTAAGTCAGTAATAACTTGTGTAAATACTCAAGAGGCAATACCAAAGGGCTTAATAGATCAAATTCAGATTCATCAAACATCATCAAGGGTTTACCTTACAAAGGTGATCATCACTCCCGGAATATAAGATATGACCAGATGCATCAGCAAAACAAACAGTATTAACATCCGACTGCAATGTATAACATAAACCAAGGTTAGTAAGTGGTTCAAGAACATGATTCTATGTAGAAGCTTAAGGAGTATCAGCAATACTCAAATTCAAATCCATAAAAGTGTAACAAAAATGCATCCTTTAAGATTATACAATATGCATTTACATCATACCCTGTGAGCTGGTATGCGAACATTCAAGGTGTTGGCTACAAGATCATAAACATATATTGAATCATCACTACTTGCAGCTACAAGTTCTCGTCCATCAGTTGAAAATTTTACAGAAAAGATTCCAAAAGAATAACTATCATGATAATCATCATCATCATGACCAGAGAAATCCAGCCCCTCATGTATCTCCTGCATAAAAAATCAAACACTTTAACTTAACTACATTGATATAACATACGGAAGCACAAAGTATGTAATCACTAGAACCCTACACAAAATACACACCGTAACATTTGCAACAGACTCTGTCATAGATGATCCAGTGTTCACAATATGAACAATAGGGGACATACTAGAATAAACCTGCCAGAACAAGAGAAATAATAATAAAACCAAATCATCAAATATGTTCTTGAAACAAATATATGACTCTATATATCTCAATATATTACAAGGAAACGCTGATCGGGTGAAAGAGATGTATCTGTTATCGTCCAACGCAAGCTTCTGGCGCGAATATTTTTCTTAACTTTCCAACCGTTATCGACACTGTATATCTTAATATCACTGTCCTGTGTAGAAAATTATCACAGTTAAAATCAAGATTACAAGATCAACATAAAGATCAAAACTTGTGGATTCATAATGCACCTGAAATCCTGCAACGAAAAGGGTACCATCGGCAGAAAACTGTGAAACATAAGCACAACTGTCCATCCTATCAATCACAGAAGGACCATTAACGGGCAGATATCTGCTTGAGAGATGACAACGATCTGATGACGTGAAACGAGCCCTCCCAGTGTAATTACCCTCTCGTCCCACCAGCATTTTAACAGGGGAAATTGGCAGTTTTTCTGATTCCCCGGGTAAAACTCGGCTAAAGGCTTTATGGGGTTGGGACCTAAGCTTTGTTACTACTGCAATCTCCGGTGACCCCTCACCGGAGCCCACCATACCACCAATCCCACAACCATCATCCACACCGCAAAGACGAACCGACTTTCTTGTTCTGCTCATTTCCTAAACTAAGGACTCAGAGGTATGTATATAAACCACAACTATCAACTAAATCACTAATCTATCCGCAGCTTAAGCATAAGCACTGGCAACAGTTGATTGTGATAAAGAGTCCTAATGGTATCCTGTTAAAACCCAAAAGATATCAAAATCAAGATTCAAGAACACATAATCTACAAGAACATACATTAATGGGCCTAATGGCTATACTGTTGGTGTAATTTACTCATAATTCATAAACCCCAAATTCAAACGACGAACACATAGATTATCAAAATCATCGATTGCTTGTAACAAGATAAGCAAGAACACAGATAAAGATTACTACCCAGTATATATTTTGAGCTAAAAACCTTGATTTGAGTTAAGAAACAGCTGATTTTAGAGAGTTTATGTAGGGTTTAAGATTATGAACCGATGGATTGAGTTGGAAGAGGCGACAACGTGCGATTGATCATACGGCAGATTGATTATGAAAGAAGGGGTATATTCGAGGTGGATATGATATACGTGTTCGTTTAATTCGATCAACGGGACGGTGTGGTGATGAATCAGTATCTTTGTGTGAAATCGATTTGGGGTTTTACTATCTTTGACTATCAACAATATCCTAGAGAGATTGATTGGGTGCGAGTATGTTTACATGTACATATCACTAACAAAACAAATAAACTCATCTATTACACTAATTAAATAAATAATATATTAATTTAATCAAATTTATTAATTATAAAATGATATTTTATAATGTGATATGTTAAAAAATAATTATAAGTAATAAAATAGTAATATTAATATTTTAAATTTTATTTTTACATTTTCTTTCTAAAAATAAACATTTTGTTATAAAACAAATCATATAAAAATGTTGCTTTCAAAAATTTTCTTATTATAACCCTCAAATTTTATTATCTTTTGTTTTAAAATATTAACTTTTTAAAATACCAATTTTAACATATTTTGTATTTTTTAAAGTTTTATGCTTTAGAAAAAATTATTATTTTATAAAAAAAATTATTTATTTAGAAATAACATTAATAAATAGATATCTTTCTTAATTTATTACATTTAAAAAAATATTAAATAATATTAGTAATTAATATGAGAGAAACAAGAAAATGTTGGTGGAATGATTGTGACGTTACCACGTGTCATCTTAAGTTACTTTTTTATTAGACTAGGAATATTATTTTTATAACAATTTTTCTAGTTTTAGTTTTAATATTATTTAATCTAGTATTTTTGTCTCTTTTTTAATTAAGTCATAAACCTTAAATTATTTAGAGTAAATTCATTGCATTTTATATAGAGGATGACTAGAACTCACAGCCATTCGATTAGTGAGTGTATGTTGAGTTGTTCTTTCAAGAACATTAATTCTACAATTGTATGAATGTAAGCTCACGGCCAATGTTTTTAAAACCGGATCGGACGTCGAACTGGACGTTTTACTGGTTGGTGATCAGACCGTTGGACCGGATTTAACTATATATTAATTATATTTATATATGTAGTTAAATATAAGTAATTTATATATGATTTATATATATATATTATATAGTTATATATAAAACCTAACTATTTGTATATCAAACACACTAATTTATGGTTTAACACCCTGTTTTTACCCATTAAAATAAATAAATAAATAAAAACCAAAAACCGGTCCGAACCGGTCCGGTTTCCCGGTCCGACTGTTTAGAAACGATTCACAACGACCCGGACCGGCCACCGGACCGATCCCCGGTCGAACCGGTCAGACCGGCCGGTCCGATCCCTTCGTGGAAACACTGCTCACAGCACATTGTGTGAATTACTGACGTTACTATGCTATAAAGTTTTGAGTATTAATTTATAGAGTTCAGGTCTATTTTGGTTGGTTTGGTCAACATTGTCAACTTTAATACAAAAAAATAAATAAATAAAGACATTGTGATGTGTAATTTTTGCAATCAAAAGTCCAGTTTTGTAACCCCATTAGGATATTTGTTAATTTGGTGTAGATTGTTCAATATACTTGCAAATTCAAATATAATTAAATTAAAAGTGTGATATCACCAAAGAAAGCTTCAAACAAATTCACTGTTTAACATATTCAATGCTTCCCTTATCTTCCTAACTGTTAATCATTTGTGTGCGTCCAAGTGTGAAGAAGCAGGCTAAAGTTTTTTTGAAAGCCCAAGATCGTTTGTCAAAAAGAATTTTATTGAAATTGTCATAACTTGGACTAGAAGTTTCCGTTTTGGGCTTGCGACCAGCTGAAACAACCATTGGACCGAGGAGCACGTTTTCACAAACGTCCGTAAGCGGTTTGGGTCATCGTTTTGGCCCAATAAACGGATTATTTTATGAGTTATTTCAATTTTTGTCTTATTTTTAGATTTTGTTGGACTTTACATTTAGCTCAGGTTTTGACTCATTTATGTTTTATGGCCCATTCAATTTTTGTTTTGTTTCTTTATATGCATGTAATAGATGGGTGGAATTATTATTGAAGTTTGTATAAAAACATTTGTTTTCTCTCTATCACAGTATGTGTTAGTGTAAATTTCTGATTAGCGGCATTCTTTGTGAATCAACGATAGTTAGAAAAACTGTTCTTAGTATTCTCGTTGAATCAACAGGCTCAATTGTTTAACATTCTGCTTCGAGCTACATCAACCATAGACCTACCAACTATGATTTCACGTATCTCACCGCCTCCAACCACCATGAAGATGAAGCCAATCCAACAAAAGTTCTTTTATGCTACAAGATCTTACCACAAAACAATTTCCCCAAAAACCCCCCAAAATTCACAAATGGCATCACCAAAATCTATGTACTTGCACATAAAGTAAACACTAACATAACACGCACAAATACACAAATACTTGGTGGAACCTCCACGTGTGTAAACAAAACTGATGGTAAATGAATCTACCGAGCATTCAAATGCCCTAGTAGTCGCATCAACCGTTGATAGAATCAAATCAACATAAAAAACCCATGGATTAATTGGGATGGGCTGAGTATGGGTTAATTTTATCAAATCAAAAGACCCAGTCACACGAGTTATCACACATTGATTTAATGACACCCGATTTTAATAAACAAAGTATTTACACAACAAAAAATTGTTATTATAAAATATTATTTTATACACAGAGAAGTTTATATACCTTTTCTTGACAAATAATTGTAAATATAACATTGTTACAACTTTTTTGCTCATATGACAAGTTTCTAATAATATATAAGCCATAAGATAGTATTTTTGTCCTTAAAGTATCATATTGGCTCTAATTAACGAATGATGTTTGCTTAGACATTCGATTCATAGTGTGTAACTAAATGGATCATCACCTCATAATTATTAATGATCGTAACCCAAATAAAATCAAAAAACTATCTTACTATTGGAATTAAGTTTTAATATTTGAACTTATTTTACAATCTATTTCATAATAAGAAAACAAACTTTATTTATTTATTGTTATTTTGACAGAACTTTAACAGTGACCGTATATGATATCCTTTGCAGTTTAAACAAGATCATGTCAACGTGCTGAATATTTTTCCTTTTAATGTTCCTTTTCAAATTTTAGTTTATCATTAAAACTCTCTCTTCTTTACTTTAAAGCAACAAAAGTAACTCTAATCAAGAGTTATTGGTATGATCTTGGTAATCTATATCCCTAATGATATAAACTCTACTTCGACGTATACTAGTACGTTCATATACATATATATTATTTATTTGCTAGATTCGTCACTCGGTACTAAAAACAATGAGTACCTAAGATTTGTGTTAAATCACAAAGACTATTTGTGTAATTAAATCTTATAATAATATATAATCAAGTCTAGTAAATCGAGCTTGAAAGTACAGAATTGACAAACACCTTGAATTTATATACGATATTATTCTTTTTGAAGATAATCAAGCTAACCTCAAAAGTATTGGTTAATTCATCTAGCTCAAGCTTGAACACGAAGGCTTGATGCTGGATAGGGGTGGAGCCTAGTTTCAAGCTTCGAGCGTTAAGGTCAAGTAGAGCTCAGTCTGACCATTTCAACTCGACTCCTCTGGATAACACCCGTAGTAATCAAAATCAAAGAGGAACAATGCAACTAAAATGATACTCAAAACAAGAAGCAGAATTTGATATGTTTATTGGTAAAGACAAGGACACTCGACCCTTTTTTTCTTTTAATGTGTTTTTCATCGTTTCAAAACGTGAAAACATCACAAGATAATAACAGATCATTTCTAGCACGGTCAAACCCACACGAGACGAAAAGAGTACATATAATTGAACCTCCTAAGCAGAATTTCAGCACACAAAGTTGATCTTTCATATTCAAGGAATCAATATAGAATTGGTACCTATTAAATGGAATGAAATAAATTTTGAATTATGTTCATTCTTTTGGATAGTTCCCCAGTTGCTCCATCTGCCAACTCTCATGAGGTGCAACATGATCATGCTCAGGTGTGTATTGCTGCACCCGAAAATAAGTTAAATAATCAGATATGCAAAATAAAACTTACGATGACCTTCTGATATGATTCTCGAAGAATGAGTGTGATAATATATATAGTTCATTATCAAGATTCTAAATTTCTCCATACCTCCATTTTTGTCAGCAAGTCTGCTGCATTTGAGGCTGATAAAACAATGTCTCTAGCGCTTGGCTTGATGAAACCTTCCTTGACTCCGTTGTCAAATAGTGCGAGCAAATTGTTGTAATATCCATCAACATTTAGCAGGCCAACCTGGGAAGTAACTTTATGGGTTATGGAAGCAATCTTGTGCTCAAGACTCAAATTGATGTGGTAAAATGGCTGGTTGGGTAATGGGTCAAAACGGATTTTATTGTTATGCATGGAAATGAGTTGGGTCAAATTGATCTAAAATGCTTTTTGCATTAACTTTTTTTATTTTTCTATGAATATTAGTGTCAAATATGATTAAAATTATATTACTTTAATAAAAATTTAAGTTTTGAATAGAAAGACTTTTTTAAAATTAATTACTATGACAAGTTCCCTTTTTACCTAAACCTGTTTACTTTGCATGTTTGATTCGTTAGACTTATAATCTGAATTAACACATTTATTCGTAAATTTGTTAAATTTACGACCTCCATCTAAAATATTAAAATTGAAAACTCACTGGTTTTTGATGAATTCCAAGCTGTGACCATGTAATCATCTCCAAAACTTCCTCCATGGTCCCATAGCCTCCTAAAAGCAGTGACATCATGAATACAACTTTTATGAAAATATCAAGAAATTTAAACAGAATGATAAAGATACCAGGAAGTGCAATAAAGGCATCAGCTTCTCGCGCCATTTCAGCTTTCCTTTCGTGCATATCTGAAACAATGTGTACCTCTCCAACAGTTTCACCAGAGATCTATCAAGGTAAACAAATTGGAACTACATTTCACTAAAACACGCAAAAAAGTTGCATTTTAAAACACCCCAGATTCAATGCATAGCTCAATGTTAGGCTATGCCTACATAATTGATAATGATCTTGCTAGAACTGAACCATCAAGACTAACTGATCATAAAATCGATTTTGTATTATTTTTATAAACTCTTGCCATGTAATCCTACATGGATCAAACATAAACACGAGAACTATGCAAGTAGTATATAAAATCAAAAAGAAAAAGCACACCTACTTATGCACCGGGTCCTCAACCTCAAGAAAGTAAGGGCTTAAAGACTAGCAACACAAGAACACTTACAAGGAATTCAAGTTTTTTCTTCTTCTTGTGTCCTAAAACCATATTCTAACTAATGAACTGAACCAACTTGGCTTGAAAGGATGTAGGTAAGTAAAACAAACTCTAATTTTTTTAAATTCTTTATAGAGCAATTACCTCAATAGGTACAAGAGCTTTAGGAATAACCCTGCATGTGAGTAAGCAACAATGACTTCATCAAAACCAGTAATACATTGATGAACAAGCTTGAGTAATAAAGATTACACACAGAACAATAATTGATATTTGTGTATCTTACCCAAGAACATGGCACCCTCCATTTAAAACTCTTTGAGCTATCATACCCATTAGACCAACACTTCCACCACCATATACCAAGGTTATCTTCCTATTAACCTACAATCAACAAAACAAACTAAATAATCACAAAGTTTAATCAAGAAAAGAAAAGACTAAGACTTGATGATGCAAAATCAACACCAATCTCACAACAAGAACCCAAATTCCATGAGTCTTCTTATCAATCAGATGGTATCATGGCTCAACTCTTAGTGATGAAAACATCAAAACCCAATTTCATAAGAACACAATTTCTAAGAGGCCTTTAATCAAACAGATGGTGTGCAAACAGAAGCAATCACACATCCAATACAAAAGATCAACCAAAAACACATTAAATAAGAGTATAAACAGAACCAATTAACCAATTCATCTCCCAATTCAGTAGCAGCAACACTGAAGACTTCCCGATGACCAGGGTTACTTCCACAGAAAACACAAATCCTCTTGAACTTGCTGCTCGAACCCTCTTCCATTTCAACTCTTTCTCTCAAGACTCATCAAACCCTTCAAGATTTTATAACAAAAAGGTCATCAAAGGGGACAAAATTGAGATTACATACTACAAATTTGAATATTTTAAAAGAAAGATAAGTTAATATAGTTTGAAAACGCAAAATTTGAGTTTGAAGATTCAAATTTGGGCATATATGCCGAAGGGAACCCACAAAAGAATGGCCACATGCACAATTTAACGCCTGTTTAGGAGCCTTGAAAAGAGAATATGATAATGGGGAAACAATAAAAAAAACAGTGGTGATATAATATAATAATATTATGATGTTATCCAACATTGCAAGTTTTGCTGAATGGGGTTGGCCCGTACAAACTCTTTTCATCTATTGTTTCGGATACTTTTAACCACCATAACCGATATTGAAGGTTTCGCAATTTGCAAGCAAAGCAAGAAATGGGAATATGGTTTAGAAGGTTGACTTTTTATTATTTTACATGGGTTAAATAAATATAAAATATTAAATATAATGAAATTTATTAATTAAATAATGTATTCGAAGATTATATAATTACTATAAATAATAAAACAATGATATTGATTTTTTAAATTTTTATTTTTTAACTTTTTTTTCTTTCTAGTATGTATATGAATTTTATAATTTAAAAAAACTTATATTAGCTCTCAGTTTTTATTATTTTTGGTTATAAAATTATACATTTTATAAACAAAAAAATAAAATATGGTTCTTGAAAAGTATGATGTTTTATAAAAAAACTTATTTTATATAAAAAAAATATTTTTATAAATAACATTAATAAAAAATCTTTCTTAATTTTAACCTATCCTTAATTCAAAAAAAATTAAATAATATTAATGTTAATTAATGTACGTTTTTCTACTTTAATAAAAGAAATAACTAAGGAGTCACGTATCAGCATCATATTTTTCCTTACCAATATATTCTAGCTTCCCTCTTATATTAAATATTACATTAATTATTAATTATGTTGATTAATTTTTGGATTAAAATAAGTTTTTAAATTGTTTAAAAAATCTTTTTATTAATGTTATCTTCTAAAAATTATTCTTTTTGTAAAATAAGAGTTTTTTTCTTAACTATGAAATATTTTTACCAAAATTAATATTTTAAAATAATTTATATTTTAAAAAATGTTTTAGAAAAAAATCATATTTCATACGAAATTTTTAGAAATAACACTAATAAAAAGATCTTTTCTTATTTAATTAAAAAATAATTTTAATCCAAAAAAAGTAAATAATATAATTAGCAATTAATGTAATATTTAACGGGAGAGCGAAACGAGAAAATTATGGTAAGGAGAAATGCAATATTATCATGTGTCCTATTAGTTAAATTTTATTAAAAATATATATTGAATTAAATAAAAAACTACCTAGTTGGTTCTAAGTTCTAACTAGGGCGTCTATCATGTCAGGTTACAACTTGGTTTTGGCTAGTTACGGGTTTCGTGTTGACGACTTTAATTGTTCAACCATAAATGACCCATATTTTTAATAAAACATAATTTTTGTAAAATTCTTATTACTTAATAGGAGAGAGTGGGGGAAAACCAATTATTAAATAGTCTATAATGGTAACAAGTGTCATAATTAATTTTTATTTATTAGTCTAGAGGTCGGTTAAAATTCCGTGTAAAATACGAGTTGAATAAATCTACTGTTATATAATTAACAACAAAAAATTTATGTCTTAAGCATCGTTTATTATACGAATAGAATAAACCGTATGTTTCACATAGTTCAAATTTTGAAACTAATAATTTAACTTTTATAAAATTAGTCATAAAATTATTTATTACCCTTTCTTTTTTCTTATATATTAACAACATAATTTTACGAATTAAGTTGTTAATAACAATCCATTAATAATGGATAGCTAAAAATAAATAGACTTTTTATAATATTATTATTATCTAAG